>CM060707.1:47723419-48323419 GCA_030686995.1 Artemisia argyi
TGTTAAGTCATCTTGTGATTTCAGCAATAATATTAACAAAACCATCATAACAATTTATACCAAAATAAAATTCAACCCTATCGCCTTATCCATAGCCAAACGACACAAGAAAATTTTAACAAGAAGAAACCTCATTATTTAAAAGTACCCAGTTTCTATAATGTTTGGTTGTTCCGATTTCCAAAGGAAAATGTCAACAAAATTGTACAAATCGAGTTGAGATTAGACAACTCTGCACAGAAATGAAAACACGAGATTCATTTGAAGTTAATTTGTGTGATCAAAGCAACGCGGATTTGAGAGACTTGGTGAACTTTTCTAGTTCTTTAAGCCCTTCTTCAGGGGACTTCGCATAACCCAATCTTTTCACCATAGCACTATGCCACTATCAACAATCACACCATCAGCTCCCCATCCAGCAACCTGCAAGAAGCATAAGATTAGGTCATAAAATTAAAGCTAGTTGAATACTAAAGAGATATTAAAAATGTAGAACAACTTGCTGTGGGGGAGCTAGTCTCATCCCTCTTAAATTTTGTAATCAATGGCGGTCTTATGGCTTACGACTACTATGGGGTAATCAGATAACATTACTATACACCTTTTGTTTTGTTCAAAAAAACAATAAGTTTTGTTGCAGGCTTGCAGCTAAGTATGAACTTGAAAACATTGCAAAATTTCCTTACCTGTTTCACATGCTCAGGTTTTGAAATGCCAAAACCAGCAGCCACAGGCTTACTTGATTCCTGCCAAAAAGAGCAAGACTCGTAAAATCAACCAATTTTTACCTTTTATTTAAATATATGAACAGTTGATAGATTTAAAACAAACCGCTTTGATTTCCTGCAGAAGAGATTGAACCTTTCCGCTTACTAGAGCACGAGCCCAATTACTCCAATAGAACTCACCTATTATATCACATGTAATTTGTAAATAGACGATAGCCCTTTTCAATAAAGAGAACAAAACAAATTATAACCCTTAAAAATCGAGTATTGCAATTTGATGTTGGCATTATTACTCTAGACGGACATTCAACCTTTTTCTCCGAAAGACCTCTCTACATTATTATTGTTTATTTATGAGGGTGTTTATAGGGGTGTTTACAACATTTAGATATTAGAGTAGAATCACACTTGCCCTTGAATTAACCCTGTGATTCATAATCCCATATATTTTTTATATCACTTGTAATCAATTTAGGGTTAGTTATTATCTGTCACTCTCTCAGTTATCATACACGAATTAAGAAGTAAATGAAAAAGATCGTGTCTGCAGTATTTGCAAACATTTTTGTACCCCTAAAAGCCATAATTTGCAACTCATATGTCCATGTCAGCAACACAAAGTATACATCTCATCAAGAATGGCTAAAAGATTTGAAAAATTACATAAAAATGGAACACGTGTGTGGTTAAACATTATAAAAAATAGTATGAGTGACTAAATCGAAACACTAATGAAACTTCATTACTATTTGGTGACCTTTTTCCCTTTTTTGTTCTACTTTGTACCTAGCGAACACATGAAAATGAACCATTTTGTTAACCTTTTCATACTTTTATATTGTACAATGATCAGATAAAGATCATAACAATACATTTTTATATGCTAGCTCTTGATTGATCCATTAGTTACAAGTTATCAGCACATGTAAAAACCATATGTAATGATTTGCAAATGACCATGAACCGTTTCTAGCCGTCGATTGTTCTTTTATTCCACTTTTCACATCTTAAACTTGGAAAATAACCTTATTGTTAACCTTTTTCACACTTTAACTGATCATTATTTGATTATAAAATGGTGCCCAAATCATAACCTAAAAGCATCACCAATCATAAGCAAGTTAACAAATTTCATTAGTTAATTTCCTAGTTTCAACCATGAAAACAACAAGTTCATTGCTTTTATGGCTTCCATTTTTGCTCTTCGCTTGGGCCATTGAATCTCCAGTAGCTGCACAACAACCTGCGCTAGCAATACCTGCTGCACCCGGGAAGTCAGGTCCACCGGTGAAACCAATTCCACCAATGAATGGGGTGCCACCCAAGCAAGTGAGATGTCGTTCTCCTTTGTTCCCATTGTGTTACAATCAGTGATAGTATTGTCCTACTCCATGCACACAAGCTTGCTTCATGGATTGTGTTTCGTGCAAGCCGGTTTGCAGTAAGTTGTCTTTGAATGATCTAAATATTATATCCCATATAAAATACGAAATGAATATTATAAAGTTTTTTTGACTAAGACGATATACTCCAACTCATTAACATATAAATGGGATACAATTGACACTATTACATGCAGAACTTCGCTATGTTTTTTTCTACTGGATTAACTTCAAATCAAATTAATTAACTTGAAGGTTGCAATACACCGGGAGCTGTGTGTCAAGACCCACGGTTCGTAGGTGGAGATGGTGTGACATTCTTCTTCCATGGCCGCAAGAACGAAGATTTCTGCCTAGTGTCCGACCCCAATCTCCACATCAACGGCCACTTTATTGGAAAACGAAACCAAGAACTCACTCGTGACTTCACGTGGGTAAAATCGATAGGAATTATGTTCGATGATCATCAACTCCTTGTTGGAGCTAAGAGAACATCGACATGGGATGATAATGAAGAACATCTTAATATATCTTTTAATGGTACACCACTTTCCCTTGATGGACCAAATTGGAATTATCGTAATTCATCTCTGGTGATCACTAGAACCAGCTCAACCAACGGCGTTGCAATTGAAGTTCAGGATAATTTTAGAATTACAGCCACAGTGGTCCCTATTGGTGCTGAGGAATCAAGGATTCATGGTTACAATATTACAAATGATGATTGTTTTGCACATCTGGAACTAGGCTTTAAATTTTTTAGTCTAAGTGATCAAGTGGACGGTGTTTTAGGAGAAACTTATAGGAGCAACTATGTGAGTAAGATTAAGGTTAGTGCAAATATGCCCGTAATGGGTGACATACCAAAGTACTCGACTTCGGGTATATTTGCTTCTGATTGCGCTGTTTCCCGGTTTGCTCACGCCAAAGGAACTCCAGTGACGGGTTCCGGTAAAGTGTTCTAGTGCAAAACTTGCAATGTACTACATGTATTTTGCTTGAATAAATAAAATAATGCATTACATATGTTTAAATCCATTAATGTACTGTTCCATCTTTGAATCAACACAATCTTTTGTCTAGCTTTATGGCTTATTCAAGTGGCATGTTTGTACATCGACGAAACGAGGGAATTTTCACCTTTGAAAAGTTATTATACAACTTCTTGGAATAATATTACAATCCATAGTTCAAGTTTTTTCTTAGCCCTTTGCTAGTTTGTAGTCTTTCTCAACAAACACATAAAATATAGATCTAGCTAAAATATATACGGAGTACATGCTAACGAAGAATGAAAAATTAACCCCATATTACAATTATGTGAATTTTCTTTCAAATGACCAATGGATATGTTTGTGATCACTCTGGTACAAGTTTGTTGTAGTACTGTTAAGTCATCTTGTGATTTCAGCAATAATATTAACAAAACCATCATAACAATTTGTACCAAAATAAAATTCAACGCTATCACCTTATCCATAGCCAAACGACACAAGAAAATTTTAACAAGAAGAAACCTCATTATTTAAAAGTACCCAGTTTCTATAATGTTTGGTTGTTCCGATTTCCAAAGGAAAATGTCAACAAAATTGTACAAATCGAGTTGAGATTAGACAACTCTGCACAGAAATGAAAACACGAGATTCATTTGAAGTTAATTTGTGTGATCAAAGCAACGCGGATTTGAGAGACTTGGTGAACTTTTCTAGTTCTTTAAGCCCTTCTTCAGGGGACTTCGCATCACCCAATATTTTCACCATAGCACTATCAACAATCACACTATCAGCTCCCCATCCAGCAACCTGCAAGAAGCATAAGATTAGGTCATAAAAGCTAGTTGAATACTAAAGAGATATTAAAAATGTAGAACAACTTGCAGTGGGGGAGCTAGTCTCGTCCCTCTTAAATTTTGTAATCAATGGCGGTCTTATGGCTTACGACTACTATGGGGTAATCAGATAACACTACTATACACCTTTTGTTTTGATCAAAAAGACAATAAGTTTTGTTGCAGCTAAGTATGAACGTGAAAACGTTGCAAAATTTCCTTACCTGTTTCACATGCTCAGGTTTTGAAATGCCAAAACCAACAGCCACAGGCTTACTTGATTCCTGCCAAAAAGACCAAGACTCGTGAAATCAACCAATTTTTACCTTTTTTAAAATATATGAATAGTTGATAGATTTAAAACAAACCGCTTTGATTGTTGGTTGTTATATGTAAACAAGTTCCTAGATTAGGGTTAAGATAATCAATAAGGTACCGGATATTCACTTGAAATCGTGGTATCACTTTCCAATAGAAACTATTCGACCCTATGCCTGGGTTACACGAATATCTCTATGGGATAAGACCAAGTGATGTTCTTGTTTTAGGCACAAACCAAGAACCAGATGCGTATTCAAGTGTTTAGGGTTTTGTGATTTCGTCTATCCATGCAAATGTGTTATGACCTCTATTTATAATACAGAATACTCAAACCCTAGCCCATGGAATTATGTATAATTAACGGCCCATTAATTATAACATAATACTTTCCATAATAGTAGGAATCAGTGGTTAAAAACGAGCAGCAGAATAAACTGATACTAGCAGCAGATTCACACTAGCAGCAGAATATCAGCAGAATCATGCTATCAGCAGAAACAGATTCAAGCTATCAGCAGAAACAAATTCAAGCTATCAGTAGAATCAATACATAACCACTATTGAGTCAGGGGATTCAGTGACCAAATGGGTTTACACTCCGTACCTCCAAACCCATTACCAGGTGTGAATTAATCCCTCAAGTGCACTAAATTTTCCAACAATCCTCCCCAAATTTAGTTCACTTCCTTTGCATGAAAAATTAAACACAAAACAAAACAAGTGCATAAATGAAAATATCCTGAGGATTGAATTTCCACATTAGTACATATACTTTCAAATATTCGAGAATCAGGGTGTTCTAAGAATTGAACCCTTCAACCCATTTGAATACCTGATGATAAATACACACAAGTTTTTAAACACTAAAAATACTTCTACCACTATACAAGCCATGTGTCCATATCCAATTCATAAATGTTGTAAAAGCTAAAAGTCCAAAGCTTCCTGAAGCGGCAAAACTTCAACATTCACATAGGTGGTTCATCTTTAATTCATGCTCCTGCTTAGCACTTTTTCAAAGAAAATTAACCATTAAGAAGTTATGACTTCATCTTCCTTTCCAGCAGGTAACAAGCACAACCTTGGGATGTTTGTGATACATGTGCTTCAGTCCACTAAATGATCAGCTTTACACATTGAACTCAGCTTCCAAGTTTCCTTAGAAGGGAGTTGGGTATCCTTGCATTCAGTGACTAAGTTGGACTTAAACCCATCCCTTTAGCAGACTTCAAAACCAAGTCTCTAGCCAAACCCTTCGTCAAGTGATCAGCTAAATTTTGTTGAGATTTAACAAACTCTATAGATATCACCCCATTCATGATAAGCTCACGAATCATGCTATGCCTAACACCTAAGTGTCTAGACTTCCCATTGTACATCTGGCTATAAGCCTTTGCCAATGTAGCAGCACTATCACAACGGATAGAAATAGGTGCTATAGGTTTAGACCACAATGGAATCTCAAGAAGCAAGTTTTTCAACCATTCAGCTTCTTTGCCAGCAGCAGCTAAAGCTACAAATTCAGATTCCATGGTTGAACTGGTAATGCAAGTTTGTTTCTTGGATGCCCAAGAAATTGCACCTCCACCAAGTAGGAATACCCAGCCACTAGTAGACGAATTGTCTTCAGTGTTACTGATCCAACATGCATCAGTGTATCCTTCTAATACTGAAGGATAACCAGTATATGAGAGACTATAATCCATAGTTCTCTTCAAATACTTAAAGACCCTCTGAATTGCTTGCCAATGATGAGCACTAGGATTACTAGTATACCTGCTCAGTTTTCCCACAGCAAAAGCAATGTCAAGTCTTGTACAAGTCATGGCATACATTAAGCAGCTAATCACCCTAGAATACTCAAGTTGAGATACAGCTTTGCCAGTATTAGGCATAAGCTTCTCACTTGTATCCATAGGAGTACTCACTGGAGTACAATCAAAGTAATTAAATTTCCTTAACACCTTCTCAATGTAATGAGACTGAGAAATAGAAATTTTGTTACTTTCATGTTTAATCCTAATACCAAGGATAACATCAGCCTCCCCCATATCCTTCATGGAGAACTTTGATGACAAAAATTCTTTTGTAAGATCAACTTGATTTTGGTCAGTGCCAAAGATCAACATGTCATCAACATATAGACAAATGATGACTCCTTTACCAGATTCATCAAATTTGCTATATACACATTTGTCAGCTTGATTAAGTAAATAACCACTCGACAAAATCACTTCATCAAACTTTTGATGCCATTGCTTAGGTGCCTGTTTTAGTCCATAAAGAGACTTAATCAGTTTACACACCTTGTTTTCATTGCCAGGCATGATGAATCTCTGAGGTTGGTTCATGTAAACCTCCTAATCTAAATCACCATTCAAGAAAGTTGTCTTCACATCCATCTGATGAATAACCAGATTGTGAATTGATGCTAAAGCAATTAGCAATCTTATGGTACTGATACGTGCCACTGGAGCATAAGTATTAAAGTAGTCTATTCCTGACTTTTGTTTAAAGCCTTGAATAACTAATCTTGCCTTGAACTTTTCAACAGTTCCATCTACCTTCATTTTATTTTTGAAAATCCATTTGCAACCTAGAGGTTTGCAACCAAGTGGTAGATCAGTCAACACATAAGTGTTATTGCCCATAATGGAGTCCATCTCATCATTTATTGCTTCTTTCCAGAAAGCAAAATCCTGGGACTTCATTGCTTCTTCAAATGTTTTGGGATCATCCTCCACAATAAAGCAATAGAAGTATTGGTCAGAGACCTCACTCCTTGTACCTTCAATTAAGTATAATTGAAACTCAGGTCCAAATGACTTTGGAGTCCTAACCCTATTGCTCCTTCTGAGCTCAGGTTCAGGTTGTTGTTCCACAACCTCAGCAGGAACCTCATCAGATACTTCTGAAACACCATTGTCATTGGTTCCATTTGGAATCCTTTGACTTGGTTTAGGGATAGATGAGAATCTGTTCTCATCAAATAGTGCATCCCTTGATTCAATTATTGAGTTAATTGAAACAGACTCATTAGGTTCAATAATATAGAACCTATATGCCTTGGAATGCTCAGCATATCCAACAAAGATGCATTCAATGCCTCTTTCACCCAAAGTTTTCTGCTTTGGATCAGGGAGTCTTACAACAGCCCTACAACCCTATATCCTAAGATAATTAAGGTTAGGTTTCTTTTTAGTCCAAAGTTCATAAGGGTCCTTTTGTTGGGAACCCTATTTAATAAATAGCAAGCTGTTAACATAGCTTCACCCCAGAACCCTTGACTCAGTCCTGAATAGGACAACATGGAATTAACCATCTCCTTCAGCACCCTGTTTTTCCTTTCAGAAATACCATTTTGCTGAGGAGTATAGGGAGCAATTGTTTCATGGATTATACCAACAGACTGAAAATACAGAGTATCCATGTACTCACCTCCCCTATCAGTCCTTAATCTTTTGATCAGGGAACTTTGTTGCAATTCAACTTCAGTTTTAAATACTTTAAATTTATCTAATGCTCCATCTTTAGAATGTAATAAATAAACATGACAAAACCTAGAAGCATCAGCAATAAAAGTCACAAAGTATTTCTTATTCCCCAAAGAGGGAGTAGCATGTAAATCACAAAGGTCACTGTGAATTAACTCTAAAACTTTAGTTTCACGTTTTACTCCTTGAAAAGGTTTCTTAGTTATTTTGTTCAACATACAAGTTTTACACTTTTCAGTGTTCATATCAAAAGCTGGTATTAACCCATCCTTGGACATATCTTGCATTCTTTTAAAATGTACATGGCCAAGTCTTGCATGCCATAGATTTGAATCATAAGGTTTAGATGTAGATATAAAAGCAGAATCAATCTTATCATGAACAATATTAAGTCTAAACATTTGATTACACAAATAACCAAAACCAATAAACACACCATTTTTAGATAAAACAAACTTATCAGATTCAATAACTTGTTTATAACCACAATTATTCAAAACACTACTAGAAACCAAATTCTTTCTAATATCAGGAACATGTAAAAAAATCTTTCCAGAACTAAACTTCAAATCAACACATCCTTTTTCATGCACCAGGGCAGTTGACTCGTTTCCCATATGAAGAATAGAACCATCATTCATTGACTCATAGGTCTTGAACCAGCTTCTATCTTTACACACATGAATTGCTGCTCCAGAGTCAACCCACCACGCAACATCATCAACCTGCACAAAGTAAATGTCAGATATATATGTAACATAATAAATCTTAAAAGACTTGTTAAACACATTCTGACCTTTCAGAGAATTGGTGTTACCATTCCCTCCACCTGTGCCCGATCCATTGGATTTGTTTCCAACTTTACCACCCTTGCAATCTTTCCTGAAGTGTCCAGGTTTCCCACACTTCCAACAAGTCACCTTAGGTTTCTTGTTAATATCAGATTTGGTGTTATCTTGATGCTTACGCTTGCCCTTGTTGTCATTGTACTTGGTGGAGTTGTTATGTTCCACCATATTGACAACTGATGGACCAGTAGAGTGCTACTCTTTGGCTTGTCAGTGTCTTGAGCTTTGAGTGAATCCTCAATGCGCAAGTGACTACCTAACTCAACAAGAGTTAACTCCTCCTTCTTATGCTTAAGCATATGCTTGAAATCTTTCCAAGAAGGAGGCAGTTTATCGATGATACAAGAGACTGAAATAGCCTCATCCATGTTCATCTTGTGTTGTGTGAATCGACCAAGTATACTAAGAAGTTCATTGTATTGTTCCATGACAGGTCTAGAATCAACCATTTTGTAATTGTTAAAATTACTTACAAGGAACTTCTTACTTGATGCATCCTCAGCCATATACTTGGCTTCCAAGGAATCCCATAGTTCTTGAGAAGTTTCAACATTTTGATAAATATCAAATAGAGAATCAGACATACCATTGAGAATTAAACCTCTGCAAACATAATCATCATTCTCCCATTTGCTTCTTGCCCTCATCTGATCCATAGTAGCATCATCTCCAAAATCTTCTGGAATCTCAGTAGTGAGAACATAAACCACATTCATACTTGACAACAAGAAGTGCATCTTCTTTTGCCATCTTCTGAAATCAACACCTTCAAACTTTTCCAACTTGGAAAAGTTAGCAGCCATTTGTCTCATAGCAGCAGCCATTGATTATCACTAATAGTTTCTATTGATTGTTGGTTGTTATATGTAAACAAGTTCCCAGATTAGGGTTAAGATAATCAATAAGGTACCGGATATTCACTTGAAATCGTGGTATCACTTTCCAATAGAAACTATTCGACCCTATGCCTGGGTTACACGAATATCTCTATGGGATAAGACCAAGTGATGTTCTTGTTTTAGGCACAAACCAAGAACCAGATGCGTATTCAAGTGTTTAGGGTTTTGTGATTTCGTCTATCCATGCAAATGTGTTATGACCTCTATTTATAATAGAGAATACTCAAACCCTAGCCCATGAAATTATGTATAATTAACGGCCCATTAATTATAACATAATACTTTCCATAATAGTAGGAATCAGTGGTTAAAAATGAGCAGCAGAATAAACTGATACTAGCAGCAGATTCACACTAGCAGCAGAATCTGCTATCAGCAGAATCATGCTATCAGCAGAAACAGATTCAAGCTATCAGCAGAAACAAATTCAAGTTATCAGTAGAATCAATACATAACCACTATTGAGTCAGGGGATTCAGTGACCAAATGGGTGTACACTCCGTACCTCCAAACCTATTACCAGGTGTGAATTAATCCCTCAATTGCACTAAATTTTCCAACATTGATTTCCTGCAGAAGAGATTGAACCTTTCCGCTTACTAGAGCACGCGAGCCCCCGTTACTCCAATAGAACTCACCTATTATATCACATGTAATTTGTAAATAGACGATAGCCCTTTTCAATAAGAGAACAAAACAAATTATAACCCTTAAAAATCGAGTAATGAAATTTGATGTTGGCATTATTACTCTAGATGGACATTCAACCTTTTTCTCCGAAAGACCTCTCTACATTATTATTGTTATTTATGAGGGTGTTTATAGGGGTATTTACAACATTTAGATCACTTGTAATCAATTTAGGGTTAGTTATTATCTGTCACTCTCTCAGTTATCATACACGAATTAAGAAGTGAATGAAAAAGATCGTGTCTGCAGTATTTGCAAACATTTTTTTCCCTAAAAGCCATAATTTGCAATTCATATGTCCATGTCAGCAACACAAAGTATACATCTCATCAAGAATGGCTAAAAGATTTGAAAAATTACATAAGAATGGAACACTAATGAAACTTCATTACTATTTGGTGACCTTTTCCCCTTTTTTGTTCTACTTTGTACCTAGCGAACACATGAAAATGAACCATTTTGTTAATCTTTTCATACTTTATATTGTACAATGATCAGATAAAGATCATAACAATATATACATTTTTATATGTTAGCTCTGGATTGATCCATTAGTTACAAGTTATCAGCACATGTAAAAACCATATGTAATGATTTGCAAATGACTATGAACCGTTACTAGCCATCGATTGTTCTTTTATTCCACTTTTCACATCTCAAACTTGGAAAATAACCTTATTGTTAACCTTTTTCACACTTTAACTGATCATTATTTGACTATAAAATTGTGACCAAATCATAACCTAATAGCATCACCAATCACAAGCAAGTTAACAAATTTCATTAGTTAATTTCCTAGTTTCAACCATGAAAACAACAAGTTCATTGCTTTTATGGCTTCCATTGTTGCTCTTCGCTTGGGCCATTGAATCTCCAGTAGCTGCACAACAACCTGTGCTAGCAATACCTGCTGCACCCGGGAAGTCAGGTCCACCGGTGAAACCAATTCCACCTTTGAATGGGGTGCCACCTAAGCAAGTGAGATGTCGTTCTCCTTTGTTCCCATTGTGTTACAATCAGTGGCAGTATTGTCCTACTTCATGCACACAAGCTTGCTTCATGGATTGTGTTTCGTGCAAGCCGGTTTGCAGTAAGTTTTCTTTGAATGATCTAAATATTATATACCATGTAAAATACGAAATGAATATAATATAGTTTTTTAGATACTCCAACTCATTAACGTATAAATGGGATACAATTGACACTATATATTACATGCAAAACTTTGCTATGTTTTTTTCTACTGGATTAACTTCATATCAAATTACTTAACTTGAAGGTTGCAATATACCGGGAGCTGTGTGTCAAGACCCACGGTTCGTAGGTGGAGATGGTGTGACATTCTTCTTCCATGGCCGTAAGAACGATGATTTCTGCCTAGTGTCCGACCCCAATCTCCACATCAACGGCCACTTTATTGGAAAACGAAACCAAAAACTCACTCGTGACTTCATGTGGGTACAATCAATAGGAATTATGTTCGATGATCATCAACTTCTTGTTGGAGCTAAGAGAACGTCGACATGGGATGATAACGAAGATCATCTTTATATATCTTTTGATGGTACACAACTTTCCCTCGATGGACCAAATTGGAATTATCGTAATTCATCTCTAGTGATCACTAGAACAAGCTCAACCAACGGCGTTGCAATTGAAGTACAAGATAATTTTAGAATTAAAGCCGCAGTGGTCCCTATTGGAGCTGAGGAATCAAGGATTCATGGTTACAATATTACAGATGATGATTGTTTTGCACATCTGGAACTAGGCTTTAAGTTTTTTAGTCTAAGTGATCAAGTGGACGGTGTTTTAGGACAAACTTATAGGAGCAACTATGTGAGTAAGATTAAGGTTAGTGCAAATATGCCCGTCATGGGTGACATACCAAAGTACTCGACTTCAGATATATTTGCTTCTGATTGCGCTGTTTCCCGGTTTGCTGGCGCCAAAGGGACTCCAGTGACGGGTTCCGGTAAAGTGTTCTAGTGCAAAACTTGCAATGTACTACATGTATTTTGCTTGAATAAATAAAATAATGCATTACATATGTTTAAATCCATTAATGTACTGCTTCCATCTTTGAATCAACACATTCTTTTGTCTAGCTTTATGGCTTATTCATGTGGCATGTTTGTACATCGACAAAACGAGGGAATTTGCACCTTTGAAAAGTTATTATACAACTTCTTGGAATAATATTACATTCCATAGTTCAAGTTATTTCTTAGCCCTTTGCTAGTTTGTAATCTTTCTCAACAAACACATAAAATATAGATCTAGCTAAAATATATACATGCTAACGAAGAACGAAAAACCCCATATTACAATTATGTGAATTTTCTTCCAAATGACCAATAGATATGTTTGTGATCACTCTGGTACAAGTTTGTTGTAGTACTGTTAAGTCATCTTGTGATTTCAGCAATAATATTAGCAAAACAATCATTACAATTTATACCAAAATAAAATTTATAGCTAACGCCTTATTCCATAGCCAGACGACACTAGAAAATTTTATCAAGAAGAAATCTCATTATTCAAAAGTACCCAGTTTCTATAATGTTTAGTTGTTCCGATTTTTTCAAAGGAAAATGTCAACAAAATTGTACAGATTCGAGTTGAGATTAGACAACTCTGCGCAGAAATGAAAACACAAGATTCATTTTAAGTTTGTGTGATCAAAGCAACGCTGATTTGAGGGACTTGGTGAACTTTTCTAGTTCTTTAAGCCCTTCTTCAGGGGACTTCGCATCACCCAATATTTTCACCATAGCACTACCGACAATCACACCATCCGCTCCCCATCCAGCAACCTGCAAGAAGCATAAGATTAGGTCAAAGAAGCTAGTTGAATACCAAAGAGTAGGCTTGGGCATAATAGACAGCGGGCCGAAGTGAAACGAGAAACCGGACCGACCGGACCGGATCGAACATAGGGCCGGTCCTCGGTTCACCCTTTTTTCATATTCGGTCCTCGGTCCGGTCCGGTTCGGTCTTACGCACAACCAGCCATTATGCTATGTTGGACCGGACCGAAGAATGAGACCGGACTGACCAGGACCTGGACCAAATTTTTCGGTCCGGTCCTCAGTCCGGTGTTTTGGGCAAATCGGTTTTTACTCCGGTCCGGTTTTGGTCGCTCCGGTCCGGTTTTCGGACCTTGATCAGCCCTACCAAAGATAGTAAAAGTGTAAAACTATATTAGCGTCAAAAGCAGTGGTGGAGCTAGTCTCATCCCTCTCAAATTTTGTAATCAATGGCGGTGTGATGACATTACTATAAAACCATCAAACAAGAGGGTGTTTGGATGTGTGTTTTACAAGTGAGTAAAATCACTCAGATTGGGTTAAAACAATGGGGTGATCAGATAATACTATACGGAGTATACGCCTTTTGCGTTGTTCAAAAAGACAATGAGTTTTGTTGCAGCTAAGTATGAACTTGAAAACATTGCAAAATTTCCTTACCTGTTTCACATGCTCAGGTTTTGAAATGCCAAAACCAACAGCCACAGGCTTACTTGATTCCTGTCAAAAAGAGGGCTCGTGAAATCAACCAATTTTTACCTTTTTTTAAATATATGAGCAGTTGATAGATTTAAAACAAACCGCTTTGATTTCCTGCAGAAGAGATTCAACCTTTCCGCTTACTTGCGCACGAGCCCCCGTTACTCCAATAGAACTTACCTATTATATCACATGTAATTTGTAAATAGATGATTGCCCCTTTCAAAAAAGAGAACAAAAAAATTATAACCATAAGAGTATTGCAATTTGATGTTGACATTATTACTCTAGACGGACATTCAACCTTTCTCTCCAGAAGACCTCTCTACATTATTATTGTTATTGATGAGGGGTGTTTACAACATTTAAATATAGATCAGATTATCAGAAGATCAGTTGATTAAGTTAGAGAAGCCTTACGAGATATAAAAATCCCTCTGTAGCTTCAACAATTGCTTTCATTCGTTCTCTTGGAGTAGTGGGCGTTGTTAGCAGCACCTAAAAGCGAACAACAATATTAGCAAATAAGAAATGGTGCTCAAATGCTATGGGATTATATGGAATCCATCTAGTAGATGAGTGGCAGATTCACAATTTGTGATCTGTTAAGCACCATTTTATAAAAAAAATAATCAAAAAAATTAAGATTTGTGTGTGTGTGTGTGGTCAAGTAGACACACATATAACATTTTTTCACTAAAAAGCCCTGAAATTTAGAGGTCTAAATTAATAAAATAACTTCTTTAGCCTTTTTTTGCTATTGTAGCCATTACACCTCCGCCACAAATCATCTTGTATACCCCCCCCCCCCCCCCCCCCCCCCCCCAACAACAAATTCAAATATGGAGAAAGGATATAGAAGCAAACATGGATGGGTGCAACTGCAAATATGGGGAGATTTTTGGCCAAAGAAGCTTTGCAGCAGGGATCATATCCCCTAAAATAAATCATATATCTTTAGTTGCCCAGTAAACCTACCAACTCTATGTTATGCTTGGAAGCTTCCCGTCTTAGGATCTCAGTTTCCTCTAGAGGAACATCTGGCACCACAAGTCCTAATAACACACACACACACTTAAATACGATTTCATAACAAAAGAAATATAGAAAATGGCATGCTAGAAGACAAAATACTACAAAAGAAGACTGTATCCAGAAAACTGCAGATATGCAACTAATTCACATTATTAAGTCATACCTAATGGTGACGCCCATAATATTTTACTTTATAAAGTTTTTATTAGAGCCCAAGTGTTCAACTTACAGACGACAAATTTGGCGTGTCGAGCAAATTTTAGGGACCGCTTGAAAGGAAAACAGGTAGGCTGGTTGGGTTGGCCCTCTGCCGTTTTTCCATTTTTTTCAAATCATATATATTAATAACTATTATAGCAATATATGATTGAATGAAGTATCTATTAATATGATCTAATTTTTTTGAATTAAGAGCTTAAGCCCTATGAACACTTGAGTATACTCCAGGCAACTTTTAACCCATTAAACTCTTCTCCTTTTGAACAACTGTTTAAATATTATTTTGGCCCATTAATTTAATACTGTATAATATAACCTAAATTGACCTGTATTCATATAAATGGGTTGAAATTACCCCCTATTTCAGTAAAATCAGCAAAGACCCCATTGACCATAAATTTAAGCATAATCTTAGGTTATATGTTACCATGTACTCCAACTTCTTTCACAGTAACCATGAACTGCTCCACTCCACGCTTTAGAATCGGGTTGTAATAAGTGAACAAAGCAATTGGACAGGATAATCGAGGTACCACCTATTTGAAGTTCAGAAATGGAAAATGATATTAGACTTCCATGGAGGAAAAAAAGATAAATAAATAAATAGCAAGGATAGGAAGAATCAAATTTTCTCTTACTCTCAAAGTCCAAAAACATAGCTGTCCAAATGTTAGACTAAACAATAATTGTTATTTGGAATTAAAAACTTACGAAATTCAAATTTGTGTTCTTGATTTTTATGAATTTGAGTTTAGAAATACATAAAAGTTAAAGAGCAGATTCTTAGGTAAAAATCAAGAGTGCATGACATATCTTCCAAACATATAACAAAAAGCAGGGTTTATTATGTATTTCTTAAAAAAAAACCATGAACCATGATGAACGTAGGGTACCTCATTCAACATATTGAGAATTGAATCAAAATTGGTCCCTCTTGCTAATGCTCGTGTGGCTGCAGCCTACATGAAGAAATAGGGAAAAAATGAGTATTACAAACAGACCTAGAAGAATATTAATACTTACATATGAGTAACAATTTGTTCTATATTACCTGGATGACTGGCCCATCAGCCAACGGGTCAGAATATGGAACACCCAATTCAATTATATCCGATCCACAAGAATCAAGCACCTTCAATGCTTCTGCTGTTGTTGATAGGTCAGGATCACCAGCTGTGATATATGGTATGAAAGCTACCTTAAAAACATAAAGAAGCTTGTAAGAACACTCATCAGAAGAAGGCTAAATTGTTGGGTGGATAAAGGGTCAAAATGAGAACTTTTGAACACACGCTAAATTGTGTTGACTCATCAGCATTACTTTGTACAACTAAATATTATTTGCAAAAACTGTTTTATAGAATAACATATAATTTGTTTAAATATAACAATTTATGAGATCGAAACACAAAACTTTAAGCTGAGCTCCAAGACGATTGACCCTGTCTTATCATTCCCACATATAATCCTCCCTTACACTAACATTAGTATTATATAATTGATTTATGCTGGACTAAGAGAAGGCTCCCTTTGTACAGGGTGAGGGTTGAATAGATGTGAGAAAACGATCGAGTCAACTGGTAACAAGTCAAAACGGATCCAGAAGGTTCAAAAAAAGGTCAGACTACGGGTTTCATGCAATTTAATACACTTCTAAGCTTTTACTTAAACAATTTATATAATTTATAGTTAACAAAAAATAGTTTCTTCAGTTACTTGGATTATTTGAACGTAAAGATTATTACAATCATTTATCAAAAACTCAAGGTTGAATAGACGTGACAGAATAAATGTTACAGTCGAAACGGGTGATTTGTTAAAAAAAAATGTGGGATTACTTCATTATTTATCATTTTAGTTGTTTAAATGTTTTAATATCAGTTATTTTAAAACTTAGAGGTCAAAACGAGTATCGAAGGGGTTTAGGGTCAAAGAGGGTCGGCTGAGTTGACCACTTGACCTATTAGTTTTCGCTTGATATTTAATAAACACACTTTAAAACTTCAATCACTAAGAGTTAGATTATTTTACTAATTAATTGTTTAATGAATTATATTCTTTGGATATGTACTGAGAAGTATGTTTTAAAACCTAGTCCGTGTTAGATCCTGTAGCTTGTAACATTAGTTGGAAGCTCGAGCTTTTATTTAAGATATGTTTGGCAAAGTAGTTGGAGCAGTGGAGCTATAGCTTATAACTGGAAAATGACTAAAAAGGAAAATACAAACATATACATAACTATTAAAGACAAGGGTATTCAAGTAAAGAGCATATGGTTTCTATAAAAGCTCTCATAGACTTGTCATCCAAACAAAGCTCATCCTAAAAGCTAGCTTCTTTTATTAGTTCAAACTTTCATATGCTCTACGGCTCTACGTCAAACAGGCCCTATGTACTAACATTTATTGCAAAGCTCAACTTATACACAAAGGTAGAGGTAAGGCTGTCTACATCTCACCTCCTCCATACCTCGTGGAAGACGGGATTGGGTAACATTGATTTTTATTGAAAAACTCAACTTTTACAGTAAATAGAAATAGATAAGAGCTACAAATACACCTAATAAGAGTATAAACCATATGAGGTTTTCCATGTTCACATTACCCACGGAGGGTGACTCGTTGACTCAACTCAGATATACGTGGCCTAACTAGATATCCCCGTGACCGTTTCGAACCCATTCCCTAGCTAGCCCCAAGATGTTTACCAAGTGATATTCGAACATGAGACCTCTTGTGAGAACAATAGGACACCTAATAAAGAAAACTAAATTTATAAGTTCCCTACATGTCTACCACATAAGTGAGAGCATGGAGGGTGCCACAAAACTCAAACAAGATAATGCCCTCGGTCAAACATCCCCATTGTTTAAACTGAGACTAAATCTTTACAAAAGAGCCCCTAAACTCCTAAAAAAAACCTTAAATGCATCACAGAAGTTCTTTTTGCATAACAATGGTTTACGTCCTTTTGGCCAACTAATCGACAGGATTTGAACCCTCCCTTTTCACACAACTTAGGGGGTATTTGTTTAAACTTATTTGTGGGCTTATGAGCTTATGTAATTTCGACTTATATTTCATAAGTCCTAATTTTCTAGCTTATTTTGAGACTTATGAGCTTATATAAGCTTGTTATATCATAATAAGCTTATATTAAATCTCAAAATAAGCCTGAAAATCAGGGCTTACGAAATATAAGCCGAAATCAAATAAGCTCATAAGCCGACAAATAAGCTTAAACAAACACCCCCTTACTAACATTTTAACAAAAAAACAATGAAAAGATGAATAAAACCATGGAAAAAAGATACTTACTTTACCCTCTTTTTTCAATTTGGTGAAAGTGTCAGATAAGCCGAGAGTGGCTGAAGAAGCAACTGCTTGTGTAGACATTGTTGAATTAAAAGACAAAGATTTGGGTGGACCTATACCAAATATGGGATTAATGTTTTTGTGTTTTTGGTGAAGATGAAATGATGATGTTTTGAGAGTAACTGACATCAACATCTTCCTGCGGCTGGCTAGGTTCGGTACCAAAAGGTTTTCCTATGTGTAAAAAGGTTAGGATTATTATTTGTCTGTTTTTTTTAGGTAATTTGTTTATATAATATTTTTCTTTCTAGAAATGGGAATTTATTATAACATATCTATCTATACTATATATAAATAAATAAATAAAAAAAAAGAAGTAAAAAGTAAAAGTTTAAAATTAATTTAGAAAACTTAAATGGAAGTCAGGAAATTAATTTAGAAAACTTAAAATTAATTTAGGAAATCAATTTGTTTTTTCATTTAAATGGAAGGCAGGAAATTAATTTAGAAAACTTAAAACTATCGTATCACATTCCTTGAATATTAAAATTAGCTATTAAAATTTGTTCTTTTATTTAAAATCATTATATGTTACAGTAATTTGTAGTTACATTTTGATTTTTTTACTTTGTATTAATAAATGTTATACGAAACAACTAAAAAAAAACACAATCATAATTATGTGTCATGATAAAATCCTGTTGCTATGCACGGGTACTCGTTTAATATAAATATATTTGAAAAAATTGATTTCAAATACCCGAATAGTTGAAATTTAGAAAAAAACTAAGAGTAGGTGTGAATTTTGTAATTATTTGATTGATAACAAAAGTTTAGTAAGACTAATAATCGGACCTCAAATGGAGTTAGAAGCTTATTGTCACGAGCCAAATTCTCAAGATCGGGTTCTGCTTGGAAGCGTTGCTTAGTGTGTGAGTTCCTTGTTAATCCTTTTGGTCTTGTTGGAGTACCCCCGTCGTTATAGGTGTAGTACGTGCCATGAGTAGAGACTCGATATGGCACCACACTGGTCGGGAGTTGGGGCCGCTCTCTTGATGAGTCCAAGGCAGGACGAAACCAGTGAACCTCTATTATACGCGGGATGGATGGCTGGTCCTTATCGGTGTAAGGGCGCCACGCGGGCTCGAAGGAATGAGTCCGTGACAAGTGGTATCAGAGCCAAGTCGGACCGAAACAAGAATCACTCAAGTCACTCTCCCAAAAGTTCTTAAAAGTGTTGGCTAAACGAAGGTGGCGGGAGAGGTCTCTCGGGATGTTGAAGAGTCAATATAATGTTGTGTGAAATTCACAATGTCGCATTCAATTGAAGCTAGAAGGGATAATAGACTAATCCAAATGGGGATAATAGTCGTTGCACGCTGGATCTTAAGTCACCAGAATGAGTAATGGACTATGAAGTTTAGTCGCTGCATGCCGGAACACAAAAGAGTTCGAAGTCGAATGCCCCTTTAGCCACGAAGCCGGAGTAAAGCCAAATCATTCAAGGGAAGTCGTTCGTCGAGACGGATGACCATGCACGAGGACGTGCATGAATTGGTGGTGGGAGAATGTCACGAGCCAAATTGATGAGACGAAAAATGAACCGTTTTTAGGGGGTCATTTTAGCCCGGATTCGAATTTATTTGATCAAATATTGCCCTAAATCGTTCCTTTTGTCATTTTAGGTACTTTTGGAGTGAAATCTGGAAAAGAAAGCATTTTGGACGTTTTTGGAGCATAAAAGTGAAGAAAACGGCAAAGTCTTAATTTTCCTTGCTTAGAACAGTACCTGACCGCGTCAGAAGTTTCTTAATGACGGCTTCAAGAGTAATACAAGAGGTGGAAGTGGATAAAGTCCGTGACGGTCCAGAGAGTTTTGTACTAGGGACATGACGGCGTCACCATAGGCCATCATGGTCCAAATGTTAGTGACGGCCCAGAACAAAATAACACATGATGGCGTCAAAAGTGGTCTAGACAATCCGATTTCATTATGGGCGGCGAGTTGACGGCGTCAGAATTTCCTTCTTGACGCCGTCACCCTGTAAAATCTATATATAGTTTTGCAATTTTCATTCATTAAATGTAACTTGGAGTGTGCAACTTTGAGGGAGAAACCCTAATACGATTTTCACAGCTTTTTCAAGGGTTTTTACCCTTTGAAACCTCTTATGTTTAATTGAGATAAGTACTCTTTCAATTCAATCAATATGTCTATGTGTTGCTTGAATATATCTTACACTTGTCTTCAATTTAACATGCTCGGCTAGATCTCTTTTGTGTTTGCTTAGATGTAGTGAAACCTAGATGTTAATTATGGGTTGATTGTTTGTTTATAGTTGTTACGGATGATTGTATTCTATGTTAGGCTTAAGAAAACTGGCAGACTTCCATTGGTAACATGCTTGAACGTCTTAAGAAACATGATCAGAGGTGTACTATGATTTTTGGTTGTATTTAATGCGTAGGAGAATTCTAATGATCCCATGTTAGGAGCTTCTAACGGCTCGACATAGGAGTGAAGTAGGATCCTATAGAGTTAGAGAATATTGTACACGGCCCTACGACTAGTATTAAGGAATACGACCCGTCATCCATGCAATTGTAACAAACTATCAACTTGTAAAAGATATCTAGGGAGTAATGAAACCTAAGTAAACACAACTTTCCCCATCATTGTTTACACCACTAGTTTAATTAGATTTATTTTTATTTTTGTTATTTTATTTTGATTGCATCTTAGTTAATTTGGGTTAGTTGGCTAGCAACTAATTCTGCCCACTCTTTCAAAACCGAGATTTTATTTGCTTTTATAAAATATAAAAATACAAAAAGAATCATCCCTCACCTCTAGACCTAGTTTTTAGGCTTTCTAATCCTAGCGACATTATTCCTGAGTTGAACGATCAATCCCCCGGTACTTGTCACTATACTATACTACAATGATCAGGTACACTGCCTGGTGGGGGTTGTAAGCTTCTCGAGATCCCTCGAGAGGTAAAGCCTGGTGCGATTCCCACGTATCACAAATTCTCAAGGTCGGGTTCTACTTGGAAACGTTGCTTAATGTGTGGGTTCCTGGTTAATCTTGTTGGTCTTGTTGGAGTACCCCAACGTTATGGGTGTAGTACGTGCCACGAGTAAAGACTCGATATGGCACCACACTGGTCGGGAGTTGAGGCCGCTCCTGATGAGTCTAAGGCAGGACGAAACCAGTGAACCTCTATTATACGCGGGATGGATGGCTAGTCCTTATCGGTGTAAGGGCGCCACGCGGGCTCGAAGGAATGAGTCTGTGACATTATGGAGTTATGGTGACACGACATTTAATCGATTATAATTTTCATTGAAGTGATTAGTTTACAGGGGTTTATGAGGTGAGAGAAACACAAGTTAATCCTCATAAATCTTAGAGCGGGTATTTGAAGGTCCTCCTAATTTCATATGAAAAATGATTTGTAGGCCTAAAAACTAGACCTAAAGATAGACCTACAAATGTGATTGATGGAAATGACAAATTGATTGGTGGGTAATGATGAGAGAGAATTGTGTATAACACTTGTCAAAATATGAATGTAGTAGCCTTATTCTTAGGTCTATTTATCACTACTCATTTCATATTTAACACTAAAATAATGTTCATCAAAAGTGTTAATAAAAAATGTTAATCAAAGAAAACTATGATTCAAGTGGAGTAAGTGCTCATCACATAATGCCTAAATTTTGTAATTTTAGAGTTTGTTGATGTTAGTGACAGAATGTTTGGATAAAGAAGTAACTAGATGCAAGGGTTAATAAGGGTGTTTGACGGTTGACTAAGTAGGATTTTGAATGTTTTGTTGTGAAGAAGCCGAGTTTAAAGGTTTTTTTTTTTTTTTTTTTTTTTTTTTTTTTTTTGGGTGAGTTTATTAGTTGTTGTTTTGAATAGCTCAAAAAACTTGTTAGGCTTATCAAGTAATGTTCATAAAATAAATAAATAAATGTTTGTTAGTCTATGTTCATTAATACAAAATATTATTTAGTCTTATCAGTCTAAGTTCATCAAATGAAATGTTTAACAATACTCTGCCTATATTTATCATATCCTAATATTCATCAACCATGATCTGAATGTTTATTATTTATAGTTTATTATATCATAATGTTCATCATATATTCATGTTTATCAGCTACGGTCTGAATGTTAATCAATCATGATCTGAATGTACATAATATATTAATGTTCCTCGTAAATTAATTATTTATACAAGCAAACATTATGCTTAAATATATGATTCTCGTATATGAAATTTCATATATTCTAGCAATATAAATAAACAAATTGCGTCAAAATTGCAACGGAAAAGGAAAGATATATAGGTTAGTACTTTTGTATAAGAAACTTGCATAAACATGCAATCAGCCTAACCATAATATCATTTACTTAAAATGATGATGGTTATGGTTGTCAAAAAAGCCAATCCAACCCGATCCCAATTCGAACCGGGCCCCAAATTCGAATAAGTTTATTTGAGTCGGGTCATTCGGGTCAACCCATCTAACCCGAGTTCTAAATAAGGTTAAGTTCGGGATGCTTTTCTTAGCCTCGATCCGGATTAACCCGAACCTGATCAACCCGACTCGACTAACACTTTTACATTGTATACATATTGATGTAAACAGTTTTTTAATCATTTTACTTATAGTCGGGTTTACCCGAATCGAATTGACTCGACCCGACTCGACATGACCTGAATTAACCCGAACCCAACTAACCCTAGTTCTAGACAGGTCGGATTCGGGTATGTTTTGTTTAACTTTAACCCGAATTGACTTGAACCCAACTAACATCCCTAATTGTTATTATGAATTTTGTAATCACCGCTTTCTTGTTGTACACTTATTATGTGTTTTTAAGACGTAATTGCCTAAAATAATGACGTGTTTCGATAGGAGAAATCAAATAAAAAGTTTGCTTCCTTCCACAAAGCGTAGAAACTTCTCCTTTTTTTTACAAGTGTCCTTCCCTTTTCTATTTAACCTACACAGAATAACACATATAATTTCATGATCTTGAGACAATTGTGTGTTCTTTGTTGGTTTAATTTGGTATTTCATGTTGGGTATGGATCAATGAGTATCAGATATCACTTAGAATCATGTAATCATTTTTCGAAGAAAACTATTCGACTATATGTTTGGGTTGCACGAATATCTTCTTGGGATAAGCCCAAGTGTTTGTTCTTGTTTTAGGTACAAAGCAATAACCCTTTCGCTTCTAAGTTTTTATAGGTTCTGTTTGTTTTTCATGCAATTATGTGTTCCATTTTATGGGAAGGTTTTGCTAAATAATGCCCACTGGGCAATGTTTAACATGAATATAAAAGGAAACTTAGACTTTGTTAAATCAAAAATGACATATATTTAAGTTAATTTTTATGTTTACTTATTGTGCATTAAATGCATAGTTACTTTAAATATAGAAAGAACAAACTGTTTAATGTGCCTTAAGCATTTCCCATTGGGCAGTGTTTAGTAAAACCCTTATAGGAAAACTTAAAGCTCAATAATGGAATTATGATAATTAATTAGCTCATTAATTACGTCATAATGTTCATCTGTTATAGAAAATAGTGGTTACATGACTGTCAAATGTGGTCATTAAGTTTGCATTTATAACTGCTCTTGAATATGTCAAAGCTGTTAAAGTAATATTGAATTCAGTCCCAACGTGTTTACTTGCTGAAGGAGCTTGTTCAGTTCCCAAGTTTGCTCACTGAAGAGTTCATTCGCTAAAGAGATGAATTATCTTAAAAGACTACTCACTTATAAGATCTTTCAGCTTACTACTCATATGAGTATGAAGCTGAACTCATCAACTTGATAAATACCTTCATCATAAACTGAAATCATCGGTGACCTGAATCACACTTTACCACTATCAGAGTCAGGATGATAGGATGATTCAATGATTTGATAAATGTATACTCTGTACCTCTAAACTCATTACCAGATGTGACATGAACCTTCAATTACTAAAATGTCAATATTCTTTTGAGTCTTTCAAATATTGCCACTTAAGCTCAAATCTCACCATATTTTTATTTCTTATTTCTTTGAGTTTCTAAATTTACAAAATGATCCTTTCACTTTAGGCTTTCTACGATGAGATAACACTAAACTTTTATAATTATAAAACACCACATTTTAAGATTCAAATCGTTATAGTTTTCGATTATGCGTCCTAATACTTTAGATGTCACAACTCGTAATTTCCGGTCATTTTCCAAACTTCGACAATCTACTATTCATCATTTACTATTCACCGATTACTATTCATCGTTTTTAAGGTCAATTTGATATTCTGAGAAGCGTTTAGAAATTTCACTATTCACGTGCATTACTCATTTCATCGTAAATTTAGTTTACGAGTATTTAAATTCGCGTAACCGTATTGGTTCAAGAGCGAATTCATGCATTATCATTTGGGACATCTCATACGGACTAGAAATAGTCTGTATATCATCATTATGGCACTTGCATACTATTTCACTCGTAGGATATTTAAATTAATATTTTTGGTATAATTGACTTTTTACTTATATTTATTTTTAAATAAACGTTAACAAGCGATCAATAATGTGACTAACACGTCCGACACTCCCGACTATGATCCCAATATAATTTTTATATTCATTTTAATAATATAAAAATTATAATATTAATTTACCCGGTATTTTTGAAAATTTATTTAGTTCGTATCGTACGCCTAATTTAATTACGACGGTTTTCATAGAAATTAAACGACGAATAACCAAACACTCAATATTTATACCCGACATATTTTTACAATTTTTACGACTTTATTATGTCCCGGTTAACTCCGTTAAAATTTATTTCTAGTTAACTTAATACCCAAAATAATTATATAATACATCTTACACTAATAAAAGCTAACTAAAGTCAATATTTCTTATACAAATCTACTTACTCATTCTTTTCTTACCAAGACCCACACCTCTTATGACAAGTTCCCTAAATTTAGGATCTTGTCCATGATATATTTATTATTTACTTACATATTACTTCATCTCATTTATCATAACAAAATAAAACACAAACTTTTTTTTTTTCTTTCTTTGGTGAACGAGCAACAGCAAGCAGAAAGAGGGAAACAAAAATCATAGTTTTGGCTCATTTTGTTTAAGGTTCTAGGGTGTTGTAACAAGGGTTAACAAGGGTGTTCATAATTGGAGTTATATTTTTTGTTCTTGTGTTCTTTGGCATCACATATTCTACTAAACTCAAGTAAGCTACTCAACATTTTTATAATACCTATTATTGATCTATTTCATTTTTCTAGTACAAGAAATGCAAGTATACATATGCATTTATACCACTCTTTACATGTTTTCTAATTATTATGGACTAAAAATTAATAAGTAGTGTTTTTATGTAATCTATCATTTTTGGTGAAGTTTAGGAACCTATGACACCATAAGAAGGTGTATGGTAAGATTAGACTAGATTTTTGGTGATTGAAAGTGGTTTGGTTGAAGTTGAAACTAGTTTGGAACCCTAGAATTGATTTTTGAAACTATATATATACCTACTGTCCCTATTTTGAAAACGTGGGAAACTCAGTAGGTGATGGGTAAATTTTGACCTAGAAAATACTTTTAAAAACGAAACTTTTGGCGAAAGAACGGACTAAAACGAGCTTATAACGAAGGAGATATGATTTTTGTAAATTTAACGACGAAAACTATTTTTCTGAAAAACTGCATGCTGTTTGACAGTTTTCGATGGGCAAATAGAGACGTTAAACGTAACCTAGAGGAGCCGAGTTATCGAAAATATATTAATACATACTAAAACGAAACCGTGTATATAAAGAACGAGGAAAATGAGCTTAAAACGACCAAGTTATACGCGTTTTAAAATCGTCAAAACTATATATATATTTAGTCACTACTAGAAAATAATATAACTACGTACTAAATGATATATTTTCTAGATTTCTTATTCAAGGAGTTTATTTTTTTTTTTACTAATGAAATACGTATGACCCAAGATTTATTTATACGACTTATCGACGTTATTTTAAGGTTTTTAAAACGAAGAATATAACGCTAACATTTTATATACGATATATTACAACAAGTTTTTATAATTCTAGTTGGACTTATTTTTCCTAAGTATGGAAAATATTTTATTTTGACAATAACTAGTATTTCCAAGTTACGAGTGGTATAGGTATCATGTGCATGTGCATTCATTACATCACGGCATGATCTAAATTAGATCACGATTATTCATTTAGGTTGCGGCTAGTGTTCGCGCCTCATTGTCCCGACTACTTTACCATCATTGTACCATCTTTGTACTATCACTCCAGGTGAGTTCTCATAGCCTCGTTTTAATTACTTATTTGATTTCAAATCCCACGGGGGAGAATACATTGCACAATTATTTTTGTACATGCCCAAGTATTAAATTCCATACATTGCTTAAGTTGCCTTACTACCACATTAAGTCCCCTTTATTATCATGGACCGTTAATTATATTGCCAAGCGAGAGTGAGTGGATAGATCTATCGAGGGTGACGCCTCCATTCGTGTTTGGGTTGCTCCAACGGGTACGAATGCATTTCATGTCTTAACAATTTGAGTGTCTGGTAAACACTCTGGTGGGGCCATTTCAAAGTCTAGCTTCGGGGTCATGAGCTTAAGAGCCAATGTAGCATTTTTGACATTTTTGTCGGTTTACTTTATACTTGTGGCTTATGTACATACGATTTAACTTATAAACCTATGATTATTCACCAACTTTATATTGACCGTTTTCGCAATGTATTTCTCAGGTAACTAAGGTAGCTCATGTTGCATACATTTGGACCTTCATGGAGTCGCGGAGTCGACGCGTCTCACCTTATATTTTCTGCACTTATGAAACGTTTGATCTTGTTGAACTTATTTTATCTAAATTGGCAACATCTTTTGGGACCTAAGTTTTGTAAACTCTGAATGTTTTAATGATCAAACGATTTATTTTTCCAAACGACACTTTAGGTTGTTCAATATGACTGTAACTGTGGTGCTATGACAGTCACCCCCAGGTATTCCATTCCGCTGCCATACAGGTAAATTGGGGGTGTGACAGATTGGCATCAGAGCTAAGGTTATAGCGAACTAGGATGTATCATGGACCCTAGACTATAACCACATCATCATAGCATCTCATCATTTCATCATAGGTGCATATTCATTATACATGTTGTTTCATGCACACACTGTGCGAGTTATTTATACCCATACTCATATATATATATATATATATATATATATATATATATATATATATATATATATATATATATATATATATATATATATATATATATGATTATATTGACCTGGTTCACAAGTGACATGTCTTCAGATACTCACCCTATTATCCTTTTATCGGATTCCGACATTGAAGATGTCTTGTCATCTTCCACTACCATTATACCACCAGTTGCACGTATACCACCATTAGCACTATTGATTTGTTATAGGAACAAGGTTTTCCTATCATTCAACCTATACATAGAATGCCGTTTGGTAGAGTATTCAGACTTAATTTTAATGGACTTATTAGGATGCTTATTGCAAGGGAGATAATATGTTTTCTTTCCTCCACTTGTAGGACGCTTACTACACAGGTACTACCACCACCGTCAGTTACTTATTTCACTATTGGTCGTCCCATAGTGCGTACTTCAACTTTATCTCTTAGATGCCGCGAGATAGCACGAAAGAGGGTAGTATTCCATTCACTATTATCACCATCGTCTCCTAACTCATCACTAGGATCTCATTGTCATCAATGTTATTCTTATCCTTTAGAATACCACCATTGTCATTTCCCTTTTACATTTCCACTTGACATGAATTAGATAACACCTTGCGGAAAATACCAAGACCACGGACTCAAGAGGAACCTCCGCAACACCAGGAAGTCTTTAGACTAGACTTATATCTTTACTAGCTTTTACTGTTATCCTAGCTACGAGAAGTGTGGCATAGTTAAAGAAACTTGTAGTATTTTGATTGTCGTACAAACGGAATCACCAAGTATTGACTCTACTATAGGGGAATGGTTGTGCTATCTATGATATTGGTCCATATAGACCGAAACTTTCATGCATTATATTCATGTGTTATGAATATGATGATTTTTATTACCTATAGATTCTCATGGACTCTTATGATTTGATGGAAATAGATTTAAGCAAACAACTCCAAGCATGACACAAACTGCTGTTGGACAATCCATTGCCAGGAACGTAACTACCGCCCTCACCAAGGAACTTACTCACGTGGAATTTATGGGTTGTAATCCCTCCTCCTTTAGCAGAAATATAGACACAAAGGAATTTCTCAAATGGTTCGAAGAATTAGAAACAATCTTTCAATGTGGCGACTGCCGTAAGGAAGACAAAGTTAAGTTCGCCACTTGTACTTTTCAGGAGCATGCCCAGAAATGGTGGACTAAGTATGTCCAGGTAGTAGGAGTTGATGCTGCTTACTCACACTCTTGGGAGAAACTAAAAAGGATGATGAGTTTGAAGTTCTGTGTGAAAAGCGAATTACAAGCAATTGAACAGGAAACACTAAACCTTACCATGGTAGGAGATGATGTTGTCAAGTATACTGCTTAGTTTTATGATTTTGCTCGACTAGGCTCTGCAATGGATGAACCAAAAAGCAAGAAACTTGAAAGGTACATCGGAGGACTTTCTCCTGAAATTCGTATGTTGGTCAACTCATTGGAACCTGATACCATGCCTACAGCTATCAGAATGGCGATCGAAGCAAAGGAACATATAGCCCGCACCAAGACATCAGGAAACAATAGTGACAATAAAAGGAAGTGGAACAACAACCGAGGTGAGAATGCCACACAAGGACCACGCAAGAGACAGGGAGTTGCTAAACCCTATGCTGCAGGTCTAAATGAAAAGAATGATTACCTTGGTATTTTACCTAAGTCTGAAGAGTGTCAACATCATCATAACCCAGGCCGTTGCCCGGAACTATGTGGCAACTGTAAGAAGGTTACCCACAAAACCAGGGATTGCAGGTTTCCAATTGTGGGTGATAATCAGAAACCATCAATTACATGTTTTGGCTGTGGTGTAGTGGGACACTTCAAGAGTGAATGCCCAGAGTTGGGAAGCCAGAATTGGAAGAAGAAGTTTATGTTTTAATTATATAAACCATAGTCTGAGCCCTCTAGGGTTGTACTTTTCTTTTGGTACTTTCCATAAGTACGTTGGTGTAACCTAGTTATATTAAGCACTTTCCTATCTAATGTAATGACTATCTTTTGTTATCTCTGTGATAATCGTAACCTTCGTTTATTCCGTTTCTATTCTGATTGTTCCATTTTCAATCATTTCGCAACATTATGTCACTGTCTTATTAAAGATTAGGCCGATTTCATTTTTGACGAATTAATAGACCATTACCATTCCATAGGATTTACCCATGTATCCAATAAACCATTCAACGAAATTAGTTTCAAATTATTTTACTACCCTATGGGGAAATTGTTTTACCGAATTTCTAAAATGAGCTATTTTGTTGCCGTACTATAAATTGATTTTTCCGTCATTACGCCAAGTATTTAATATTATTACGCAAAACAATTTTTATGTTACTTTGAAAAGAAATATCTAGAATACCATTTTTAATAACAATGCGTTGAACACCATTTAAAACTTTTGAGAAAAATAATATTATTTTGACTAAATCAAGCATCGCATCATTAGTCCTCAACTATACATAGCCTGATCACCTATGTATACTTCAGGAAGGATTATGCCATGAAGGAAATAGTTACTTTTGAAAGTATTGCTAATAACAATCTTCATTTAAAAGCGTTTTAAACAAGTAAACTCTTTTATAAATGTCTCTTTCTGACAAACTCTCCCTGGATACTTACCCCACCTGTCACCCACTTAGCCATTAAGTTGGACTTTCCATTAACTTCTTTAGGAGAGACCTTCCGTATCAAGTACTAGGAGAATTCCTCGATACAAGAAAAACAATAAAAGGATTACGGAACTATTAAACCTAGACTAAGAAAATTTATAATCCAACAACAATCCTAAGATACTAAGAGACTATCCGACTCACCATCTTTGACCTAGTTGTCCAATTTTATTATTCAAATATACTAGCTAGACCGAGTTACAGGATCGAACACATTGTGAAGGTATGCTAAGCAACACTATAGAAATAAACAAAGCCTCCTAACCGATACGGTAGAGTGATTTGATTAAACATGGCCTTATCTAAACGCAAACTTCCCTATAATAAGTTTCACCAAGGATAATTGATTTGAGATAAGGATATCGATATAGATTCCCTTAAGGCATTGTGTTCTCAAGAAATTCTAGATAACCTCACCTATACATCAAGAGAGGCATCAGGCCCAAGCATATCTCCCCAGCTACATGTGAAGACAATACGGAAATTCATCGACATAGTATCAATTGAAACCCTCATATTGCCAACATGATGACAATTTCAACGATAAACCATCTCAAGACTTAAGTTGGTGGAATACCTAGGCTTGTAGTTTTGCCCGATAACCACCAATAGGCATCATCGAATATCAGGAACCGAACATTAGACATCTATGCATTATGTGAACATTACCTATCCTACTATTTTATCTTTGTTAGCATTTTCACTTTTAAATAAAGTTGATTTAAAAATTGTGATTATACAAATCACATATCTCGTAGAAAATAATTTTTGAATTACCCTATTTTGAACAAATACGATCCTTTTAATCAATATTTAGCTAAACCATTGTACAATGGGAAATATATATAAACGTCAAACTTTGGTAAACAGTCCTATTCACAACCTGTTTGAAAACCGCGTCACATTTCTTAACTATTGAATTTTGAATCATCAAGAAAGATATTATTTAGTAAACCATTTGCTCCATTTCTAAATTCGTTTATTCAGATAAAGATTTCGACCAAAAACTCGAAAATCGCGAGATAAATTTTGAAAACAAATCACCATACTACATCGCTTATGCATTTAGGGCTTTGTGATTTGACAATAAGGAATATTAGAAAATGTGATAAAGGAAATTAGGAGGAACACCATAAATCAATTACGAACGTTAGTAAGAGAGACCAAGCCCAATAGGCAAAGAATGACACATGTCTTAGCAATCCATTAGACCAAAACACAAGAAATCAAAGATTGTTACCCATATTCTATCCCCTTTAAATGACGCTGAGTTCTAAAGACGTAACGTTGAGGAATTAGTCACAAGATTTATGGTACCTATTTCAAGCGTTCCAGATAAAAGTAATCGAATCACCTCAGACTTCTAACAATCATTTTAAGATTTCCTTCGGGACTCCATTTAGATGTAAACACCGCCTATTATCCTCAGACCGATGGTCAGAACAAGAGAACGATTCAAACATAGGAAAGTTATACTCAGAGTATGAGTGATTGACTCTAGAAATGGTTGGACTAACCATTTACCATAAATCGGATTCTTTTACAACCATAGTTATCGCGCGAGCATAGAGACTACACCAATTGAGGCACTTTATGGTCGAAGTACCAATTACCCATTTACAGACCGAAATCGGAAAGTTAAATTCACTGGTCTAGAACTAAACTATGGAACAACAAAGGAAATTTCACAAGTCAAGAACCAATTACAAGCAACGAGAAGCTGGTAGAGGTAGGTTGGTACATGACGCACATCATACGGATTGGGTATCCTTGAACAGCAAACTAACTAGATTCACGCGAGAGAACGAACTAAGTTGAAAGCTTTGCCTTGGAGAGGCATGATACAATTTTGGTAAACACGAGAGATTGAACCTCTGGTATATTGGACCAATTAAGATTCATTTTAGAATCGACCAGCTGACATATAAGATTTGAGTTCTGGCAGAGCTCAGCAACATATATTACCCATATTACCTTATAAACCTGAAGAAGCACTGATCATCTATTGACGAACCAAACTCGGAAAAATCCTAACTCACTAGTCTAGTAGGCATTCATGAAATAACCAGAAATTTCCTACAAGCCAAGAATCAATTACAAATTCTATAAGTTGTAAACCATTAAAACCTCAAGTTGGTAGCCAGATTATGTGGAAAGTTCTGCCTAGGAAAGGCATGATATTATTCGGAAAAGTTGGAAAGATAAACCCGATATACACTGGACCACTAAATATTCCAGACAAAGTAGGCCTAGTGGCCGTCAGGCTTGAGCCTTGTTAGAGAACAACCGGATTACACAACTATGTTTCACCTATTCAAATCCTAGGAAATGACTTTCAGATTAGTCACTCATAATCCCATTTGGAAAGGAATCCAAACAATGACAAACCTAAACCTTGTAAGAGAACCAATAGAAATCATGGACTGTTAGGTCGAACGATGAAGCAGAGTCGAATTCCTATCATGAAAGTTCGCAGGAGTTCTCAAATATTATCACCTTTTCACCAATACCACTCCAGAGACCAACACAAACTGAACTTCAGGACGAAGTTCCTGTTAGAGGGGAAGACTGTCACAACTCGTAATTTCTGGTCATTTTCCAAACTTCGACAATCTACTATTCATCAGTTACTATTCACCGATTACTATTCATCATTTTATTATTCATCGTTTTTAAGTTCAATTTGATATTCTGAGAAGCGTTCAGAAATTTTACTATTCACGTGCATTACTCATTTCATCGTAAATTTAGTTTACGAGTATTTAAATTCGCGTAACCGTATTGGTTCAAGAGCGAATTCATGCATTATCATTTGGGACATCTCATACGGACTAGAAATAGTCTGTATATCATCATTATGGCACTTGCATACTATTTCACTCGTAGGATATTTAAATTAATATTTTTGGTATAATTGACTTTTTACTTATATTTATTTTTAAATAAACGTTAACAAGCGATCAATAATGTGACTAACACGTCCGACACTCCCGACTATGATCCCAATATAATTTTTATATTCATTTTAATAATATAAAAATTATAATATTAATTTACCCGGTATTTTTGGAAATTTATTTAGTTCTTATCGTACGCCTAATTTAATTACGACGGTTTTCATAGAAATTAAACGACGATTAACCAAACACTCAATATTTATACCCGACATATTTTTACAATTTTTACGACTTTATTATGTCCCGGTTAACTCCGTTAAAATTTATTTCTAGTTAACTTAATACCCAAAATAATTATATAATACATCTTACACTAATAAAAGCTAACTAAAGTCAATATTTCTTATACAAATCTACTTACTCATTCTTTTCTTACCAAGACCCACACCTCTTATGACAAGTTCCCTAAATTTAGGATCTTGTCCATGATATATTTATTATTTACTTACATATTACTTCATCTCATTTATCATAACAAAATAAAACACAAACTTTTTTTTTTCTTTCTTTGGTGAACGAGCAACAGCAAGCAGAAAGAGGGAAACAAAAATCATAGTTTTGGCTCATTTTGTTTAAGGTTCTAGGGTGTTGTAACAAGGGTTAACAAGGGTGTTCATAATTGGAGTTATATTTTTTGTTCTTGTGTTCTTTGGCATCACATATTCTACTAAACTCAAGTAAGCTACTCAACATTTTTATAATACCTATTATTGATCAATTTCATTTTTCTAGTACAAGAAATGCAAGTATACATATGCATTTATACCACTCTTTACATGTTTTCTAATTATTATGGACTAAAAATTAATAAGTAGTGTTTTTATGTAATCTATCATTTTTGGTGAAGTTTAGGAACCCATAACACCATAAGAAGGTGTATGGTAAGATTAGACTAGATTTTTGGTGATTGAAAGTGGTTTGGTTGAAGTTGAAACTAGTTTGCAACCCTAGAATTGATTTTTGAAACTATATATATACCTACTGTCCCTATTTTGAAAACGTGGGAAACTCAGTAGGTGATGGGTAAATTTTGACCTAGAAAATACTTTTAAAAACGAAACTTTTGGCGAAAGAACGGACTAAAACGAGCTTATAACGAAGGAGATATGATTTTTGTAAATTTAACGACGAAAACTATTTTTCTGAAAAACTGCATGCTGTTTGACAGTTTTCGACGGGCAAATAGAGACGTTAAACGTAACCTAGAGGAGCCGAGTTATCGAAAATATATTAATACATACTAAAACAAAACCGTGGATATAAAGAACGAGGAAAATGAGCTTAAAACGACCAAGTTATACGCGTTTTAAAATCGTCAAAACTATATATATATTTAGTCACTACTAGAAAATAATATAACTACGTACTAAATGATATATTTTCTAGATTTCTTATTCAAGGAGTTTATTTTTTTTTTACTAATGAAATACGTATGACCCAAGATTTATTTATACGACTTATCGACGTTATTTTAAGGTTTTTAAAACGAAGAATATAACGCTAACATTTTATATACGATATATTACGACAAGTTTTTATAATTATAGTTGGACTTATTTTTCCTAAGTATGGTAAATATTTTATTTTGACAATAACTAGTATTTCCAAGTTACGAGTGGTATAGGTATCATGTGCATGTGCATTCATTACATCACGGCATGATCTAAATTAGATCACGATTATTCATTTAGGTTGCGGCTAGTGTTCGCGCCTCATTGTCCCGACTACTTTACCATCATTGTACCATCTTTGTACTATCACTCCAGGTGAGTTCTCATAGCCCCGTTTTAATTACTTATTTGATTTCAAATCCCACGGGGGAGAATACATTGCACAATTATTTTGTACATGCCCAAGTATTAAATTCTATACATTGCTTAAGTTGCCTTACTACCACATTAAGTCCCCTTTATTATCATGGACCGTTAATTATATTGCCAAGCGAGAGTGAGTGGATAGATCTATCGAGGGTGACGCCTCCATTCGTGTTTGGGTTGCTCCAACGGGTACGAATGCATTTCATGTCTTAACAATTTGAGTGTCTGGTAAACACTCTGGTGGGGCCATTTCAAAGTCTAGCTTCGGGGTCATGAGCTTAAGAGCCAATGTAGCATTTTTGACATTTTTGTCGGTTTACTTTATACTTGTGGCTTATGTACATACGATTTAACTTATAAACCTATGATTATTCACCAACTTTATATTGACCGTTTTCGCAATGTATTTCTCAGGTAACTAAGGTAGCTCATGTTGCATACATTTGGACCTTCATGGAGTCGCGGAGTCGACGCGTCTCACCTTATATTTTCTGCACTTATGAAACATTTGATCTTGTTGAACTTATTTTATCTAAATTGGCAACATCTTTTGGGACCTAAGTTTTGTAAACTCTGAATGTTTTAATGATCAAACGATGTATTTTTCCAAACGACACTGTAGGTCGTTCAATATGACTGTAACTGTGGTGCTATGACAGTCACCCCCAGGTATTCCATTCCGCTGCCATACAGGTAAATTGGGGGTGTGACATTAGATTTAGCCAATCATTTCATATATTCCATTTTGTTTATTTCTCATGCATTTATTCGCCTATGTAACGTCACCCATGTGATTGTTTATATTTTCATTGTTTCTTCTCTCTCCATCCCAAAATTATTGTCCCCGTTTGACTTTTTCGGTCTTCATTTTTCAACTTTGACCTTACGTATTTTGTTTATGTTACATAATACTTGATGAAAAATGTAAGAACGGATTGAGTTTTAAATGTATTTTCATCAATTATTGTGTAATACAAACAAAAATATTTATAGTCAAAGTTGAAAAAAAAGACTAAAAAGGTCAAAAAGGGGCTATAACTTTGGGATGGAGGAGTATATCAGATACCTCAAACTTTGTCAACCAAGTTTTTTCTACCCTGAATTTTTTAAAATACGGTATAGCACCTCGAACTTGTAATCAAGTAAAAGTCTTGTCCAACTCGATCATATGCCTTATCTACATTAAAAGTTTAAAGTAGGAAAAAAACCGATTAACTAAGGGAGAGGTGTTTGTTTAAACTTGTATAGCGGACTTACAACTTATTTGGTTTTCGCTTTATATTTCATAAGTTCAATTTTTGTTGTGACTTATTTAAAACATTTTCAGTTTATTGAAAACTAAATAAGATATAAACAAGCTATAAAAATAAGCTTTAAACAAACACCCCCTCCCTTAGAGTACAGGGAGTAATAACGTAGCAACGCGAATTCGTCCAAGGTGGATATTTATTAACGCTGTTATGGCGTTATTTCCACTCCGAGGATACGCACGTTGGCAAGGCATTTCCATTTACGTTGAAACAACAACTCAAGTTATAACATAACTTGGCTTATGGCGTTATGATACCCCATTGTTTGTTTCCAAGTTATAGCAACGCCGTTTCTGATTGTCTGTTTTTTTTATTTTTAAAGTGGGTCCCAAAAGGTAGTGTTATGATTACGAGGTGCTTTTTGGTATTATGTTATTTGGTGTTGAAATGATGTGACGCTGACGTGATGGATATTTTTGTGTTAACTCAAGTTATTACTCATCGTGTTCTTAGAGACACAAAAATGAACTTTGGCCATTTAACAAACACTAATCACTTTCAAAAATCAAAACACAATCATCTTTAAAACGCCTTAAACTTTTGTGTGGCTTATTTACAAGTCAAACCCTAAAACCCCAAAACCCAAGTGAAGACAGAAAGTCATAAACCCATGTCATCACATAAACTACTCACCTCCTTATCTCAAAAAACCAAACACAAAAACATCATAACTTCAAAAATGTCTTCTGCACTCCACCAAAACTTTTTCACAACCAACCTTAAATCACTTCCAACCAAACCCACTCCTAAGTTCACTCGCATAATCACTACCTCCTCATTATCATCCTCACTAGACAAAAAATTCAACACAAGATTATCCTTAACCAACTCAAATGGTTCTAACATAAAGTCATCATTTGACTACAATAATGGGCATGGTGGATATGAATATGAAAAGGGTTTAGTGGGTAATGGTCAAGGTCAACAGTATGCTAGGCCTAGTGAGATAGTGTGGAAGAAGGAGCTGTGTAATAGTGTACAGTTGATTGGGAATGTTGGGACTTCAGTTGAGTTTAAGCAGCTTGCTTCTGGGAAGGTTCTTGCTTGGTGTAGATTGGCTGTTAAGAAATCGCCTACTGATACTACTTGGTAAATTTTGTTGGTTTTTTGTGTGAGTTTGAATTGTGTTGAATTTTGGGTTTGTGTTGTTTTGTGTTGTGTTTTAGGGGTTTAAGAATGGTTGGATTATAACCGTCTAGAACGAAATGGAAAAGAACATTTGATATATTGGAGCGGGGGACTAATCGTTAAGTTATCACCGAAAAAAAGTTCAATAATTGTTGAATTTGTCAAATGGTATAAGTGTCAAAATGTAGATGTGATAATTGCTTTCTAATTAAAGTGTGTATTTTCGTCTAGTGGACAATTTTTTGGGAGGAGGTGAGTAAATCGTAAGAGATCCTAATTTGCTTTCAGTTTGGTTTGCTGGTTTTAATGGTTTGCAGACCACTAAAATGGAGATAGGACATAAGATTTGCTAGATATTATGAGGTTTTGTTGAGATAATGTGTGCACATAGACATATAAGGTTACACTTATACTAAGACTACCTAGATAAGGAAGCGAGCTACTCAAGTAAACTTGCGGAAGAAGTGTGAAGTAAATGCCCTTAACTTTTAAGCTTTTTTTAAATTAAAGGGTGTTTGGGTGAAGCTTATTGAAAAGCTTATAAGCTTGTTTAGATGAGAAAAAAGAGAATAAGCTTGAGCACCAATTTTAGGACTTTTTAAAAAATAAAATAAAAAGTTGTTTCAACCAAGCTTACCCAATCATGTGACCAAGTAATCAAGTATATAGAATGTGTGAGGTCTCAGGTTCAATTCCTGCTAGTTGCAAACAACTTTAAGTGGCCACGCCAACCTCCTGAAAAGGGAGGGCTTTACCTGGTTTGAGTCTGTGTGGCAGTGGGTTCAAACCCCGTGGATTAGTCGGCCAAAAGGTCGGAAATCACGGTTACCAAAAAAAAAAAAGTATATAGATTTTAGAGTGTTTGAAGTTGTAGAACATGCATAAAGGAAAATGGGAAATTTTGTGGACCCAAGTAAACATTATCGAACAATAGGTAAATAAGCATATGAAATCTGCATGCCCTCTAAATAGACAAGTCGTGGCAACTGACCAGTTGGATAAATTATTTGAGCTTCAACATCTTTTCACCTATGGTTTACTGCCATGCAATAGATTGAATCCACTAGTTGTTAGGTGCTTTTCTGTTTGCTACGGCAAATAACTCGCAGAACATGCCTCTGATAAGGCTTGAACCAAAAAGCTTTTGTGGACGGGACACACCTGGTACCACTTGGGCTGTGTCCTGTTGGTATTGATTTATTTATAAATAACGAGAAAAGGTTTCTGTCTACCCACTCTGTCTCTGTCCTTATGCTTATTGGTGGGAAATGGGCTGGTTTAAATAACAGGTCAAGATGGGTAAATGTTTCAGCGCATCAAAACTGGTTGGGGTTGACCCACTAAAATTTTTGTGTCTTCTTATAAATTTTATAAACAGATAATTAATATGTCAAGTGTTACATTACAGTTGTTAGAAACATTTGTTATCTTTCTAACAGAGCAATCTAGGAGTGTGCAACTGTAAACGCTTAACCATGCTTTTGAGTTATACATTTGATCCTTCGGCAAATCAGCAATAAAATATTATCCAAGCTGACCCATTTTCACACAAATGGATAAAAAATGCCTCTATTTCAGCTCCGAATCATCATTTGAACATTATGGTAATTTTTTCAGGATCAACTTGACCTTTTGGGATGAGATGGCTCATATTGCTTCTCAGCATGTCGAAAAAGGACAACAGATATATGTATCAGGCCGTCTTGTTTCAGATACAGTCGATAGTGATGATGGGAAGCAGCAAACATACTATAAGGTTACCATGAATTCACTTAACTGTTGGCATTCTTGCTAAGTTTTTATAGTTTTATCCTCTAATTTTCAACCAATTATATGCTTTTTGTTTGAAATACTCTTCAAATGGTGGCAGGTAGTTGTTTCACAGCTAAATTTTGTTGAGAGAAGTGCACCTTCAGCGCCATCTTATGATGGAGACTTCAACTCCGGCTACAACTCCAACTCCAACTCCAACTTCTCCAACTCCAACTCGAGTTTCATGACAACAGGCAATTACTTTTACAATATATATTTGTCATTTTGTCCCAACTAATTGCAATATTCCTCTTTCACTCGAATATGAGTAAAGCTACCATTTGCAGTTTTGTTAGAGGTGGGAAATTGGGACTTTGGGAGGGTCCGGTGAGTTGGGTAATGAGTCAATGGGGTTAGTTTATAATAAGTCAAAACGGGTCAGACGTTGGTGTATTTTAAGGCCATAAATAATAATTGTATTAAACTATTAGTTATGATTTCAAAAGCCATGCTAATCTGCTTTTAAATATAGCGATGTAGGATGTTGCAAGCTGTTAAAGTATACTCTATGCGACTTTTGATGTGCTATTTCCATTTCATTTGTAGCCAAGTTTTCTAGTTTTTACCTTTGGTGCGTTGGAGATAAGATATAGTCCCAATCAACCCATTTTAGGTAAATGGGTCGAAATTGCCACATGCACCTGTCTAGCTTTTTATTCATTATCAATTATGATAGTTTACAAAGTACTAATAACTTCTTTGCTGGGCAACACTTTGTATCTATGTTAAAGCTATTGAGGGGTATGTGTACTTCAGTGTCAAAACATTTTGATTCAACTAATTCATGAGATGTTGCATTTATTTCGAATCAGAATGAGTAACATTAACATCACAAAACAATCATAGTTAGTTTCTTGTGAAAATCAGGAACATTGACAGCATTATACACCCATAGTGCCTTGAAACTTACATTATTTGAGTGTGCAAATAGTTTCAAAAGTGCTTGATTATTTATCAAATATCTACATTACCTTTAATAATGACAAATACAAACCCTGTTGTACCTAAAGAATGATTACCGATGTTTGCTACTGATGCCAATGGGTAAATGAGTAATTGTAACATGAAAACTGTGCAGATAATTATACTTTTTCAGTTTTCACTGAATGTTAACTAGATGGCTCTCTTTTTTTGATCATTAGTCATACTAGATATCGGGCATCTTTTAATGACAATTTTTTTCGACATTTTTTGTTTTTGTTGTCATATAAGGAACATACCCTCAGCTTGTTTGTATATTTTTGGTTGCAGGTATAAAGCAAAATAAATATGGAGCCACAGGATCAATGGAGGAACTATGGCAAGCTTTCTTTGCCAATCCTGTAGATTGGTGGGATAACAGGAAGAACAAGGTATGCATATGAGACTTACTGCACATCTTTGTTTATTCATGCAGCAATTACAGTTGGCAAATGGTGTAGATTGAGCGGGTCAAGGTAGCGGGTCATAAACGTGTTTGGGTCAAAATGGGTAATGTTGTAGTGTTGGCTCGCTGACATGTCATTATGCCAACAACCTAATATGCATATAAATAACTGATATATTGAATCTGATTACATGTTACCATATAACTGAAATTGACCCATTTCTAGACAAATGGTACAAAATTACCAATGATCAAATTAAAGAAGACATTTTGAATACTAGAGGTGGCAAATGTTAATCGATGTAGTTATGGATGGGTCCATATCTATTGTGTTTTATCTCAAACAAGTTAAATATAAAAACTTAGCTAAGGTGGGGAGCCGTAGCTGGCCCAGAGTCTTTCATAAAGCAGCCAACCTTCTTGATAGTTTTATTTAAACTTGTTATGATCATTTTAATAATTATGTTTTAATAATCATAACTATTACAACAATTTTTCTCTTATTTTAATGTAATAAAATGAACACATAGTTTATGTGGGCCAACCCGTGTTTGATGATAAAAGTGACCGGTTCCAACCCGGCTCGACCTGCCCATCTTGCCATCTGTAATAACTATCCACTGAAATCCTCGTATGAATTACAAACTGAGCCTCATCTTGCCCTTTGGTATTATGGTTCACAGAAGAGCCCAAAACATCCAGATTTCAAGCACAAAGACACAGGTGAAGCTTTATGGGTCGAAGGGAGGTACAATCCTACTTGGGTTAAATCTCAGCTATCAGTATTAGATTCCCGCATGGAATCTTTTCGTGATCAAAAAGCTAATACACGTTCAGATTCTATGTTCGGTGACAACTTAACATCTTATTAACCTTGTCTTGAACCCCAAGATTCTGTCATAATAGTTGGTTTATATGATTCTATGAGGTGAGTTGTAGGGTGGTTTTGGTTTGCTCTCGTCTGTAATATTTTTGACGGTTAGTTTTATGTCAGGATTCTTATGATAATATCAATGTGTTATAGGTAGTAAAGAAACATATGTGAAAATTTTTAAAATCCGGTTTTTCTTAATGTTATAATAATGATATTATTTGTATTCTATTTCTAGTAAATGGTCTTTGCTTGGAAATACACTAGTTGGAAAATGGGTAATTTTTGACATGAACCTGAGAAGAAGGGACCTTTAATAGCCGCGAAATGTTTTCCACCAGATTGATACTAAAAGCGAACTTTAATAATTGCGAAATGCTTAAAGAATCTGTCTTAACTTTTGTAATTGTTTCAAACAGAAAGATTAGTTAGTGTTGGAGTAAAGGCGTAAAGCTTCGATTTTGATTTTTTTAAGAAATTAGCTCAATTTATTTAACGTCAGTAAAGATGCAGTGGCTCAATGTAGCTCATCTAGTTGTAAAGAGTTAACTAAGATAAGCTGTAACATCTACAAAAGTTCCATCATCTTTTATAAAATTTAGTTAACTAAGAAAAATATTACACATCGTGACCTATAATACAATTACCAACCAACATTTACAAAACTTCCATCATCTTTTATAAAATTTGAACATATATATTTACGAGTACTATTTAAAAACGTTTAGGTGTGTTTAGATGATGCGACATACTTCAGTTTTCCAGGAATTTTTTCATAGAAAAATGAAAAAAAAAAAAAAAAAAAACCATTTATTACAAACTTTTGAGAATTTTTTTTCTAAAATAATAAAAATCTAATTTCTCAAATTTTAACTAAAAATCTGAAAAGTCAAATTTACCTTTCGTTACATTTCTATTTACTAAAAAATGAAAAATGTACTAAACAAGTTTTTCAAGTTTTTAACCTTTCTATAAACCCTTCCATTATCAAGAAAATCAAAAGTGAAAAAGTGAAAATATTTTTTGGCAACTAAATGCAACCTTAACACTTACCTTATTGTTTTGCCAAATTTTTTACACAAGGATTTTAACAAAGACGCTCCTTGTCTATGGCTGCATGCAGTAACTGACAAGCGATCGACAATCATACCCAAACGATCGATTGCTCTTTATTGTGGCACAAATCTGCGATCGATCAATCGCCCTATTTTTTTGGATGTGGGTCGCAAATACGATCGACAATCGCTTGCTTTTTTTTTTTCTTTGTATGTGTATTTAATTAATTATAAGAGATATTTTTGTGGGGTTATGTTTTTTGTAGTGTAGGTCGTCTTACTAGGGCACCAATCACCTGCAGGTCACTGGAAAGAGAAAGCTGACGTGACAAAAAAAAATAAAAATGAGAAGGATTGAGTTGACTTACTGTGACCGGCATAAATGACCAAACCACATGGATGACTTTTAAGTTTACTCTATTATTTGAACTAAAACTCCTATGCAACTATGCAAGTATATCCCAATACCTAACTTAACGTACATCGTTAATTCATCAATAAAGCTCCATACATCTAGTCCCCATCTAAAATTGCCATATGGTTCTTTAAATTTTTAGGGACAAGTCGAATCTTATTTGAAGTTTAAGTCTTCAAGTTGCAAATCTTAATTATTTGATCTGTAAGTTTTTTAGTTGTTGCCATGTGGTGTTTAATTTTTCCAGATACAAGTTGAAGTGTTCAACGTTAGTTTAGTAGATTATATTTTGAAGTGGAGTAGAATTTGGTATGCATGGTAAACGGAATTTTAATGTGTGATGGGTATATGGTTTACTCTGAATTTTTTCAGCGACAAATTTATGTTAAAACATTAGTAAGAAGCTAGAAAATACAAGAACCAAACAACGATAAAAGACGCATCTATAAAACAGCCTAAAAAAACACTCGATTACAACCATGCACAAACACCTAAAATAATTCAATCCTAAATAAACCTTCAACAAAACCAAACAAACATGAAAAGACAATAGCAAGTCACAACTCCTTACAAACAAATTACAGTACCAATTGACGGAGCAATTTGAGTGGTTTGATAGATCTAATCTAAATTCCGTTCGATTTGGTTTGGTTTATTGGTTATGGTTTTTCCTGCAAGACTTTTCAAATCGACGACCAAACTGTGCAACCAAATGATCCCGAGAACCAAACCAATGATCGAGCATCAATCGACCATAGCTTTTTTAAGTCCCAATTACTGAAATAAAATTTACAGAATAAGTATATATACTTAAGTTAAAATAGTTATGTATACGTTGAATATGTTGGTGCTCATTCAAATTTGGGCTGCTTTCAATTCAACTGCACGAACGAGTACAGCAATTAACGCCGGTGTCTATACTCTACTAAACATCAAACATGCAGGGTCCATTATATTTATCGTTTTCATACAACACACACACGTATACAACTCATACATACATATATACGTAATACGTACACAGATACAACTGTAAACAGTGTATAATTATAAAATAAAAAATACAATTCGAGGGCTTTAAAGAATATAGAATCTTATCTTCTTTTACTAATTTAGAATCACAAATACACTTTTTTTTGCTACAAAAATGGGATGCCTTATTCCCGTCCCCGGGACCGAAAATTTGATACCCATATGGGCATATGGCCATGCTCCCTTTAGCAATAAATAAAGGTGATTAAGAAATTTAATGAACAGTTTTGAGAAATTTAACAATAGATTCTTTTTCTGAAACCATTATATATCGATATCTTAATTAGTTAGGTAATTTATATACATTTTTAAACGGGCTACGGGCTAAAGTGGCACAGGCCAAATGGACGCATATTATATAAATCGTTTTAAAAAATACCCAAAACGACGAAATAAATTCTTCAAACTTAACACCTCATTTATATTTAAAAAATTAAATATATTATATCTACAATTTTTTCTTTAAAAATAATTGCAATGTTATCCAATTGGGAGAAAATATGTGTCTATTTGTACCCATTTAACTTTTAAATAAGCAATGTATGTCCACTTCAAAAAAAGAAGAGGACCAAATGTGCCCAAATCTTTTAAAAGTTTGCCCATTTAGCCTATTTTTTTGATTTTTGGCACAAATTGCCACCTCTACTTATAATGCAAATTTAGATCGAATTCATGTCAAATTCTTACTATGTAAAGCATGCAAAACATGAAAAATTTATGTGGTTCACAAAAATCCGATAATTGTGGCCGCTTGTAATATATAATAAGCATTTACGGACCTTAGTGGAGACAGGGAAAGGCCACGACCTTCCTAAAACTTTGAGGTTTTGCTTATATTAATTTGCTTAAAAGAAATACAACTTTAGCCCTCTCAAATAATTTGATATAGCACTTTGCCCTCCTAATAAATTCACTCAAGTTCCATCTATCACAATATCTAACTAAAAAAGAGACAAACACTAAATATCATAAAATTTGAAGATTTGTATTAATATTTACTTCCATCAAACATCAAAAGGTACATGAAAAAAATGTTGCATGATCATTTTACATGGACCACGCATAACACAAACAAATATGTATACTTTTTTCCCTAAGTTTCTTTCTAAAAATTCAAAACCTTCGAGATCTGGTTTTCCAAACCACTCATTTTCGTATATATTTTTTGAAAACTTTTGTGAGTTATTCGGGTTCGATTTATAAAGAATCACCCAATCCTCTAGCTTCACAACTCTTCATGATTCTGAGTCTTTTACATGAGCTTATGAACATTTCCCATGGAACATCTCCAACAAGCATCCAGTCACCATCTTTGTCTTCATAAGTTGGTGCATGCATTGATCCATTATATCCTTCTTTCTCGGAGTATAACCCTATATTGCACTTAAACATAGCTTGTAAACCCTTCATTAGCTCTTCATAACTTGTATATACGTTTAGGTCAACTTTCCTCAAATATGGAGCTCCATCCATGCTTACTTTTACATACATGCCCGAACCACTTTCCGAGTCATTTTTCTTCACTTGAAGTATGTTTTTCCTGTAAGATCTAACTGGTGGCCACCCAACAACTTGTTCCCTGAAATAAGTAACAAAATTTTATAAGTATTTGAGTTTTTCTAGCAAAATATTCAGCCCACAATGTGGGTATGATCAAAAACTAAAATTTATATTAGGGTTTGCATGGAATTTGTAACTTACTTCATAGGTGGTGAAAATCTAGATTCATTTTCTTCTGAGCAAGTAGTTGATTCCATCTCGGATGAGCTTCTTTTGTTGCCCGAGAGACTAGTCTTTTTTTCCGTTTGGTCATCGGATCCTGGTAACCCTAGTCGTAGCTCGGTTGCAAGATCGAAATTGTCGAAAAGATTCAAAGGGATTCTCTTTTGATCCATTTTTTAGTTTGTGTATATGTGAAGTAAAGATTTTCAGGCAAGTTTATTGATTTTCCGGTGGTTGTTTTGCTAAGTTGTTTGAGAGAGAATTGATGAATCGGTTTATGAGTTGTGTAGTTTAGTGATGGTGGGATGGGTTTTATATACAAAGAAATATTATTAGGGTTGGGGACATGATTTTAAGTGACTTATTCTCTTTGTGCATGGATTTCATGACCAAAGAATATTAGTGTGCCCACTCGCACCAATACACGTGGTCCTTGGTCAAAGAATTAAACCACTTTTTCTATTGAACATTAACATCGCGATAATGAATAAAGCATATAAAGATTACCCTTTTAAAAGTAATAAATTATTCACTAGTAAATGTGCATGCATCTCTCGTAATTGTCACATCCAATGGAGACATAAAAAAACTAACTTCATATAATGATACATACAAACACAAAATACATATTCGCAAATTAAAAAGCCGTTGCCATAAATCATAATTACACAAATCAAGTTGCTTCTTGCAGCATTTGGCACTAATCGGCAATGACAGAACCACATCGTATGTATGGATTTTTGCGACGTAGTATTAATATTTGTAATGTACTATTTTTTTCCCTAAATTCCCCAGTTCCATAAAAAATCGTGTTTCTGATCTTATTTGTTTTCCTTAAATGCATGTAGTCAAATTATGTGTTCCGTCCCTGCAGATCGTTCCATATAGCTTGGAAGTTTATTTATATTTTTGGGACATTTAAATGATAATCGAAGTTGATTCTCACTAGCCGTTCAGCTCAACCATGAGATAACTTTTTTTTTTTTTTTTTACATGTACAACATAGTTGCAGACTTGTAGTAAGTTAACCGATGTAATAACAAACTACTACAACTAATTAGCGAATACATTTAGATGAGGTTGGAACAAGTTTTCAACTATCTATGAAGTCATCTGATGCATTTATATGACGTAAATAACTTTAAGTTGCAAATAACCCTGAATTGGTTACACGTTCTGAAATGTGGACACTACAAGAATTGGGCCCTTTAGCAGAGAGGGATCAAGGGGTGTGCAAGTGATGCTGTTACACCGGACCTCCACTTTAAAAGAGGCCACATACTTCTTATTCTTGTATATAAGTACATTAGATATTAAACATATATAATGAGTGTAATTCAACTTTACATGCAATTTCTCTCTAATTTACAAGTGTAAGCTGGACTCTTTGCTGTTATTGCTTAGGGCCACCGAAAATCATGAGACGATTATACCATTAGCTAAGATTTCGGGTCGTGACTAAAACTTAGTAGGTAAATGAGTCTAATTAAAAAGTTAAACCAATAATTAACAATAATACTTAAATGGCAGAAAGTTTCACGCGCAAGAGTAGCGTGTAACACAAGGTGTTAGCAAAAGGGAACAATATGTTTGAAAAGACAGGCAAAGATGCCGGACAAAAATGGAACAAACTGCAAAGAGAGAAGGGAACAAAGGACAGACAGCCGGTATGGAATACCATGGTCCTGTCGGTTTAACGGCTCTGATTATTTCATTGTATTAAATTCTGGTCGTTGGATCACGCACCAACTATTTACCCATGTGATGTTGGTCCCTCTTTTTGTCGGAGATCATGACTCGAACCATGTGTGAGACTCAAATGTACTTGCTTTTATAACTATAAAACTGTTCATGTGTTAACTGTAAAACTTAACATAAGTAGATATGTCATCTGCAATAGTGTCCAAGTTTATACTTTATAGTATCTTAAAGTAAGTGTGTTTGCAAACTAGGCAATACTTTACTAACCTAGCTAGCTAAAACATCATATCTATCTACTTTTGGATACATTCAAATATTATCAAAATGGCTATGGTTTACTTTAAAATTGTGTTAGACCGGACGTAATAGGGTGATGAAGGATGCGTTTGTGCCTTTTTCGACGTGTGTTTCGTTAAAACACACTTCAATGCGTTGCTAGTGAAGAAAAAGGAGAAGTCGGTTGGTCCATCGATCGTCTTGTGCAAGTGTGAAGAACCACATGTAATCGTGAGAGAATATGTGTATGATTTTTGTTTTTGTAAGATATATCTGTATTTAAGTGTGGTATGCTTAGGTTAGTGTCTTATTACATTTTGTTGGTGATGATGTTGATGGCAGAGTAAAAAGATGATATGGCACCTGAGTTGACTGTAATGATGTTGATCACTACTACACGTAGTTTTAGAGTTAAAGTACTGTATTAGCATAGTGGACATTAATTTAGCTAGTAAAAAAATACACGAATGTATGTAGATACATTATAATATATTCTAAAAATGAACTTGAGTACTGTAGCAACAGTACCCACGCAAAATTCATGTTTGCCCCATTTTAGCCCCTGAGGTTAGTGACCAATTGCGAAGTTAGTCCTTAACGGCCGTTACCTAACAGTTGTGGATTAAATTTGCAACGTATCAATAACTTTAGGGGCTGTGTCTGTGCAAATAATAAGCAGAAACAGCCCTTACGGTTAAATTTTATTTTCACCGTTAGTCTCTAAGGACTAACTTTGCAACAAACCGTTACTTTCAAGGACTAACAAAGAAAATATCGCTGCTACTGTAACAAACAGTGTCTAACAGTGGTTGCTAAAATAAAAAAATAGTTGGGAATAGTATGTTTACTGTTACTAAGGAATTTACAGAAATGGTCCCTCAGGTTAGTTGTAAATCGTACCGTTAGTCCCCCGTTAGCGATCTTTGCAAATTAAGTCCTTAATAACAGTTTTTTTATTTTTTTATTTATTTTTTTTTCGAGTTTAGTTTAAACACAGCATTCCCGCAGCAACGCGCGGGTGCCCCTGCTCGTTATCTCTAAAACTGGTTAAATTTAGCAGATAATGTAAAATAACACAATCTTTAATTTATATGTTATTTGCCTAGCGAACATATATTTAGGTACCCGTACGCGGATTTAAAGTGATTGACAATCTGAATAAACATTGAGTTGACTTGCATGAGGCGTTGTCTCTTCAACTATCTCATCTTAGAGCTTAGAATCGATAAAAGATTTTTTTTCCTAACCTTTGTACCTGATATCATTCTAATCATTAAATGATTACACATGCCAAGTTGAATGAAAAGACGAGGCTCGATAAACAGTGGATTTCAAACGTCAATTTCACATGTGCTAAGAGGATGAATTTTGGCAAAGATCTAGAAAGTGTAGAATTCTGTAACATTGCTCTTTAAAAGGTAATTTATCTTGTTCGTTTATGGAAATGATATATTATGATGATTAACAGTCAAATGGTTTAGAAGCATTGTACAGTAAAACCTCTGTAAATTAATAATTTTGGGACTGAGATATTTTATTAATTTAGCGAAATATTATTATATCGATAAACTCATAATTTATTAATTTACAGAGGTTTTATATATGACCTTTAAATTCTCAAGTATAATATGTGTGGACGTATGGTTCGGACTGGGCCAAGAATGGGTCAGGCCCGGCAGACGGCGGCCCACTCTACGCCTAAACCCTAATTCCATGCCTATAAATATAGGGCTGGGATTCCATTCACGACACAACATAACAGGTTACTCTAAACCTAACTCTTATATGCTATATCGCACCGATACTAACTTGACCGTCGGAGGTGGATCCCGGGGCTACGGCCTCGGGTCCACTCCTAACGGGTTCTCTTTGTTGAACAGGTCTACTCAGGACTCGAGAAGACGACTAACGGCCTAAGGAGAGTCGTCGAATCCAACCCGCGCCAGATTATGTATCAACAATATGCTAGTTACAATGTATACTCCTTAGAGTTGAAAAATAATTTGAAAAAAAAGTTTCAATTAAAATTTTATGAATTCATATTCACACTTTATGAAAATAAAAGTAACACTTTTTGTTGCAATACAAGAAGAGAACACACCAATACTTTACAACAATAAGGAAATTTTGAGATAAACTTAATATAGATTTAAAGTTCAACAAAATATAACAAGTGACAATGAATTTTATTTTTTACTAGACAATTTTAGAATTTTGAAGTATATATCTCTCACACACATATATACATATATATGGAATTTTTAGTAATTATTAATTTATAGTTTCGTTGGGACTAATATATATACACTGGAGCTTCAAAAAAATTATTATCTTATTATTTTATCGATTAGGGTCCAAATTTGTATTGGTTTCAAGTTGGGACTGGACAAATTATTAATTTTATCGAGTTTATTAATTTATCAAGTATTAATTTATAGAGGTTTTACTGTACAAGGTTTGAGATGCAAGTGGATTAATTACATAAGCTAACTTGTGTAAAAGTCAGCTTTAGCTTGTAATGGCCCAAAAGGTAATTCTTAAAGATGGAGCTAGCATGGTACTTTAAAATTGGATAAGTGGAATTTCTACTACAATACACTAGCTTAAATGCTGTAAAGATAGAACGGAATATATATATATATATATATATATATATATATATATATATATATATATATATATATATATATATATATGGTAAAGATCAAATAAAAAGACAAATTTCCGTAAAAAGAATAAAAAGAAATTTTTTTTTAAAAAGTTCTTGAAAAATTTCAAAAAAATTTCACAAGATCGGGTATATTGGTGCATGAAAAAGTTGTAAAGGAAGTTTATCTAAAAGTGGATACTTTATCCGAAAAAAAATTATAAAAAATACGTTTGTGCATTAAATCGCCTTTTTGTGCATCAAAAATTGTTTTTGGACCCAATTTCTTTTGACTTTTTTCATCAAAATAACATTGCGCATCTAACTAAAACAACTTGAAAATTTTGTGCATTAACATTTTTTTAGCGCATTAAAATTCGTTTTTTGTGCATTAAAAAAACGTATAAAAACTCAAAATTAGAAAAACTTCTTTCACAAAAGTTTTATGCACCAACATACCCGATCTTGTGGAATTTTTTTAGAATTTTTCAAGAACTTTTTTTAAAAAAATTTCTTTTTATTCTTTTTACAAATATTTTTCTTTTTATTTTAACTTTACCCTATATATATATATATATATATATATATATATATATATATATATATATATATATATATATATATATATATATTGTTGGTTTTATAGACAAAATAATAATAGTCGTGTGTTAGGATCGAACTTGAGATCACGGGATTGCACACAATACGTATGAAGAGGAAATGTAATAATTATTTATAAAAGGTTATAATTAATTATTAAATACAAAACAAATAAATAATAATTAGTATTATTGATTAATGACTAATTAATTATTAAACGAAGATTAGGAAACTAATTGCTAGACAATACTTGGAAACAAAAGAAGGTTCCGGAATCCCTTGTGGGATGTAGAACCGATCGGCCCAAGGAGGATCACACCTCCTTTGTGTCTTGAGCTCCAAGTAATCTCTAGTATATAAGCAAACCCAAGGTTAAGAGTTTTCTCATAACTTGTACACACACAACTTGGTGTTTTGCTCTCCTTCTCTTGTCTTGGTCGATCATCAAACCGAACACCCTAAGGGTTTCGATTTCTTGCATCTAAAATTGTTTTGTGAAAATTACTTGCATAATCTTTTCCTTGAATTAGTACGTGTGTACAAGAACGTGAATCAAACACACTATTGTTTGATTCTTGGATTGAAATACAAAAAGGTAAGGGGTAATTCATATAATCCTTATAAACCCTAATTAGGGTTCATTGGTTCCGGAAGATTGCATTGATTCTTGTTCGGGCTAGAATCACTACGGTATGTTTACTATTTAAATTAAAGATTAATTAATTACATGTTATTCGATCTATTATAATTGCTTCCGCTTATGCTCACTTTGATGTTCTTGGTTTATTAATATGATTGTCATGATATAATAATTCCAACAGTGGCATCTAGAGCCGTTATAATGTGTAATTAATTATCGCAACGCATAAAATTGGATTTGATTCGTATAGTTACATGTTTGTTTTTAGGGTTTGTGTTTTTTTCCCTAACCCTAATTATGGGTCGATTGACCCTTAAGGGGTTTTTAGGGTTTTGATTTTATTTTTTTAATATTGACTAGAAACCCTAAGATGTCATGTAATTGTTTATGCGTTTTAGTAAACGATCTTGGTGCAATATGTTAATTGTTAAGCTAAATCCATGAAAAGTGCATGTTTGCATGGATTTTTATTATGTTATTTAAATGGTTTAAATTGCTTATATATATTAATGGTTAAGTTATATTAAAACATGTAAATTTATTATAGATGTCGAATTGGGGAAGACTCCAATATTAAGTAATCAATTATGTGCTATGTGGTATTTATTTAATTTTGGCTTACGCAATCGATTTATCGATGTATGTGGCTCTTTTTCCTAGAAAAAGAAAGCCCTAATTGAATTAATACGTTATACGCCTAGATTTGATTATTAATAGGATTTTTTAATAAGATTTGCATGTGGCTACATGTTTTATACATATTTAATTGTTATGATTATGTATATGTGTTTATTTAGTTGTTTATTTTTTTATTGCAAATTACTTGTTTTGTTTATTTATTGTGTTAGACATGTTTATTTAAACGAAAAGGGTAATTTTTTTTTAATAGAAAAATAATATGGACTAAATAATGGCGAAATTGTTTTGGTTTTTAAGAGTTAAAATTTCAAAGGATTGGTTGATTGATGTTTTTGTACGTAATGGTTAAATAGGCTCGACCGAAGTTTACACACTATAAGATGGGTATAAGGATGGCATCGCATTAAATTGTGGCCTTAGATAGACAACATTCATGTCTTAACGCTCGTTTGTGTGTAAATTAGACTTACCGAACAACCATTACATGTACATTGTCATCTTAAGGGTGAATAATCCACAATTCCACAATGATTATCCGAAACACTATGCCTTCGGGCGTATGCAAAAGTACGATATAGTGGACGATAATTGATGGTTATTCTTTAATTGGTGAACCCGATACCTCAATCAAAACTTTGTTATTTTACTCTTAGCGAATTGGTAATAAAAATGTTTTGTAAAACCAATGTTATGAAGTTGTATGCATGCTTCTTCATACATTATTTTGATCACATCAAAATAGTTATACCCTTATAAATTAAGTTGAATGCCATCTAATTAAGAACACTTGAAGTTGTAATTTACGTCATAGTGAGACTTGGCGAGATTGCAATGGAGAGGTAAACTTCATAAATTCATTGCTAGCAGATCAACTGATGTAATGGATTTGTGAATTTACGGTTTTTAAGTTAGACGACTTAAATTGAGTAGGAAGTGAGACTTGGACTCAAGGCATTAAGATGGGGACTAAACATGCTTACAATACAAATGTTTTGTGATTGTAAATCCCATATATCTAGGAATTGGACAAATGTTATGCCAATTACTTGTACGACAAGTTACCTCATATTATACTTTCATTACTAGCAGATCAACTGAATGTAATGGAACTATGTTTATGGAGGATCCTAGTTTTCAAGATTATTATATGGATTTATTTTCCTTGGGTATTTTAATTTTCTTGAAAATTTGTATTATCGAAAATACTAATGTTTTGAACTTTCTTTATCTGTAGAAATGGCTCAAACTGATAACACCAACTTACGTTCTGTGTTCAAAACTTACTTTGAACGAGAAAAATTGACTGGCTCGGAAAATTTCAATGATTGGTACCGTTCACTAAGGATTGTCCTGCGAGTGACTGGTCAACTCGAAATATTGAAAACGCCTTGCCCTGCTGAACCTGAAGGCGAGGCAGCTACTGAAGCTGCTAAAGCCAAATGGAATCTTGATACCAAGGAACATATTGATGTGGCCGCAATGATGTTAGGGGGAATGTCCACAGCTCTTCAAAGACAGTTTGAGGAGTATTTTCCCAAGGACATGATTGATGAACTCAAGAAACTTTATGAGAAACCATCAAATGTAGAGATTTACGATTTGATGGAAGCTCTACATGGTTGTAAGCAAGGTCCTGGTGAACCTGTGAGTGCTCATGTGTTGAAAATGAAAAGTTACATGGATCAACTACAAACACTTGGGAAACCCTATGACAATGATATGGCTGTGCACTTAATCAATAGATCCCTTGATAAGGAATTTAGTGGTTTTGTGAGGAACTTCAATATGCATTGCGTGGGGAAGACTGTAAGTGAATTGCACGCACTGCTCATTGATTATGAGAAAGGTACACCACAAAAGGCTCCTACGCCCCAAGTACTAGCAATACAAGGGGGTAGAATTAACAAGCCAAATGCGAACAAGAAGAAGGGTAAAGGAAAGAAGAAGGCTGATAAGAATAAGCAGGTTATGGCTTATCAACCACCTCAACCTAAGAAGAACCCTCCTATCAAGAATAATCCAAAGAAGGATCAAGGATGCCATTACTGCAAGGTGATGGGCCATTGGAAGAGGAATTGTCCTCTTTATCTCGATGACTTGCGAAACAATAAGGTTAAGAAGACTGGGCACATGGGCGCCAGCACTTCAGGTAACTTATTTGTCATTGAATTATTTACTTTATCTCGTGAAATAAATTCCTGGGTATATGATACTGGATGTGGTATTAATATTTGTAATACACTGCAGGGGTTTAGAGAGGAAAGGAGACTAGCTTATGGGGAGCAATTTCTGCATGTGGGCAATGGAGCACAAGCAGCGGTTGAAGCCATAGGAATGTTTGATTTAGTTTTACCTTCGGGTTTAGTACTTTGTTTAAACAATTGTCATTATGCACCTTCTATAATTAGAGGTGTTGTTTCCTTTTCATGTTTGTTGGATCTTGGTTTTTCTCATACTATTGATGGCAATAAAATTTCTGTTTCTTTAAATGGTGTATTTTATTTTAATGCTGTTGCTGTGAATGGTGTGTTTGAAATTGATATGAATAATTGTGTGACTTCCAACAATAATAATAATTCGATGTACAGCATAAGTAAGAGAATGAAGTATGACTTGAATTCGTCTTACCTTTGGCACTGTAGACTTGCCCATATAGGCAAGACTCGCATGCAAAAGCTGCAACGTGAAGGGCTTTTGAATAATATCAATGATGAGTCATTTGATAAATGTGAATCTTGTATTTCTGGGAAGATGACGAAGAAACCTTTTCATAGTAATATGGAAAGAGCTTCGGATCTACTTGGTTTAATACACACGGATGTGTGTGGACCACTTAGACATGTGTCAAGGAGAGGTGCTGTCTACTTCTTAACTTTTACGGATGATTTCAGCCGTTATGGTTATGTTTATTTACTTAAGCATAAACATGAGGTATTTGAAACATTTAAAGTTTTCAAAGCAGAAGTAGAATTGCAATTGGGAAAGAAGATTAAAGCTCTTCGTTCTGATCGAGGTGGTGAATACCTTAGTCAAGATTTTAAAGATTTCTTAACTGAGAATGGAATTGTCCAGAATCTCACATCTCCATATACTCCACAACAAAATGGTGTATCTGAGAGAAGGAATCGTACATTGTTGGACATGGTTCGATCAATGTATAATCTTACTAACCTTCCTTTGTTTTTTTGGGATTATGCTCTTGAAACAGCTGTTCGTATTTTGAATATGGTTCCCACCAAGAAGGTTGATAAGACACCATATGAGATATGGACTGGAAAAGCTCCGAACTTGTCTTATTTAAAGGTCTGGGGTTGTGAGGCGTATGTTAAACGTGACTCACAAGATAAACTCCAACAAAGATCTGTTAAATGCATTTTTTTAGGATACCCTAAGGAAACTATGGGTTACTACTTTTATTACCCACCTGAGAACAAAGTGTTTGTTGCAAGATATGGTGATTTTCTTGAAAGTGAATTTGTGGTTCAAGAAATCAGTGGGAGGGTATATGATCTAGAAGATGATCTAAATAATGCATTACCTTCAGAAAACACTAGCACACTTCCTATAGAACCAGAAAGTCTGGGTCCTCCACCGGAAGTTGAAGTAATTCCCATTCGCAGATCTTCGAGATCTGTGAAAGCTCCTGACCGTCTATGTCTTAATGTAGAGGTCGATCAGCATACACTAGGGGATCTTGATGAACCTACTAGTTATAGAGCTGCCATTAAAAGTCCTCAAAAGGCTAAATGGAAAGCTGCTATGGATGGGGAAATACAATCCATGCATGACAATGAAGTCTGGGAAGAAGTTGACTTACCTCCTGGTGCCAAGGTAGTTGGGAGTAAGTGGCTTTACAAAATCAAGACTGACATGAATGGATATGCACACATTTATAAGGCTCGTCTGGTTGCTAAAGGTTTTACTCAAACTTTTGGAATTGATTATGAGGAGACGTTTTCTCCTGTAGCAGACATAAGAGCTATAAGAATTCTCATAGCTATAGCAGCGTTCTATGACTATGAGATTTGGCAAATGGATGTGAAAACCGCTTTCTTAAATGGTCATCTAGATGAAGACATCTATATGGAACAACCAGAAGGGTTTGAAAATCCAAAATTTCCAAAGCGTGTTTGCAAGCTTAAGAGATCCATTTATGGATTAAAGCAAGCATCACGACAATGGAACAAGAGGTTTGATGCTGAAATTAAAAAGTTTGGATTCACTCAAAATCTTGATGAGCCATGTGTGTATCACAAAGCTAGTGGGAGTGATAATGTAACTTTCCTAATTCTATATGTTGATGACATATTGATCATGGGAAAAGACATTCCAAGCTTACAAGCTGTTAAGGCATATCTTGGAAAGTGCTTTTCTATGAAAGATTTAGGAGAAGCTGCATATATTCTGGGAATCAAAATCTATAGAGATAGATCAAGGCGTTTAATTGGATTAAGTCAAAGTGCTTACATTGACAAAATATTGAAAAGATTCAATATGCAAAATTCCAAGAAAGGATATTTGCCGATGGAAGTAAAACATGGCTTATGTAATGAGTATTGTGCTTCAACACCTGAAGAGGTGGATCGCATGAGTAATGTTCCTTATGCTTCGGCTGTAGGATCTATTATGTATGCGGTTAAGTGCACAAGGCCAGATGTGGCGTTTGCTCAAAATATTACCAGTCAATTTCAACAGAATCCAGGTGAAAAACATTGGATTGCTGTTAAACATATTCTTAAGTATTTGAGAAATACAAAAGATATGTTCTTGGTATATGGTGGAAATCCATCTACAGAACTTTGTGTTACAGGTTTCTGTGATGCATCCTTTCAAAGTAATAAAGATGATTCGAAGTCTCAGACGGGTTATGTCTTTGTTATCAATGGAGGAGCTGTAGATTGGAGGAGCAAGAAGCAGAGTACAATTGCGATGTCTGCAACAGAAGCTGAATACATTGCTGCTTCGGAAGCTGCTATGGAGGCTGTTTGGATTAGGAAATTCGTTTCTGGGCTTGGTGTTATGCCTTCAATTGAATTACCTATTAATATGTATTGCGACAATTCTGCTGCAATCATATTTGCCAATGAACCTGGAGTCATGAGAGGCACCAGACATTTTCTACGGAAGTATCACTTTGTTCGTGAAAAGGTTGACGAAGGTGAAATAAATCTGTTAAAGGTTCACACAGATGATAACTTAGCTGATCCGTTCACTAAGGCTTTGGCGAAAGAAAAGCTTAATGAATTGGCCAATGGAATTGGACTTAAATTAGCTAGTAGTTTCATGCATAACTGTGATTAGTATTTGGATAAAGGATATTGTAAACAATTATTATTTTAATGAAATAAAGTATGTTTATTTCTGTTATTAATTATTGTTGTCCTATTTTTGCATGTTTAAATCCATGAATAAGAGTTATTTTAAATTGTCCGTTGTCAGTTAATAATATGGGAATATTATTAAATTAAGACAAATCTGAAGTTGATATAATATACTCAAGTATATTGATGCGTAGTCATGTCATTTCAGATGATATTCGATGATACTGAATATAGGACTTATCCCAACTATATGATGTTACTTTATGGATCTTGTCATTAAGTAAATCATAAGAAGTTATCCTTAGACTTGAGATGCAAGATAACGGTCATGAATGTAGTACATTTTTGTGGAACAACTTAACGCTATACGTAACTGTTAGTAATAAGGGTTGTTTTCGGAAGTGTTACAAAGTTTGTGTGTTTTGCTTGTAGTCAATAAAGAATTTGTTCCTTCAAAATTAATTTTGAAGTTTAATACTGCTGGGCCCCTCGTAGGGTTGTCAAGGTGTTTGCGTGGCCACGCCCAAGGTCTTTTATGAAAGGTTCAAAAGATTTGGTAATCTTGTCAATTTCAAAGAGCGAGAAACAGAATGGTTAATTAAAGGAATGACCTAGATCCATATCCTTATTAACGTAGTATTAGAAACAAAGGGATAATAATAATGAGAAATCATTAAAAGGTTTTCCAGGAGCCTTACTCAAGTTGTACTAGAGGCATCGACGTGTTGCAAGACGCTAATCGATGTGATCACACTATTATGATATGTCTAAGTGGGAGCTGTTGGTTTTATAGACAAAATAATAATAGTCGTGTGTTAGGATCGAACTTGAGATCACGGGATTGCACACAATACGTATGAAGAGGAAATGTAATAATTATTTATAAAAGGTTATAATTAATTATTAAATACAAAACAAATAAATAATAATTAGTATTATTGATTAATGACTAATTAATTATTAAACGAAGATTAGGAAACTAATTGCTAGACAATACTTGGAAACAAAAGAAGGTTCCGGAATCCCTTGTGGGATGTAGAACCGATCGGCCCAAGGAGGATCACACCTCCTTTGTGTCTTGAGCTCCAAGTAATCTCTAGTATATAAGCAAACCCAAGGTTAAGAGTTTTCTCATAACTTGTACACACACAACTTGGTGTTTTGCTCTCCTTCTCTTGTCTTGGTCGATCATCAAACCGAACACCCTAAGGGTTTCGATTTCTTGCATCTAAAATTGTTTTGTGAAAATTACTTGCATAATCTTTTCCTTGAATTAGTACGTGTGTACAAGAACGTGAATCAAACACACTATTGTTTGATTCTTGGATTGAAATACAAAAAGGTAAGGGGTAATTCATATAATCCTTATAAACCCTAATTAGGGTTCATTGGTTCCGGAAGATTGCATTGATTCTTGTTCGGGCTAGAATCACTACGGTATGTTTACTATTTAAATTAAAGATTAATTAATTACATGTTATTCGATCTATTATAATTGCTTCCGCTTATGCTCACTTTGATGTTCTTGGTTTATTAATATGATTGTCATGATATAATAATTCCAACATATATATATATATATATATATATATATATATATATATATATATATATATATATATATATATATATATATATATATAAACGCATGAACCTCAATTATACGTAACCTTAGGTCTCGCGCATCCAGGAAGCTAGCTACAAGAATGATCACATGTATCTGAATGCGGTTTCAATTCTCCAAGATAAGAAGCAATGTTGTATATCTTAATTTGTTGTAGTACTAGTATTAAATCATGCAAGGGTTTTTTCGTGGATTTGAAAAGCTTGATGGAGTACATTTATCTTATTGAAGAGAAATCAAGTAATGTTTTGTCAACATGGTTCACGAGTCCACTTTAGATTTACAAGAAAAATATTACTTTTCTTTCTTAGTATCCAAATTATTTTGTGAGAGATGTGTGTCGGTTCATTTCAACTTCATATTTAAAATTTCATTTTGATTGTTTTTCCCGTTAAATTCCTGACGAAACGAAGTGTTCATGAGTGTACGGCAGTAGAAACTCGGTCCATTTAGCCAGAGATGTGCGTCGGTCCATTTTTGCTTCATATTATACATTTGATTTTGATTTTTTTTCCTCTTTAAATTCTTGACCGTACGAAGTGTTAATGAGTGTATAGTAGTAGAAACACGGTCCATTTAGCTAAGTTGATGGTATCATTCTTTACCGTAATAATTCATGATACTAAAAATTTCACTTACCGAAGTTATTAAGTTACATTTTGGCCTTTGTAATAAGTACTATACAGTACGCAATACTGTTTTTATCGTTTATAGCAGTTAAAGACTTCTAGTATAATTATTTCTTGTGATGTACATTGATAAATTATCAAATGCCTTTGATCTTGCAGTATATAGAGATGTGTAATTAGGGTTTCATCATAGAGCATTCAAGACATTAAATGTATAGTTTCTAGCTTATGATATCAATGTTTGGTGATCAAAACAATTACACGAACTAACCATTAAGGGTTGGTTTGGTGATAAAACGTGTGGGATCTCAATTTCAATTTCTGCTATAAACAACATTAAAGTGGTCACATCAACCAAGGTTTTCAAAAACGGGATCCTACATAAGATCGTTTTTGTTGTTACAAGATCGGAATCGCAGGATCGTATCAAGATCGGATCGAGATCGGAAATCCGACTAATGCTCTTTTTCTAACAGGAGTTATATATTTTTAGAGCGTATATAATACCAAACATAACTTTATGCAATTAGTTCGTAAATGTTTAAGTTCAAACACCATACTAACAATAATGCAATGTATCCATTAAGTTCAAGTTTCAAATGTTAGATTAATGTGACCGCGCTTAAAGTAAACCAAAATAGGCTTGAGTTAGGAAAATAACAATAACTACATCGACTTGTAGTTGGATTGTGTTGACATAAATTAATGCCTAAAAACATTATTAACATGTTATCAATATCTCTATGTTTTGATTATCACAAAATATAAACTCATAGAACTAAAACTTGTGACATAAACAAGTATTTAGTGATTAATATTTCTCTTTACATCCAAATCACTTAAGGTATGAATAAACAAAGTGTTTAGTGCAATTTATGATCAAAGGGGTATTTAATTAACTAATGCAAAGTTTATTTAATTATATAAACATATTATATATTTTTGAAAAACACTTTTGGTAATAAAGAAAAATGTTTTATTCATACTAAATATATGAATTCAAATTTTTAACAAAAAACAGTTAGTTTTTCACCAAATAAACTTTCCCCACTAAAAGACAAAGAATCTGGCCGTTTCAGCTGGGCGGCCCCCTTAATTATAAAGGGCGGTCCCCTTAATTTTAAGGGGGCCGGCCATGATTTAAGGGGACCGGCCACGCTCCTCTGTCAGATTCTTTTGCCTATAAATACCACCTTAAACCTGGATTTTTTCCTCACCTTTTGCACTCCTAAACTTTCTGTTCTAGATCCCCATTTCTATTCTCTAAATCCTTTGATCATAAATACATAATCCTTTGTTTCAAAGTGATTCTTACATCATCCTCTCAAGTGCAAGAGAAGAATACTTCTATCCTCCAAGACAAGAAGTATTACAACTTGTTGTGACCTCCACATCCAAGTTGTTGGTGCATCATCAAGAATATTTACATATATCTTTGTGTAGTGTGTTGTGAATATTTGATTGTAGATAGTTGTGTTAGGAATATAAATTGTGTGATTGGCTAGTAGATTGTAGTGAAGATAATTGGTGTGTAGAAGATAGGTGTGAACTAGATTGTAGTAAAGATAGTTGGTGTGAAGTAGTTGTGAAGATAGGTGTGTAGTAGATTGGTGTGAAGTAGTTGTGAAGATAGGTGTGTAGTAGATTGGTGTGAAATAGTTGTGAAGAAGGTGTGATTTCGTTGTGACGAAGCTTTGGTGTGTAAGTGGTGTGTATATTGGTGTGTAAGGTTTCTCCGCCATAAGGAGCTTGTTGACATAGTGAAGAAAACTCTCGAGTAGGTGACTCGAGGAGTGGAGTAGGGCAAGGAAGGTGTCCTTGTAGCCGAACCACTATAAATCCTTTGTCTCGCGGTTAGATCTTTCCATATCTTACTTATTATCTTGCTTATATCGTTATTACATTTGTAGACGTAGACGTATATATATAGTTGCTCATATAGTGCTAGTATTGATTTTACTTAAAGATCAAACGAAAGTTTCATTCACAAAACAAAGTTTTTACAATCAAACTAAAAAGGTTACATACATATAATTGATCATTTCGATCAAGTATAGTTTTTATACAAAATATAACTAAGGATTATAAAATAAACGATTACGTACTTATCTCTCGTATATAGCTATAATTGTTTATATTATGCATGTGTTGATTTCACATACTTAGCTTACATTATTATTATTGTTCATACTTAGATATACTTGTTCATATTGTTCAAGATTTGAGTTCACATAAGATTGAATCAAAGTTTTAAAAGCAAACAAGGTTTTAAAACTAAACTAAGTTTTCATAATAAAATTAAAAAGACGTAAAACTATTCAACCCCCCCCTTCTAGTTTTCCACAATTGGTAACAGAGCCACGTCTAGCAAGATTTTTAAAATATATTGTATTTTAAAACTTGTAACGATCTATGAAATCTGAAAAATATTTAGAAGGGCAATCTATGCAAAGACCACCACTATTTGAAAGTGATGGATTTTTATATTGGAAAAATCGATTCGAAACTTATGTGAAATCAAAGGATCTAGATCTTTGGCATGTTATTACCTTTGGTGATTTTCCTCCTATTCAATATAATTTTGAAACTAAAAAGGATGAAATTGTATCTTTTGAAAAACAAAATGATGATTTGAAAAAGAAACTATCAAAAAATAATGAGGCTAAAATGGTTATTTATAATGCGTTACCACGCAAAGAATATGAAAGAATTTTTATATGTAAAACCGCAAAAGAGATTTGGGATTCTTTACTAATCACTCACCAAGGTAATAGTCAAGTTAAAGATAACAAAATAGATCTTCTTGTTCAACAATATGAACAATTTACGATTCCGGGGGAGGAATCAATAGATAATGCTTTTGCTAGATTTAACACTATTATCACAAGTTTAAAAGCACTTGATGAGAATTTTTCTAGTAAGAATTTTGTTAGGAAATTTCTTAGGGCTCTTCATCCAAAATGGCGAGCTAAAGTTACGGCGATTGAAGAATCGAAGAACTTGTCAACTCTTCAACTTGATGAGTTGATCGGCAACCTGAAAGTCTACGAAGCAATAATAAAGAAAGACTCCGAGATGGTCAATGGAAAAAGAGAGCAAAGCAAGTCAATTGCGTTGAAAGCTAGGAAGGAATCTAGTAACGAGGATAGCTCAACCTCCGAAAGTGATGACGAAGAATATGCGACGGCCGTAAGAGACTTCAAGTAATTCCTCAAATGGCGAGGAAGATTGGTTAGACAACCGTATGATGAAAGGAAAGCAAACCAAAGAAATAAAGATGACAAAAATGGCAAAAGTGATAGGAAGTGCTTCAAATGTGGTGATCCAAATCATCTCATCGGAAAATGCCCAATGATGTCAAGAAATCAAAATCAAAAGGCGTTTGTTGGAGGAGCTTGGAATGATAGCGATGACGATGAGAAAGAAATCACAAATGAGGAGAAATGTCTTATGGCTAAGACATCAAGCGAGGTACGTTCAGAAACCAAATACTTTAGTGACGAAAATTTATCATTAGACGAAAAAGACCTAGATAGTGAATATAATAGGTTATGCAAATTAGGTCAAAAAGTTATAGCTAAAAATAAGTCACTAAAACATATTAACAATCTATTAGAAAATGAAGTACTCGAATTAAAAATTAGACTACAACATTTGGAAAAAGGAAAAGAAGTTCTTATAGAATGTAAAACATGCATAGAGGTTAAAAATGAAAACGAAAAACTTAAAGATGAAATTTTCAAACTTGACAAATTTAAAAATAGTAGTAACCCACTTAAGAAAATAATAAGTGTTCAAGAAACTTCGGGAGACAAAACCGGTCTAGGATTAACCTCAACTAATGTTTCAACTAGTGAAAATAAAAATATAAAGTTTGAATGTGAATCTAGTAAACAAAAACCATTAGAGTCAAAACCTAAGTATATACTTAGAGAAGATAGAAAAATACCTATTGCAAGTGATGTGGAAGTAAAAAGTTTTTATAAACCATCATTAAAAGTCAAAACCGGATTTTCTAAACCTAAATTAAGATCTAAAACTCCACCACCAAGAAAACCTAACAATCATCATCCAAGATCTAAAACACCTCAACCTAGAAGAAATCAAAATAGACAAAATTACAATAACACTAGAAATCAAATGTGGAATTATCTACCAAGTTACAATCCTTGGGAAATATTACCACCATACATGCATCCTAGCCAAATGTTAAATATGTTTGGACCAAACAACTTTGGACCAATGAGACAATGAGGACCAAGTGGCTAAGTTGTCAATCTTGGAAGAAGTTGGAATATCATCTACTAATGACTTCTATAAGTCAACATGGTCACTTGAAGTGCTTGAAGATATTCCATTGAAGACTAAAAGGTACACGTTTCTTTTAAGTTCATCACTATAATTTGCATGCTTAGATAAATGATTAGTTAGATTAATGCTTAGTACATAATTGCTTATATTCTTATAACCTAGAAACATCATTGGTTGACTTTCCTAGGAATAAGATAAAATTGTTCATTGCCGAACAAAATAGGAAATGGAAATCTTCTATATCCACTATTAGGAAACTCATGGTGATGAAGTGAAATGAGTTAAGTGGATAAATCGTTAATATAGAAGTAGGATTAGATTCCTCGCGTAAGAAAACTATGGATGAAACAAGCTCTTGTAGACTATGGCATTAAGTCAGATAAGCGTGCGAAATCAAATGAACTATAGATGTTAGGTTATACCCCATTCAACACTCTCGCATCCTACATATTAATTTTCGTCATCACTTCCTTTAGGATCATAGGATATGTAGAAACGATAGCATGAGATAATAGTAGGCTTAACCAATCCTCTTGAGCATGAGATCTATAACAAACATCTTTTAAAATATATGATTAATGATATTTGTTGTCAAAAATCTAATATCTTTAAAAATATGCAAAAACCTCACATTTTGGAAAATAGTTTTTCAAATAACTATCCCACTTTTAAATAAGATGTTTTCACAATAAATATCCACAATTTTGTTTTGATCAAAACCAAAGATTGAGAAAATTTTATTTACCTTTCATTAACACATTTTGAAGTAAAACCGAATCTATTTTATTCAATTAACTCTCATATCTACATGAAAACCTACTTTCAAACATTGTTGAATAATGCTAAAAACGTCTCTTTAAATCATGCATGGTGATCTCATATTTGTCATCTATATTTATATAAATGATACTTATAAGTGAACTAAATCAAATCAAGAGGGCCATGGTTTATCTATTAAGACTTCGTTTGTAACAAGTCTAGAAACCCATGCTATCATAATACACATTAGGATTAATCCTCCTAGTTATGTAGTTATGAAATACTTGATGTTGCTTATTGTTTCCTAGCACTTATATTTTGCTTGCTAGATGAGTATGTTTGCATGCTAGATGAAATTGCTTGATTACTTAATCTCTTTGGTTAACATGCTTTAGCTACATAATTGCCTACATAATTAGTCTATGTTTAATTGCCTCAAAGAGTTGGACTTGTTTGAAACAAAAAACACAACCTTTCTGCAATGCACTACCAAAAACCCTTTTCTGGCAATTTGGGAATCACCAGATGGGCGGCCCCCTTAAATCATAAGGTGGCCCCCTTAATTATTAAGGGGACCGGCCTCCAATTAAGGGGACCGGCCATCTGATGGTCGAATGTGTTGTTTCCCTTTTTCTATTTTTTAGCCCATTTCATCCTACACTTCCCAAAATTCACAAACCTATTCTATCCTAAACCTTCCATCAAAGTTTATCCATCCTTGATCCCACCAATCCTACATTATAAACACTCTCATTCCTCTCAATCTCCACTCATCTCATCATTTCCTCTCCCATTAAACCAAAACCACCAAGAAACTTGTTTGGAGAAGAAAGACTAACTTCCTTTAAAAATCCGTCAAACCAAATGACGTTGTCAAACATTCAACACCAAATTCCACCTATGTTTTCAAACATTACTTACCTAACACCTCACTCTCCTTCTCACGAACATTACATATCAAAAACCTTTACTCACCCATATCCTTCTCCATTACACTCAAACCTCATAATCTTTTCACAACTCAAGCGATGTTGTTCATAATCAACCAACACCTAAACCTCACTCTCACACAAATGATCCATTTAACAACAAATCATCCATTCGTGCTTCGACTAATGTTCCTTCTTATGATGAGCATGCACAATCCCAAAACAATAATCCCAACCTCATTACCAACACTTTACATGTTGCTCATTCAACAAAAACACCATCCACTCATGAAGAATGTCTTCCACCCATATCATGTTTTCATGATTACCCAAGCTCAAACATGTCTCCACCACCAAGAGTATCACCACCACATCCTACAACTTCACATGCCATTCCTATGTTGCATGTTCAAACCCTCGCCCAAGACAATTATCATGCTCCACCACCATCACCTTCCTCCGAACACTTGAAGTTTGTTGAGGCGCTAAAAGAAGCCCATGAGCTTAGTGCTCTTTTAGTCTTACATCTTGCTCAACGCAATTTGGATCCACCTTCATCTAGATCACCCTCATCACCACACAACATAAATCAACTTGAGAAGCATGTCAACAATTAACCTTGTTGCATCTTTCTCCTAAAAACGATTGCATTCAATGAACACTTCACTTGGATTGAATATCTTCTCACTAGATCACATCCAATACCCTCACTTGAACAACATCCAAAACCTCAATCAACATCTTCCGCTACAAACTCTCCACCACCAAACTATCCAACATTCATGACCCGAACATATACCTCCATTAATCCAACAACCTCCATTAATCCAACAATCTTACCCTAACTCAACCATCCTCATTCCAAACACTCCATCATCAACCATCTAAGCATACCATATGCTTATGATGTTCACTTTCAAATACGAATCAACCAACCTTTGGTTGCAAGCAAGTCCAAGTGCTCTCTTAGGCAATATAGGACTATGTCTTTTCCTTTGTGTTATTTTTATCAATATGCTTCAAGCATATTGAGTGTTGTAATGCTTTTCATTTCTATAATGCTTGAATGAATCTTTGTTTAGTTGCATAATTGTTGCCTTGCATATATGTGTATCTTGCTCTCTTAAAATATTTTTGTAGCAAAGATCTCCATAGCTCGTTCCCTTGGTGCTCTCAAATGAGGGGGAGCATACATCAAGGGGGAGCATTCTACCCGTTTAAACTTCCCTCGCGAAGCTTACTCGGCTTAACCTTTTTGATTTTACAAAAAGGGGGAGAAGAGAAATGTAAACTCTATAATACTTGTCTAAAAACAAGTTTTAGATATATTGAGTTTAAGGTTTTGTAATAATCAAAAAGGGGGAGATTGTTGACATAAATTAATGCCTAAAAACATTATTAACATGTTATCAATATCTCTATGTTTTGATTATCACAAAATATAAACTCATAGAACTAAAACTTGTGACATAAACAAGTATTTAGTGATTAATATTTCTCTTTACATCCAAATCACTTAAGGTATGAATAAACAAAGTGTTTAGTGCAATTTATGATCAAAGGGGTATTTAATTAACTAATGCAAAGTTTATTTAATTATATAAACATATTATATATTTTTGAAAAACACTTTTGGTAATAAAGAAAAATGTTTTATTCATACTAAATATATGAATTCAAATTTTTAACAAAAAACAGTTAGTTTTTCACCAAATAAACTTTCCCCACTAAAAGACAAAGAATCTGGCCGTTTCAGCTGGGCGGCCCCCTTAATTATAAAGGGCGGTCCCCTTAATTTTAAGGGGGCCGGCCATGATTTAAGGGGACCGGCCACGCTCCTCTGTCAGATTCTTTTGCCTATAAATACCACCTTAAACCTGGATTTTTTCCTCACCTTTTGCACTCCTAAACTTTCTGTTCTAGATCCCCATTTCTATTCTCTAAATCCTTTGATCATAAATACATAATCCTTTGTTTCAAAGTGATTCTTACATCATCCTCTCAAGTGCAAGAGAAGAATACTTCTATCCTCCAAGACAAGAAGTATTACAACTTGTTGTGACCTCCACATCCAAGTTGTTGGTGCATCATCAAGAATATTTACATATATCTTTGTGTAGTGTGTTGTGAATATTTGATTGTAGATAGTTGTGTTAGGAATATAGATTGTGTGATTGGCTAGTAGATTGTAGTGAAGATAATTGGTGTGTAGAAGATAGGTGTGAACTAGATTGTAGTAAAGATAGTTGGTGTGAAGTAGTTGTGAAGATAGGTGTGTAGTAGATTGGTGTGAAGTAGTTGTGAAGATAGGTGTGTAGTAGATTGGTGTGAAATAGTTGTGAAGAAGGTGTGATTTCGTTGTGACGAAGCTTTGGCGTGTAAGTGGTGTGTATATTGGTGTGTAAGGTTTCTCCGCCATAAGGAGCTTGTTGACATAGTGAAGAAAACTCTCGAGTAGGTGACTCGAGGAGTGGAGTAGGGCAAGGAAGGTGTCCTTGTAGCCGAACCACTATAAATCCTTTGTCTCGCGGTTAGATCTTTCCATATCTTACTTATTATCTTGCTTATATCGTTATTACATTTGTAGACGTAGACGTATATATATAGTTGCTCATATAGTGCTAGTATTGATTTTACTTAAAGATCAAACGAAAGTTTCATTCACAAAACAAAGTTTTTACAATCAAACTAAAAAGGTTACATACATATAATTGATCATTTCGATCAAGTATAGTTTTTATACAAAATATAACTAAGGATTATAAAATAAACGATTACGTACTTATCTCTCGTATATAGCTATAATTGTTTATATTATGCATGTGTTGATTTCACATACTTAGCTTACATTATTATTATTGTTCATACTTAGATATACTTGTTCATATTGTTCAAGATTTGAGTTCACATAAGATTGAATCAAAGTTTTAAAAGCAAACAAGGTTTTAAAACTAAACTAAGTTTTCATAATAAAATTAAAAAGACGTAAAACTATTCAACCCCCCCTTCTAGTTTTCCACAGATTGGTTTTCGACCTTATTGCGATCCTACAATCCTAGATCGATCCTGCTCGAATTAAGATCCTATTATGATCTTGCTCGTTTTTTTATATGTGAGATCATAGAATCGTACAATCCTAAGATCAGGTCCATGATCTTGACGTCAACCTTATGAGAAATGGAGGTTTTACCTATCTGAGTCTGCATGATGATGGATTCATACCCGATAGATTAGTCGACCAAAAATTCAAAAGTCATGAATACCCAAAAAATAAATAAATAAATTGTGCGCACTCTTCAAACAAATGACTAGTTTGTAAGACTAAGTGTAATCAGAAGTAACCAAGACCGCATTCACCAACGTCACATCAGCTTTCTATCTCCACCACCAACTTAGTGTATTAATGCAGCTAGCTTCGTCATCAATTAATACATACCTCACTTAAACACAAACATACTTCACAAAAAACATTTAATAACAACACATTCGACAAACCTCACATGAGTTGGTCATCTACACGACTGAGTCTTGCCTTTTTGTCATTTAAGACGACGTTCATGGAAGGCTACCTTGTAAGAGAAGACGTATGCTTGTCTTGACACCTAGACGAAGACTCCATCTCATGGTCCTATTATGGGGAAAGGTCTACCCATCATTATTAATTGTGTGGTGGCACACACGTGCAAGATTTCGGGCTTTAGCTAAATTTGGGCCCATCATTATTCATTTGATCTTTTTATGTCTCCTTGGTGTTATAACATTGGGCCCAATCCAGAAATGCACTTCAATCACACCATCCCTATTCAAATTGTACGTATTTTTATGCATGCAGTACAATTATATAAGCTGTTACAGCCAGGGGCGGAGCCATGTGATGACTAGTGGGGGGCGATGCCCTCAACGAAACTCCGGCCGACACACAAATTATATAAGAAAAAAAAATTAAAACAGAAGAAAAAGCTTAAGTGCCCTCGGCATAAAAATCCGAGTGCCCTCTGCGCTTACTGAATCTGGTCGGGAATCAAACCGGCGGCCTGAAACTTTTTCTGCTGGACTGGAAATTGACGGAAGGAGAAGATGGGGAAAGGGTTATTGTGACTTTTGAGGACTAATAAAGTGAGAGTATCAAAGAGTTTTTTAATAAATTACTGATTTGTACAAACTAGACCCTTTATAAATTCTATAATATATAAATGAAATTTATCACTCCTAATTACCAAAAACTTATGGGATACAATTGAAGTATATGTACGGGATGCATATATGATTATATTCTCCCTTATAAATTACTGATACATGTTTAATTTATATTTCTCCATGAAGTATATGTACTGGATGTATGATTATATAAACAAAATGAGTGAATATTTTCAAGATAAATCAGTTTAACTTACCAACTAGAATTCATATTATAAAATATATCATTTCTCGTTTAAAACAACGTCGTTTTAAAAGGACCGTTGTTTTAAACGGGCCAAAAAACGACTCGTTCTGGGGTGGTTTTGTTCTGGGTCAACGCGAATTTCATGTCATTTTGACTTGTTATATATTGTTCTAATAAAACCCGACCCGACTTGGTTTAAATTACGTAAAAAAGACATTTATCGACAAGCTATCTAACCCAAAATTTTTTGACCGATGCCCCCGTTGATCACTTTTCCTGGCTCCGCCACTGGTTACAGCTATTAGGGTTTGTCCCACTAAAGATTATACAGACAACTATTTCATAGTTGGTATTCATGAATGCTAAAAACGATAATTAATATCTCACGAGTGGCAAAATACATTAAATAGGGATACTTAAAAAAAAATTGTTTTTGTTTTGATATTTTGAATATTGGAGAAAACTACTACTACTATGTATTTGAGAAAAGAAAATTATAAATAATAACAATTAGATTACACCAAATTAGTGACAACAAAGTCCTTAAGAATGAGGTTATTTCTAAACTAAACCTAACATTTACAAGCATTTTTTAACTTGAAACTGAATATAAATTGTCATTGTACACTAGTTTTATTTTATTTATTATTATTATTATTATTATTATTATTATTATTATAACCGTGATTTTTGACTTTTTAGTCAATTAATCAACGAGGTTTAAACCCACCGTCAAATAAACTCAAACCAGGTAAAGCTGCGTGACCACTTAAAGTTGTTTTCACCTAGCAGAAATTGAACTTGAGACCTCACACATTTTAGAGTGATAGTCACAAGCCATTTTATCACCAGGTCACCTGTGGTTTAATGTACACTAGTTCAATTAGTATATAACATGAGTGATTCATAGTCAAGTGTGGTTATATGTAAGACGGATGAGGTTAGCCTTGTTTAGCTCAAATGGTGTGCGAGTCCTTTACTTATGTGCACGCGATCTAACTGTGGTATCCATTGACTGTTTCTGACCTTTTCATTTGGCCACTCTTAAGATATGTTGAGGTTTGAACCTAAGACCTTTTGTGTAAAGAAATGAGGATTCCCAACCACTTGTAAATATATGCATACGAACACAACACAACTAAATCCTTTTATGGCCTAACAGTTGGTAATAATCGTTGCAATTCGATTGCGGTTTTAGAATACATATGTGTGCACTATAGCTCTAACTGTATCGATTATGGCTATGTTTGGCGTGGAGCTTTTTGGAGCTTTTTAGGGCAATGAGGGGTGAGAAATGAGCTTTTTTATTTTTAGTGTTCGTTTGTCATGTGAGCTGTGAGTTTTGCTATTTTTTAGGAAAACTCATTTTTCCAATGCTTTTTTATAAGGCTGTGAGTGGTGAGCAGTGAGCTGTGGCTACTTCTCACAGCTCACAGCTACTGCTCACAACTACTTTTGCCGAACATAGCCTATATAGTGTCATTTTTACAAATTGTTGCTATAGGAGTATTACTTATAGTCTTATGCAATGCAATAGGTACTAATGGTTTGCATCGAATAGTCAAACGACAATTTGTAACATGAAGATATCAAATAAAATTCTCTAGTTATGGTTAACATACTATTTTGAGTATTTTCTTTTTGGCAATAATACAATAACCAAGACTTGATGTTTTGAACTCATTTACATGTTTAAAACCATATAAAATAACTTAATACTATGAGTTTAATTACATTATTGATGCAATCATATCATCTCATATTATAATAGCAAAAGTTAGTATGTCTAATTGATCGGGACATGGGCTCTTAAAATATGGAAACACTTGATTTTGTTTGTAATTATGTATCATCAAACCATCTATAGTTACAATAAACTAGAAATTATCGGGTTTGATTCCATTTGATACCATCATATCGTTACTCATTATCGGTTATGTGAGTTTGTCATGTATAAAAGCTTGTAAAGTTCAAATGTGGTGACGTTAGAGTTTACACTCATGTAAAACAGAAATGCCATGGTTATAAATAGCGTGAGGCGTAGCGTGACGGTATGGCTAAGCCTCACGTCTTATGAGCTATGTTGAAACCATACCGTTTCTTAAGACGTAACTTAAAGCGGCACAAAATATGAAAATATTTATAAATTTATATATTATATTATATTTAATATATATCGACTTTATAAAAAATGTTATAAATAAATAATTAAGTCAGGAAATTATTCTTACATTTAATATTCTTAATTTCTTAAAAAAAAAAAAAAAACTTTTTTCATCGTAGTTGAATTCAAAAAAATGCCTCACGCTTCGCGTCTTTCACGTCTCATCTCATGTCACGTCTAAAGCTGACGCCTTGATATATTTCATAATGTGGAGGTCACGTTTCATGTTTCATGCCTTAACGGCGCCATAACACGCCTTTTAGAACCATGATAAATACTAACATTGGTCAACAATTTTAATTGAAGTTTTAAATATAAATAATTTTTAGAAGTAGATTACTATTCAATGAACACTAAAGAAATGTGGGACAAAAGGTAAAAGTAGTCCTTTGAGTTTACTTACGGTCTCAAAAAATTTGCAAAAAATCTTTGCCGTTTACTTCCGATTATAAAAACAGTCGTTGTCCCTCTACGTTACTTATGTTGCAAAAATAGTCCAAGAAAAGTTTCAGAAGTCGTCCATACAGTTGATTGCGATTACAAAAACAGTTTCTTAGTTAAATCTATAGAATTTCATGTAATGAAAAACACATAAATAGTCTATGCAGTTATCTACCGATTTAAAAAACGATCTTTGCCCGCGCCCCACAACAGCGCACGGGTAAAAAAAATCCCCATATATATAACATTTAGCATTTAAATATTTAACTTATTGGTTTGTTTATGTTCGTATGATTGCAACACACTATAGATACCTAACATTATACATACTTTAATTAAAAAAAAAACCAAAGTAAACAAAGATCATCCAACAAATCAATTATGAGCAGAAGGTTTTATAATATTTTTTGATGTAATTTTATTTATTTTAAAACTATAGATGGCATTATTCCAACATAATCATTCCTATTTATATAAATTTATTCACATTAGATTAGCAAAGATTTGATTGATTCATGTAAAGAAGACATACATAGCAGGAACATGATTTATATGCATAATTTATAAACTTAAATATGGAATTAACAATGCAGTTGAGACATTCATTACTAGAATTTTTTATAAGCTATGTTGAGAAGGAAAAAAAAAAAAATGGTGTGTCCAAAAGTATCCTTTTTCTGGGACCTCATTAACCCACTTTTTGGACCTAAACAAATGTTACGCTATACATATTTATTGTTCACTTAAGAAAAAGTAGAATAAATGTAGGTTGAGTCAAATTCACAAACTAAATAATCGTTTTATCAATAATTATATGAGTTGTATGCCAAGGTGACATTATACATTGCATTCACATATTCATAGCTACATATATACTTGGAACTTGGCAAAATCTTATCCATACAAGTATACAACAATGAGTGTTTCATACATTACCAAAGTTATTGGGAGATTGGTTACTTCACACTCAACAACTCATGTGATGTGTGAAATAAGTCTAGTTGTGTAAAAGTTATGAGAAAATGATTTGTATCGATAGATGAATATAAATTTAAACCTAAAGATTTGATTGATGTATTTAAAAAAGTGGTTCGTGAAAAATAATGAGAGAGAATACGTGTATTACACTTCGCATAAAATAAATGGATTAAATCTAACTTTACTACTTTAGGTCTACTTATTATGCATAAATAACAAGTTTATGTCTGAAAATAATTTAGGATTACATGTATAATTGTATATGACACACAAACTTTTACTTCTGTCTAGGATCCACTTAGCTACACTGAAAACCCATAGAAGGTCAAGTGGAGGGTTCAAAATTGAAGTTCAAGGTCGACATGTTTTTTGTAAATCAAAGCTGAAACTGGAACACCATATGATGATGAAACATTACTTTAGAAACTGCTTTCAAAAATCGTCGGAAGGGTTGTTTTAGGTTGTTTTATCTAGGAACCATTGCTGGGCGTAGTCAAGTGTAATAAGTTGTTTTATCTAGGAACCATGTTCTTAATTTCTTGCACATGGATATATGTTCTTTTGGTTGTCACTCGAATAACTTTTGAACTGACATGCAGTTTGGTAACAAAAATTTCAACCAGTACAAGGCCAGACTCATTTTGAGCCGTTTCTCACACCTGCTGTTATCACCGCTGATAATTAGATTACAAATTGACTTAGTTCTCAGGTCTTAAATTGCGGATAGACAATTGGTATACGGAAACATTACAATCGTGTTAAATGTACAGTAACATTAAAGAATCTTGTTGACGCAAACCAATAAAATTCAAGGCTGCAAACAAGTAATTACAATTGAGACCTATCGACACAATTCACACCAAAAATCCAAATACATAAATATTTTTAAAAGAACCGCACATTTTTTATTTTCTTTTACAAACTGGGGACATTTCAGTCTGTCATTCATCATCTGACCTTTTTGTTCACTCAGTTTCTGAATCCAGTTCTTACCACCTGATTGTCTTCATGTCATGTAGTTTGTAAGTTCCATTCTTCATTCGTGCTTCGGAAACCTTATCTGCACTACAAATGGTGAGTTTCCCTTCAAAGAGCAACGGATTTGATTATCAAATCTGCGTTTTTCTTTGACTTGTAAACAAGTTCTGCATTTGGCCTGTCATTGTACTCAATCTGCATGTAAATTTAAGTCAGCTAAACATAAAATGGGTGGGTGGGCGACATATCAAAATGGTTAACTTTCCAGTCAAAATGGGCAGTGATGACCCGTAACAGTTTCTGTCCATCTTCTTAACATTTTTAAATATACAAACAGTGTCTTAAATATGTTAAGAAAAGTTATATTACTTCAATATAAATCTAACTTCCAAAAATCTTAAGAAGTCTTATATCAAAAATCCCATTCACACTTGTTGAACAGAATCACCAGCTCTAGTTAGTAGCTTACCCGTTGTTTGGCGAGCTCTGGGGTGTTACCTAACAAAGAGATGAAAAACGGTACAGATTAATTATATATGGTAATCTACATGGCACATGGATGTGGAACACTAAATAAAGGCATTACCTGTTCCTATGTGTCTCTTCATGACTCGTTCCATTGCAATGTCAATGTCAAGATCAACAAACCTTAAAAAATTCGGAAACCAGATGAGTATTATAACCCTTTCACCCACTGCTTTGTTTGAATGAATTATTTCCTAACTAAGGTAACCAAGTTTGGCCTAGTTTCTGTTTGGGCAAACCGCTAACAGATGTTTAATACTTTTAATCTAAGATAATCTTTAACCTCGTGGTAAGCAGTTGTTTCAACAACACACCAGGGAAAAAAAGTCAGCATGGTAAAAGTAACTACGCGTCGTGACATCATTTTTCACCAGTGACCTATTAATTACCTTAAACCAATATTCTAGAAACTTTGTATCAATATTTTCTTGAAAGTTTAAGGGTTTAATGGGCGAAAAAAGATGGTTACCCAAAACAAATATCAGACAAAAGCCACATGTATATGGCACCAAAAGTATGCATAAAAATAGCTTATACAGTACTAGATTTACCATTTTTCGTCAAATATCGATGATACTTCTTTCCATGTACCATCATCTAGGAGTATATAATTTCCTTCCACTATCACAACTTTGTGCCTGCAAATAGAATAGTGACATATACCTTAGAACTATGGTTAACCACATGTAAGATCCACACTGCAAACTTCTATAAAACTTTCTGTTTCATATGTTGCATAACAAGTTCTTCAAAATAGTATGAACGAAAAAGCAGGCAAAAGAGACACGACCAACTTTCTGCTATACATAATATTTATGAATGTCATGTTAGTAATGAATCAAGCCAACAGTAGTAGACTTGCATGCTAACTTCTAAATCAGCTTAGAAATTATCATGAGAGTTACAAGTATAGCTAGTCCACGACCCAAGACTTATATGTGATCTCTTTAAGGTATTAAAAAAAGTATAATCTTTTAGAAATATAACACTTACTGAACATTTACAAAGATGTCATCTTCAACTGGATCTCCAACACCATGGTCAAAGGAAGGAGCATAAACCGACCCCTGAATTGCAATTGATCATTAAACCCAATTTCAATAGAATGAATAATAGCTAGATCAGTCATGCTGATATATTCAAGGCACTATTACCTGCTCCCTCAAGGTCTTCAGACATTTCAAGAACAAATCAGGATTAAACGTCCATGGAGCTGATTTGGCAACATAAAGGTTGGTTTTGTTAGATGAGTCAGTTTTAACCCAGTTTGTACTTTGTAATGATAAATAGATGGTCAATATGGGTTATATTTCAATCCCAACAGAAAAAAAAAAAAAAAAAAAAAAAAAAAAAAAAAAAAAAAAAAAGTAGAATCAAAACGGCTAGGATGGGTGAAACGGGTTGAAAGTCACCAAAAGTGTAATTTTAATGCATGCTATCATCTAAATCACTTATTCAAACATTTAGAGTATTTTCAGTGATCATATTAACGAATTACTTCATTTTAAAAAAAAATATGAAGGCGGACATACAAAAGTCTTTGTGGTTTAACCTAACCCACACTAAAAATAACGTTTCAAACCCACACCATTACCCAACCCGCCATCTTCCGACCCTTTAGTTTTTATTAAGCGATTACAACATTTAGAAATCACCGAAATACGAGAAAAGCAGCTCACCTCCTCTTCTTGCATGGGCTTCCTTCGGATTCTAAAAAAGATAACATTAAGAGAATCAGAAATGACCATCAACTTCTATTGCAAGACACAAACAGAAGTATATCAAGTAGCTAATGTATGCGGAGACCACCAAAGTATTGATCTTTTTATAATCAACGCCACCCATATACTGATTCCAAATAATTGGTCACTCACGTATGTATTTGGTTTCATATTTACCTCCATTGAATCAAGCTGATGACGGTAAAGATGGAAACCATCCATGGGAAGGACTGCCGCAATTTCTGGAGGTTCAACCTGAGAATCAAAGGAGCATGATTTTTGAGGCCATAACTTATTTACGCGCTTAACAATCTCTGAAGCAATGGTGGTCTTTCCAGCACCTGGAGGTCCAGCTAATCCTACAATATGTCTGCATGCAGGAGCAAAATGTTTGAAAATAAATAATGGCATTGTTGTATTTATGATAAAGAACTTTGGTCTGATTCTTGTTTTGAGTAACCAAGTCTATTTTTACAAACAGAAAGGCTCCAGACTTTCAAAATGACTGGTTTAGGATAATTTGACACCAATAAACCAGTCAAAATGATGATGTGGCAGCTAACTTGTCGGTAACTTTGACCATGTTGACTTTTTTCATATTTGGGACCTGGAAACAGGATAACTTATACGCACACCTAGGATGAAAACTAGAGCACATTTGTGAGTACAAACAAAGTTGGTTACTAAAATAGAAATAGAAACAAACGCCTTAACGTTTTCTATGCAATTAGACCCAATAAGATTTAGGAATTAGGAGTTATAATGCTCTAATAGTACACTTTGGGTGTTGTGAACCGCTTCACCTCTTTCTGTTTTATAGTAGCTATTTTCTTATTCTAACCCTTATTAAAGATTAAATATAACCCGATTCAACTCAGTCCTCAGGGTAAACCAAAAGGCCAGCTCATTAGCAGCAATATCTAAGAGCCAATTACCATATCCTAATCTTCTCTATTCGAATACACATATAAATATAAAAAAGAGTACTCCAAATACTCTATAATAGCTTCAATCTTAAATACTATAAGGCCTGAACTTACTTCACACTTGTACTTGTTCCTGAAGCTGCAATTGGCACCAGACGTTCAGCCAAAGTATCATATATTTCGTCCATGGACCTGGAGAAATTGAGAGTAATCTAAAAACCAAGTTCAAGAGATACTGATATACACATTTATCCTCACAACCATACCAAACAATCGCATTTACATCAATTTCACTACTCTTTGTTTACAAAAGTTAATAAGATAAAAGATGGTAGATAGAAAATGGCAGAATAGAAAAGACACTAGTGATCATATAGGTAAAACCAATAAGTACTTGCAAAGATGACACACCGAGCCTCTACTATAGGAATTACTTTCTTCTGGCTGCATAACACCTGAAATAGAGGGAAAAAAATCTCTGAGACCAGCATATCAGATAAACCCAATACTGGTAGAGATAAGAAAACGTAAAGAATAAATAATGAGTAGAAGAAATAAACATGCACCTGAACCGGGTATTTCTTATGCTTCAAGACTAAACTTTGACTCAATGAAGGCTGAGATATGCTCTTATTAAAAAACATGGATACCCCCGAGCCTTGATAGCACTGAGAGACGCCAGCTTTCTTGAGCAGTACCATATCTATAGAATTTAGCATTACTCAATATTAGTTGGTGTAATGTTTGGATATAAAAAATGGAGTGTGTGTGTGTACTAGATAGAAAGATACGCACTCACACAGGAAGCTTAAGAATGCAAAATGACATCATGGAAATTGGGCTAACAATATGAAGGAAAGATGCTATCTAAAGGGATTCAAGTAAATTCACTTACACAGGGCAAAGGTCGATAGATGTGAAGCGAAAAAAAATTAACACATAATGCCCGACTGCCTTATATAGTCAGGCATATAAATATATAAATAAGAAGTGGGGGGGGGGGGGGGGGGGGGGGGGGGGGGTTGCATCGACATCATGACCTTAAGTCCTTAATGTGTTTCAGCTATATACATGCTTAGAGTTGCACCGATTTATGATCTTTTCGCTACATTTTCAGGTCAACCGTTTATTTTCAAGGAACTAGCTAGTCATTATAAAGCGAAAGCATCAGCTTATCGCAGCTAAACGGCATAAATGTATAGTCAAGAAACAACAATTTATCGCCTTCAAGAACTGCACAGACTATACTCCTATACAAAAATAAGGGGGTGTTTGTTTAAGCTTATCCTATATCACCATATTGAAACGGTGTTTAATTGGTTAACCTTATTTATGGGCTTATGAGCTTATATGTTTTTTTGGCTTATTTTGAAACATGTGGAGTTATATAAGTTTGTTGTATGACATAAGCCCATAAATAAGCTTAAACAAACACCTCCTTATATAAGCTTATTTGAGTTTCAAAATAAGCCGAAAAAACCGAGCTTGTAAAATATAAGCTCATAAGTCATTAGGTTTAGGATTATGTTAGCTTGTTCTTTAAGTCATGTTCTATTATAAATAGACATTATGTAAACATCACAAAACACAATTCAACAATAAATCTATTTGTTATCTTACAATGTAAGGTCCAAACACTACAATCCGAAAGTCTACAAATGATTTTACAAAAAAAACATATCTTAAGAATAAACCAATAAAGGAAAACAGTATGTGATAATAAACACCTGGTGAAGGAACATAGCATGATCGTGTTGAGGTCGTGAATAACGATGATGATGAAATTTCCATCATATTGCAGTGCGAGTTACTTAGGGATTTTCAGCTAGTTTTTTTGTTTTTTGTTGTTGTTTAACTGATGAAGTGCCTCGTGCAAAAGTCATATGCAGTTAATGAAAGTATTTGTCAACGCATATTTAGTTCTTATCTGTTTAACTCATGATATACTTTGTTGCTTCAACTCGGTTTTTAGTATTTTATGTTAGATTTTTTATCGTTATTATATACTCCCTCCGTCTCAAAATTATTGTCTCCCGACAAAAAACACATAGTTTAAAAAAAATGTATTTATTACAGCTTTCTCTTTCTTACTTTTTAACAGAATGACAGTTTTACTCTTAAGTAATTAATTAAGTTATTCATTAAAGTTTGTAATAATAATTTCAATCAAGGGCAATATGGTAAACTTGATCAAACTTTCCTATCTATATTTAGTAATGGACAATTAAATTGGGACATCCAAAAATGGTAAGATGGACAATAAAAATGGGACGGAGGGAGTACTAGTTATAATAACTGCGCAAGCGCGGTTTTTTTTTTTTTTAAATTTTTTGAATAATATATTATTATTTATTAAAAAACAAATAATTTAATCTTTGTTTTGTTTGATTTATTATGTTTAATTATAGTTTTTTTTATTAAAGATAATTATTTAAAATTTTTAGTCATATCACCTTATTTATATTTTTTGTATTTATCTTCTACTTGTGTTATAGATAAATATAAAATATTACCCTAATAAGAAAATAATATTATTACTAAATAAGGTATGGTTTAGTTTTTTTTTAAATGAAAAAGTCCTCACTTAAAGTTTTGTTTTATTATATAAAAGATTGGTCAACTTTTGTTATTTTAGTTCAAGAAAAGAAACAAAAATAAATAAAATGTTTTGTTATTTTTTGAAAGAAGAATAAGAGTTGTGTTTAACTTGTAAGCTTATGCATCTCCAAAGAGTTATTTTCGAAAATGGTACAAAAAGTCCTCTTTCTTTCCAAAAAAAGTACAAAACTAACATGTTTCCCAATTTGGTCATGTGTGAACGTGTGAATGTCCGATTTCATCATTTTTTTGACAAGTGTCTAGACAAATAGTACAATACAATCATTTGTTGGCCCACAACCCCGACCATCAGTACACTCCCCACCCACGCAGATGTGTGAACGGCGGTTGTGCGATTTCCGGCGAATGTGCGAAGTAAAAAATAAAAAATAAAAAAATACCATTGGAAACTAGCAAAATCTTCATAAGGTTTTGTACCTGATGGTCGGGGATGTGGGCCAACAAATGATTGGTATTGTACTATTTGTCTAGACACTTGTACAAAAATAATGGAATCGCACATTCACACGTTCACACATGACCAAATTGAGAAACATGTTAGTTTTGTACCTTTTTGAGAAGAAGGGGACCTTTTGTACCATTTCAGAAATAACTCCATCTCCAAATAACCATCTTAATAAACAACAAATAGTGCTATCTTTCCCCCTTTAGCTTTAGATTTTACAGCTACGGATAGCAATTCCTTTTTAAAATACTTATATATATATAACATAAGCCAACGCGATTAACAGTTGTATATCTGTTTTATAGCAAAAAGTGTTTAAATGTCAAAATTTTTACCTAACAAGTCGTATAACAGAAATATGGTGTGTGCCATTGTGATGGCATATATGCCCATAACATAAATCGCCATATCGTTGCTTACAACCATTGGTCGCATTATATCCCTATATAACTTACTTTTATTGTGTTCTCTTATATTTATACGTCCAATTAAAAGTTTTTTTGGATACGTACAAAGATATAACAACTAGAAATCAATGCGAAATGTAGTCGTTATGTGATAATCAAACAGGGGAACATATGAAGAAGAAATGTAACCGTATTTGATATCAAGGATTCACAAAGTTGTAATGGAATTGAGAGAGAAAAGATTACAATCTTGAATTAGTGAATGAATACAACTGAAATGATAGTTGGGTATTTATACAAGTGAAAACTGGGAATACTAAGCTAACAAACTTTCCCGCTCTTTTTAGTAACAAACTTTTGAGTTGTCACGTGCCATCCACGTGTCTTTAGCTTGAATCATTTTTAGCACGTATCAAATCCATCCCTCTTAGAGTTTGACTTTCCACAGTCAAACTTGATTATAAGCAGCCATCAGTTGATCAGCTTCAGGGTAACTTTTGAGCAATTCTGAGTACAATTCCCATGTAACTTCTTCAACACTCCCATTGGACCAGTCAACCAGAACATAAGCCACATCCCTATTATTCATCTTCCCAAGTCTTCTGTCCAAAATCTTGGCTGGAAACACTGACATCACACCTCTGTCATCACACATGGGCAAAGGCAAAGTACCAGGTTGATCCACACTTCCTTTACAAAGCTTGAGCTGGGACACATGGAACACTGGATGGATTTGGTTGCCACTTGGTAACTGTAACTTGTAAGCTACCTTGCCAACTCTTTCTAGGATCTAAAAAGGACCATAGTATTTTGATGACAGCTTGTTGTAAGGAGTTGGTCTATTGGTTGATTGTCTATAAGGCTGCAATTTCAAGTAAACCCAAACTCCCTCTTCAAATTCTTTGTCAATTCTATGCTTGTCTGCTAAACTTTTCATTCTATCATGGGCTCTCTTCAAATGAAATTTAAGCATCTCCACCACTTGTTCTCTGGCCTGCATACTTCTATCCACAGCTTCCACATTGCTTTCTCCAGGTAAATAAGGCATATGGATAGGTGGTGATTGACCATACAACACTTCGAAGGGTGTAGTTTATAGCAGAATGGAAGTTGGTATTATACCAAAACTCAGCCATAGCATTCCATTGGGTCCACTCCTTGGGCTTTTCACCAGACATACACCTCAAATAACATTCAAGACATCTATTCTCCACTTCTGATTGGCCATCAGTTTGTGGATGATAGGCTGTTGACATGTGTAATTTGACCTTCAATACTTTGAACAATGATTGCCAGAAGTTACTCAGAAAAACTTTATCTCTATCACTTACAATGGTATTTGGCAAACCATGGAGTTTATAGACATTGTCAAGGAACACTTGTGCCACTTGAGTTGTAGTAAAAGGATGTTGTAGGGGTAAGAAGTGAGCATATTTGCTAAGTCTATCCACCACCACAAGAATCACAGTTTTCCCATTGGACTTTGGCAAACCTTCAACAAAATCCATTGAAATGTCACTCCACACTTTCACTGGCATAGGCAAAGGTTGCATTAAACCTAGATAAGCACTGAGATCAGGTTTACACCTTTGACAAACATCACATTCTCTGACCCATTGCTTCACCATTTTTCTCATATTCTGCCAATAGCACAGTGAACTTAACTTTTGCACAGTCACTTGCACCCAAGAATGACCTCCTACAGATTCATTGTGAATATGTGAGAAAATCAATTTTCTTAAAGCCTCATCATCACCCACCACCAATTTACCATTTCTTCTCAATTGACCATTTGCCCAAGTATACTTCTTTGGATTAAAAGCTGGGTCTGCAAACTTTTGAATTAGTTCAACTAACTTCATATCATTGACCCAACTTTCTTCAATCTTCTTAAGTAACTCAGTGTTCACATTAGTAGCTACCAAAGCTTACAACTGACCTTGTACTTCCCTTCTAGACAAAGCATCAGCTACAATGTTCTCACTACCCTTCTTATAAGCTATTTCATAACCCAACAGTTTTGGTAACCACTTAGCCTGAAATGGTGTTGTCAATCTTTGGTCTAACAAATACTTCAAGCTAAAGTGGTCAGTTTTGATCTTAAAGTGCCTGTCCATTATATATCCCTTCCACTTTTCTAAAGCCAAAATGACAGCCAAAAATTCTTTTTTCATAAGTAGAAAGTACCTGATGTTTGGGTGAGAGTGATTTACTGAGGTATGCCAATGGATGACCATCTTGTTGCAACACTGCTCCAATCCCATTACCATAAGCATCAGTTTCCACAGTAAATTCCTTTTCAAAATTTGGCATTCCCAACACAGGTGCTTGAACCATTGCATTCTTCAGCTCTTCAAAAGCTTGTTGAGCTGCCTCATTCCACATGAAAGAATTCTTCTTCAAAAATACAGTCAAAGGTTTGCTTATGACTGCATAACCTTTGATGAACCTTCTATAATAAACTGTCAAACCTAAGAACCCTCTCAATTGTTTAACATTCTTAGGAATAGGCCATTCTTTCATTGATTCAATCTTAGCAGGATCAGTAGCAACTCTTTTACCAGATATTATGTGACTAAGATACTCCACTTGTGAAACAGCAAAAGTACACTTGCTTCTTTTTGCATACAATGTGTGATCTTGCATAGTCTGCAACACCAACTTCAAATGACCCAAATGTTCTGAAATTGACTTACTATAGATCAGAATATCATCAAAGAAAACCAGTACAAACTTCCTTAGGTATGGTTTGAAGACTTCATTCATCAGTGATTGAAAAGTAGAAGGAGCATTGGTTAAGCCAAATGGCATAACCAGGAATCATGTGTTCTAAAAGCAGTTTTGTGAATATCCGAGTCTTTCATTCTGATTTGGTGGTAACCAGACCTCAAATCAAGCTTAGAGAACACCACTGACCCATGTAACTCATCTATAAGTTCCTCAATCATAGGAATTGGGAACTTATCTTTGACTGTATGCTTGTTCAATTGTCTATAGTCCACACACATCCTCCATGACCCATCCTTCTTTTTGACCATTACAATTGGAGATGAAAATGAACTTTGACTTGACCTTATTACTCCTGATTCCAATAATTCTTTCACCATATGTTCTATTGCATCCTTTTGACTTGGTGGATGTCTATAAGGTCTAATGTTGACTGGTGGAGTGTTTGGTAAAAGTGGAATTTGGTGGTTATGGGTTCTCTTAGGAGGCAAACTTGTGGGCACTTCAAACACCTCTTTAAACTCATCCAAAACTTCATCAATCTTCTGTGGCTCAATCAAAGTCACACCTTCCATATTGCACAATGAAACAGGACAAACACAAACAGCCATTGAGTTTAGAGTAGCCTTAAATTGCAACTTAGGGTGCATCCACTACAAAGCAGCATGTTGTGCCCCTCTCAATATCACTTTCTTATTACCCACATAATACTCCATAGTCAAATTTGCAAAGTTGCACTGAATGGTTCCCAAAGTGGCTAACCATTGTATTCCTAGTACCATGTCAGAACCTCCTAGAGGTAAAACATTGCATCAATGGTATATGTGAGTTCTCCCATAGTCAAAGACAAACCCTGGCACAATAAGGTACTAATCATAGCATCACCATTAGCCACAACAACTTGTAATGGACACATTCTTTTAGTTCTACACCCCAACTTCTTAGCAGTTTGTACATCAATGAAATTGTGAGTGTTACCACAATCCACAAGTACATGTACATTCTGTCTTCCTACCAAACCTTTGACCCTCATGGTTTGGTAATTGTACACTCCAGTCAAAGCATTTAGTGAGATTTGTGCCATCATTTCATTATTATGCTCAAATTCACCCATTTGCTCAGACCCACCCATTTGACCCATATCTTCATTAATAAACTCTTCTTCCATATTTTCAAATTCTTCATCAGCTACAATTTCTAAAAAATGTAATTAACCACTACACTTGTGTCCAGGCACATACTTTTGATCACAATAGAAACAAAGATGTTTAGATCTCTTTTCCTCAATTTCCTTTTGGGTCAATCTCTTATAGGGTGTTTGGTTTTGCCTATAACTACTTCCATTATTGACATAAGAAGCATTATTTGGCCTATCCACATAAGTATTGCTCCTATTATTGTAATTATTCACTGGATTAGCTTTGGGAGTAGGTAAAATATGAGTATACCTTTGCTTGTTGACTGAATTTTTCTTTTCTTGCATTTTGGCCATGGTAAACAGATCAACCAAGGTGATTGGCTTAAACATTCTTACTGCATACTAATTTCATCTTTCAAACCTCCAATGAACAAGCTAATTGCAAGATACTCAGGCAATTCCAATCTATTCAACAAATCTTCAAACTGATCTTGGTAAGCTTGTACTGTACCAGTCTGTTTCAAATTCTTGAGTTCCACCATTGGATCTTCAAACACACTTCCAAACCTCTTCAAAACTTGTTCTGCATAGAATTCCCATGGACAACCATCACCATACTTTTTCAAGAACTGTTGATGCCATACCAAGGCTCTATCAGACAAATGCATTGCTACTAATTCCACCTTCATCTCTTCCTACACCTCATCAATTTTGAAGAAATGTTTGCATCTGAACAACCAACTTTTAACATCATCTCCATTGAATCTTGGAAACTCAATTTTTGACATTCTTCCATATTGGTTTGCCACTACACCACCACTATTTCTTCCACCATGAGTATGAAGACCATTACTTGTTCCTTCACCAGATCTCATCCTCATCATCTCATTCTGCAATTGCTCCATTCTTCTTGCCATTTCCTCAATGGTGGTCTGAAGTGACTCCATTGTGGTTTCTTGGTTTCTTGATGTGTTTCTTGTTTCCACCATGTCTACAGTATCATTACCGCTCATCAACAATGATTTTTCACTGACCAATTAGGATAATGACTACTAGAACTGTTCTGGGTCACTCAATCCAACTGCTGCTTGCCAGCTTGTTCAAGATAAAGAAAATTTAACGAGAATTTTGGCTTATCTTGTGGCCGTACAGTTGATTGACACTAACCAAATGAAAACAGAACAATGAAATAAGTGGTGGCTGATTTCTAAACCGGAATCTTGGTTTCTTGACGGAATTTCGCCGGAGAAGATAACCGGAATATCAAGAAATGTCAGTTTAACACTTCTTGAATGAAAACGGCGCCATGAAAGGGCTCTAGATACCACTTGATACGTACAAATATATAACAACTAGAAATCAATGTGAAATGTAGTCGTTATGTGATAATCAAACAGGGGAACATATGAAGAAGAAATGTAACCGTATTTGATATCAATGATTCACAAAGTTGTAATGGAATTGAGAGAGAAAATATTACAATCTTGAATTAGTGAATGAATACAACTGAAATGATAGTTGGGTATTTATACAAGTGAAAACTGGGAATACTAAGCTAACAAACTTTCCCGCTCTTTTTAGTAACAAACTTTTGAGTTGTCACGTGCCATCCACGTGTCTTTAGCTTGAATCATTTTTAGAACGTATCATTTTTTTCTTATTTGTCCCAGATTAAACAATGGGCACTATCAAATTTCAGTGATACAAAATGTTGTGAAAAAGTAAAAATGATGTCAAAGTAGGAGGAACTTAATTTAAAATAAAGCAAGTGTTTATTATATCTTCGATTACATTTACAGCTAAATATAATGATTTTAAGGGTCATGATAGTCATGACTAACATTTCATACGGCGTTCAAGGTCAACATAGGCTTCAAGTGGTTTGATTGAGTTCAAGCCAATGTATTCAAAGTTTGAAACTAAACACTTTAAGATCATGGCACATTCAATAGCGTTGAAGTGTACTTTTGCTTACAAATGAGATACAGAAGTTTGTTTACAAATCATCAGATTGTGATCTTTTTGGTGTCTTCTCAATATATCGTTTTATCTTTGTAAAAAAAAAATAAAAAAAAAATAAAAAATAAAAAAAAAAAAAACTTTTTAGAATGACAAAATAAAACTATCTTGACTGCATCAACCCAATGAAATATTGGGCCTCTTGGATTGAGCTGGAAGCTTGGAAATACTTAAAGCCCGAATCAAAGTTATTACATCTTGTCAATAAAAATGAGATGTTATTTAATGACTACTAATATAAACATATAAAACTTATCCATTAATAAATGAAAATGTAAGAAAAAAAAAAAATCAAATCATAATTACTAATTACAAGTAATAACTGATACGGACCTTACTGGTAGGAGTAAGATTACTCCTAAACCAAGTAGAGTTACTGGAAGAATTAAAAACCCAAACTGAGGTTACTGGGTATATTTTGGGTCGTGACTTTCTTCCCCAAAGTAAGGTTACTGGTAATAAAAGTAGAGTTACTTTTTGTTCTTTCTTTTGTTCTTTGAGTTGTGACTTTTATTTACTTGTTTTGTTTGTTCCAGAATATTTTGGTTTAGCTTTTTCCCCAAGTTTTACTACCCTATAAATATAGGGCTTATTATCATTGTAATTAATTCCGGAAATCATTAATAAAATTGTCTTTAGAGTCTTTACTCTTGTTAGAGTTTTATTCCCTTGAGGTGTGCCTCGTATATCACCCTTGGATTATGGTTTATCTAAATACGCTTCCGTGCGTCCTGAGTCAGTTGGCATCAGAGACACATTGTATCCTGGTGGTAATTGTTGTAGAAGGTTCTACGTCAATTAAACATTGAGCTTGTTAGTCCTAGATGGTGGACAGCGTAGAAGATCCAAAAACCCGTACCGTTGGTGGGGTGCGGTCGACCGAAGACATGGATCGTGCGATCGGGGGTGGTGGTGGTGGTAATCATCCAAATCATGCGGGTAACAAACGTGGTAACCTTAGATTCCGCCCTAACAATGAGAGTTTCTTTGGAAATCATGAGCGTAACCAATATCCTAAACAAGTTTGGAAACAAGAAGAATTCGGGTCTTCAGATGAGGAAGGAGATGGAGATTATGGGGTTTTGAGTGGAGGTCCAAGAGGTAGAAATCGTGGTCCTAGGGTTTTTCATGATTATGGAGATCGTCAAAGGTACCGCGTTAATGCTGAGATTCCTAACTTTCTTGGGAATCTTTATCTTGAAGCTGTGTTGGATTGGTTGTATGAGGTTGATAAGTTCTTTGACATCATGGATGTTCCTAAAGAAGAGCAAGTCAAGATTGTAGCTTATAAGTTACGTGGAGGAGCTAGCGCTTGGTGGCAAAACGAGCAAGACAACCGTAGGAGACAAGGCAAGTATCCAATCAACACGTGGCCAAGGATGAAGAGAATGATAAAAGGTAGGTTTTTACCCCCTGATGTTGAACAAATTTTATATCAACAATATCATAATTTTGTTCAAGGGAAAAGAACCGTGGTGGAGTATACGAGTGAATTCTTGTGGTTACAAGCTAGGTGTAACTTGAAGGAATCCGAAGAACAAGTGGCTGCTAGGTATTTGATTGGGTTAAATCAGTCAATTCAAGAGGAGTTAAGCCTATTATCAATTTGGACCATTGATCAAGCTCAAACTTTAGCTATGAAGGTCGAGAGGTCAATGATTAAACGAGTTTCGAACTTTGAAGATATTTTGGAAGAAAATTCATATTCTACTCAGGTAAATCAATCTAATCAAACTCAATTGTGGCATGGGAATTGATTTTGGTGATGACTTGAATCATATTGATGAATTTGTTCAAGTTGAAGGCGAAGTTGCGAATTTGATGGTACAACGTACTTTGTGTGCAACAAAGATTGAAGATTCTACACAAAGAAACAAGACTTTTGAAACTAAGTATATGATTGAAGACAATATTTGCTCATTAATCATTGATGGTGGAAGTTGTGAAAACCTAGTTTCTAAAGAACTTGTGAAGGCATTGAAGTTACCAACCGAGCAACATCCTAATCCATATAAGTTAGGTTGGATAAAAAAAGGTCCCGAAGGGACGGTTAATGAGGTTTGCAAGGTTCCAATTGCTATTGGAAATTCTTATTGTGATGAAGTGTCTTGTGATGTCGTAGACTTGGGTGCTAGTCATGTTTTGCTAGGAAGACTGTGGGAACATGATGTGGACGCAATACATAGGGGTAAGAATAATTTTTATGTATTTAAGTGGTATGGAAAGAAGATAGCTATTCTTCCAATGGTACGCGACCACCAGATTTGAAGACATTGGCGGCTGGAGAATTCAAGAACTCGAGGACGAGTTCTTCTAAAATGAGGGGGAATGATACGGACCTTACTGGTAGGAGTAAGTTTACTCCTAAACCAAGTAGAGTTACTGGAAGAATTAAAAACCCAAACTGAGGTTACTGGGTATATTTTGGATCGTGATTTTTCCCCCCAAAGTAAGGTTACTGGTAGTAGGAGTAGAGTTACTTTTTGTCCTTTCTTTTGTTCGTGAGTTGTGACTTTTATTTACTTGTTTTGTTTGTTCTAGAATATTTTGGTTTAGTTTTTTCCTCAAGTTTTACTACCTTATAAATATAGGGCTTATTATCATTGTAATTCATTCCAGAAATCATTAATAAAATTGTCTTTAGAGTCTTTACTCTTGTTAGAGTTTTATTCCCGTGAGGTACGCCTCGTATATCACCCTTGAATTAAGGTTTATCTAAATATGTTTTCGCACGTTCTGCGTCAATAACCCTCAAAGAAGATGAAAAAAGTCTTTGCAATAGGTTACCAAAATGTTGTTGCGTGCAAAAAGTTGTTGTGCTCAATTTCAAACGTCCTACAATAACTGGTCTATATAGTGTTTCTAGTAGAGAATTATATGTGAAATGTAACATATGGTAATTTACTAATTTTCACGAATTAAATGTTGCAATCTTAAAAGAAATTTATAACATAAAATATAAAACGTTATTCATATTATTAAAATAAATATTTGAATAACTAAAAAAACATACACATCTGAGCTATCTACATATTATCCGTGTGCACCTGACGCCACCATATCAAAACCAAGTATTTCACCATAATGCAAAGATGGTATGACACGTGGAGCAATAACAGTGGTTGAGTAAAGATGAGGTGCAATCCATGTAATCTATTTTATGTGGCTACCCTGAATAAAATTCTAATAAACCAACCATAATAATTCAACTTTATATAAAACACACATACACTCAAGTTCTTGAACTTTGAAGTTGCATTCTATCATATCCATTCTTGTAAATTCAAAGAAGATGGCATCTATCTCTGCTTCCATTTCTACATCCTCACCTACTTTCACTCTTGTTCAGAAGCCTTCCATCACTACATGTGGTTCTCCCGTTATTGGTACGTTTATAAATAATCAAGTGTACGTTAGTACATGTGTATCAACTGTTTTATACTGCATACTAAGAAACTAATTGCTTAATGGTGTGAGATCATATCAATGTGTAAACTATAGCCTATAGGGACACTTCTTGGAAGTACAAAGTACGGAGTAGTTAGATAGTGGTTGATGATCCCAACTCGACTTGTCTGTGATATATTTGTAGTATAATTGTTAGTTTCCTAAAATAGTAAGGAAGTATTGTTTGTTTACCTTAAATTATACTGCTTGAGGCTATACGGGTGTCTGAATATTTATTTTCCAAGTGATTGTTACCACTAACAAGATCATGGTCATATAAGGATTGAACTCCTTATAACTTGTTTCTTAAAAAACTGATAACTTTCACTAACATAATCTGGAAATTAGAATCATTTATGCCAAACATTCAACTTATTATAACGACTTAATAATTACTTAAAACCACTAGCTAATTTCAATTTGTTTGAACTTGTGTTACGGATTTTTATATGAAAGAAAGTTTGCTTAATTAGTTTATGTTAAAGAGATGGCCTTCTATGATCTAGGAAACTAGAAAGAACAAATATTGTATCCATATTGTGGTTATAACAAAAGTTGTTAATCTTGATCAGGATTGCCATCAATGAGGAAGATGGGAAAAGTGAGGTGTTCAATGGAAGGTAAGCCCGCTATCACATCCGAAGAAGTTGCACCAAAATTGAGGATGGGTGCACCATCATTGATGGCTGCAGCCGTAGCTGCAACCATGTCAAGCCCTGCAGCCATGGCTCTAGTGGACGAAAGAATGAGCACAGAAGGAACCGGTCTACCTTTTGGTCTAAGCAACAACCTTCTCGGGTGGATCCTTTTTGGCGTTTTTGGATTGATTTGGACCCTTTACTTTACTTACGTCGGCAGCCTTGATGAGGATGAGGAGTCCGGTTTATCGCTTTAAACTTCTTTTTCCAACCTAAAATGACAATTTGCCAATTGTGATGGACTTATGTGTAATATATTCATGTATCCTTTCTACTTTGATTGTGGATTATCTGTGTTTATGAGAATTGCACTTTTGTCCTGCTAGATTTGAATCTTGACATATTTTTAGTACAGTTTGATATCATTCGGGACAATAAATTAAAGCGAAATATAAAGGGTGTTCTGTATCAACTATCAACAGTCAACACCATGTTCTTCATTCTCAGATCCTCTTTTTGGCGAAATGAGTTATTCGTACATATGAGTTATTAAAAGCTAACCTTGTGTTGTGTCATCGCATATATCTTTGTTTACCAAGCTCTTAAAAAACGAGTTGGATAATATGCATGATAACTTTTTTAAGAAATTGTTAAAAGCTGCGAGTAAAAGTGTTATATATGTATATGAATATGATGTGAAGATTAATATGAAAAATTAAGATTGTAAGCTATAATGATGAAACACACACCAAATGCGACTTATGGAAAAGATAATTTATTGTAGATATCATAGCCAAATAACTAAAACTATCAGGATGCTTCAATTAATAGTAACCAGGTTGCATAAAGCGAGTTGTAGATCTGCTTGTGAGACAATCGGTTCAGCCATTGTTATATTCACCGACAAAACAACTAAATTGTGGACATGGAGAAATTAAAACGAACTTGGACCATTCTTCATATTGAGATGGTACAACTTCGTTTTAGTTTCTCAATATCCACAATATAATTGTTTTATCGCTGAATATAAGAGTGGTTGAACCCATTGTATCACGAAGAGATCTACAACTCTCTTGGCGCAACCACAGCCATCATCTACGTGATTAAACCCAAGCCCTTCATGTCATGGTTCTTGATTCGGTGAAAAGCAAAGACTGGAAGCCATTTACAAGCTATATAACTTGTAAATGGCTTCCGGTATTTGCTTTTCACCGAATCAAGAACCATAGCCTTAGCAATCCGCCAATTTCCATCACCATGTTCATCAAGATTATTAGCGGCTCTTGAGACCGTTTAGTTTCTTTGTAAATTTTGGGATGGGTATAGTAGCGCGCGGAGTAACTAGCTATATGCTTTTTATAAGAGTTACTGTGAGCTTTTGTAAGAGTTATTGCATGTGATACATTGTAACAAAATTAAAAAGAAAGCTTAGTAAGTTTTAAAAATGAGGGAAATGGATTGATTCTGAATGCATTGAATCTGAATCTTTTTTATACATGAGGATGCGTAAATGAATGATATATTTTTTATTATTTTTTATTTTTTGAGCAAATGAAAGATAATTTGAAATAAGAAGCTTCAAGGAACTAGCTTAATTGAACCCCTCAATTAGTTACTACTTTAGAAACAGCCAGGAAGTTGGAATATAATCATATGTACACATTAACATATAGTGACACTATTATATATATATTTATATTGACTGACCATAAAATGTTAACTGTCTGCTAAGTCAATATATTTTGCTACTTGAACCCGTATGCTAGATCGTTACAATACCTTGGAAACCATAATAGATGAGCAAAAAAACTTTGTTTCAATTATTTATTAACGTTTTTGGGCAAATCTATAAATTTATACAAGGGTCTACAGTATATTCTACGAGTAGCTTCTGTTATATGAAATTACCTGCTGCTTGAAAACGTACGTGTTTGTCTGTTTGAAGGCGTTTATTAGACAGTTTATAACTTTATACCATTATTTGCAGCTTATAGTTTAGATAGCTTTCACTATTAATATTTGAATAAACACATCGGCATATAACTACACGTTTGATTGACCCAAGAAATGTGATGTTTGAACTAGTCCACATATCAACTTGACTTCTATAGATGTTAGGTGACGTGCGTAAGTCATATACTCACATGTCTAATACGACCCCATAATTATAATGTCTTTTATACGTTGACATCCCTAGTATTTTTTTTATTACAATTGACTTTCTAAACGATATTCTAGGAATTTACCTTCTATCTAAGGGGCTGAATGTTTAGATTAATACTAAGCACTAGCAAATCAATTGTGTTCAGGTGTTCCACATATCCAATTTTTCACGTTATGAGCGTCATACGGTAAGTTGTATTTTATAAACACGAGTACACTGATGAGGTTTTTTATGCTCATGTTTGTAGAAATCAGATGAAAAATGAACAATATATGATGAGATTCAACTATACTAATACAACACAATGACAATAAATAAGAAAAAACACACACAAACCCTAACTATTAAACAGACCTAAACCAACGGACTGGGCCAATATGCCTTATTAGCTAACATCCCCCTCAAACTCAAATGCCGCAACGATGAATATTGTGAGTTTTTTCATACACAAAATAAACAAATATTGGAAAATAAACACGCAGCTTTGGTGTGTCCCAGAGCTCAAACTCAATGCTAGACGAAGTCTCGATTTGAAGCAATCCAAACTACAGAGTACTAACACTGAGAAACCAGTTATGTCTAAAACAGACAAATCAAAGTTGACACAAAACCAAACCCAGATGCAGAATCAGAGCAGAGCAACACAAGTACGGAGATGAACGGGTGTAGGACAGGCAGACAAAGTAGATTTAGACAGACATATTCAGACAGATAGATGCAGATTCAGACAAGCAGATGCAGAGCAAATTCAGGCAGACAAGTGCAAAGAGTTCAGATTCAGCAGACAAAACCAGACACGTGAAGAACCATAACAGGACCAGATGCATGGTGGAATTTAGACAGATTAGGAACCAAACAAAACCAGATGAAACTAGACAGATGTCACCAAAAGCAGAACTGGGCAGAATCATAACCACGTGTGGAATCAAGCAAAACTGGCCAAAACCAAAGTATGTTCTTGACACCTAGATGCGACACTAACTACTCAAGACATAGTTGGGTTAGTTAAGACTATAACATCACCATCACCAACATCAATGCAAAACCAAACAAGCAAACACTAATCTATACAAACCCGATGCAAATACTAATAATGATATCAATGCCATAAGCATTTAACACAATCCCAGTACCATGATACCAATGAACTTTTTTTTTTTTTTTTTTTTTTTTTTTTTTTTTTTAAGCGGCAAAGGCAATTTAATAGAACTAGCAAGAAGCTAATAAGAATTACATGGGTTCAGAAAGAGCAATACAAGGGTTACAAATCCATTCAATCCAATTTGGTTTGGTTTTCTTTTGCCAAAGAGTGATCCATTTGTGCGAGGAGAGCTTAATATTACTTAAGATGAGCTGTTTGTTAGACCGTTTTGTGGCAAAAACCATGTCATTGCGGAATCTCCATAAGTACCAAAGAGTGGTTTGCACCACTACATCAAAGAAGTTCTTTAGCAGCCGATGAACATTTAATAGTTCGGACAGTCAAACTATTATTCAACAAATAACACATGATTAAATATTCAAACGTCAATGTAAACCAAAACCAAAAATCCAAACAGCTAGCGACCAATCACAAAAATTATCCATACACCCAAATCATGAGATGGCTCCACCGTATACCGAGTGAGTTTTGAACTTGAGACCTACTATTATTTATAAACTAACCCTTAAATATCATATTATCCACTTGAGAATGAATACTCACTTGCGGAGTGTATATAATGCAAAAAAATATATTTATTTGGATACTTCATATCTTCTTCTAATCACCACACAAGAACAATAATCCAGTAGTTAGCAAATGATACAAAATGTACAGTTTGATTAATAGACAACATCTAAACAAAATAGTTTCATTAAACATCTAACAATCTTATATCGTGTCATCATGATTATCAATGTGTAAATATAAAACAAAAAGAAGTGATGACCTAGCTATTGGATTTGCATGATTACGTGTTGATTTATGCATGTGAATATAGAATCATAAACAACGTTATTTACTTATACCATAACTAATTGTTTATCACTTTCAACTTTTTTGTTACCTAAAAGGCGATTTGCCTATTGTTATATACTTATTTGTAATATATTAATGTATCTTTTGGATCTTTCTCCTTGATTGTGGAATATTTGTGTTTTTCGGAATCGCACTTTGTCCTTGTAGATTTGAATATTCTTGACATGTTTCTTGTAAAGTTTTGACGCTGTCTTGTTTTAGTCCATGTGTTCTTTTTACATGAAAGATGACTTTGTGTCTCATACTCTCATCTTGGTCTTTTGCAAGTAAAAAGCGTTTAAAGTTAGAGTTCTAAAAATAATATTTGCTAAATAAAAATATCCCTTCGAATATTTAATGCAAAAACCTATATAATAAGTACTAAAATTGCCGGTTATAAGCTGACCCAAACGAGTAGTGGGAAAGATTAACTATGCAAAAAGAAACTCAAATATAAAGGTTTGTGTCATGTTTGCTAACATAGTAAAACACATAATCATTATATTTGCCGCAATAAAATCATGATGATGACATTCTCTAATGTATTATTCCGTGAGGGGTCATCGAACTGTTACATACAACATAATTTCTTTGTTATGTAAAGATCAATAAATTATAATACTCATTACAGCTATAGATTCAAAACCATTACTATGCTTCATATGATTGTAATATGGTTGCATAAAGTGAGTTGTAGATTTGCGTGTGAAACAATGGGTTCAGTCACTGTTATATACACCGATAAAACAGTTACATTGTGGACATGGAGAAACTAAAACGAACTTGCACTATTCTTCATCTTGAGATTATGCAACTTCGTTTTAGTTCTCAATATCCACAATGTAATTGTTTATCGGTGAATATAACAGTAATTGAACCTATTATTTCACAAGCAGATCTACAACTCCTATTACACAGCAACAACCACCTTCTATGTGATCAAACCCAAGCCCTCAAAACCATTTAACTTGTAAATGATTTCCAAGTCTTCACTTTTTACCGAATCAAGAACCATAGCCTTGGCAATCTGCCAATTTTTGTCACCATGTTCGTCAAGAATAGTAGCTCTCAAGACCCTTTTAAGAGCATCATACAAACATATCACTACCATCTCAAAAACCCAAAAACCCTTCAGTTTCTTGGTGAATTTAGTGATGTGTAGCGTGGCTGAGAAGTAAGCTAGCTATATGCTACATTATATTGTATATTTTTGTAAGATCAATAAATTATCATATTCACTATAGCTATAGATTCAAAACCATTACTATACTTCATATGATTGTAATATGGCTGCATAAATTAAAGGGAGTTGTAGATCTGTGTGTGAAACAATGGGTTCAGTCACTGTTATATACACCGATAAAACAATTACGTTGTGGACATGGAGAAACTAAACGAACTTGCACTATTCTTCATCTTGAGATTGTGCAACTCATTTCAGTTCTCAATATCCACAATGTAATTGTTTTATCGGTGTATATAACAGCGGTTGAACCTATTGTTTCACAAGCAGATCTACAACTCTTGTTACACTGCAACAACCACCTTCTATGTGATCAAACCCAAGCCCTCAAAACCATTTAATTTGTAAATGGTTTCCAAGTCTTCGCTATTTACCGAATCAAGAACCATAGCCTAGGCAATCCGCCAATTGTTGTCACCATGTTCATCAAGAGTAGTAGCTTTCAAGACCCTTTTAAGAGCATCAGACAAACATATCACTACCATCTCAAAAACCCAAAATTCCTTCTGTTTCTTGGTGAATTTAGTGATGTGTAGCGTGGCTGAGAAGTAAGCTAGCTATATGCTATATTATATGTTTTTGTAAGAGTTATATGTGTTACATTGTAACTAGAAAGAATGCTTGGTATAGCAATTTTTTAAAATGATAGAATGGCTGTGATTCTAAATGCATATCTGCATCCTTTTTATACCTGATGCTTAGGCTTATGAATGATAATATACGGTATAGGAAACTGCTAGGAAACTTGTTCTTAATTGAACCCCTCAATTAGTTAGTATATTTTGTTTGTTTCTATCAACACTCCAATGGCTACTCTAGGAAACAGGCTGGAAGGTCTCCATAATATGTAGGCATTAACATATAATGACACTATTGACTGACCATAAAATGTTAACGGTTTGCTAAGTCAATTTTGCTACTCGAACCCCTATGTTAGCTCGTCTACAAGACCTTGGAAACCATAATAAAATGAGCAAACTAAAAGCGACGAATGGATTGTGCTCGTGTGCTTGGCAACCAGATTTCAAGTACTAACAAAATTGTACAAGACATTCAACTAAAAAGCTACGAGTGGGTTATGCGAAGGTCTAATAAGTAGATTGGCAACGATGGCTATGGCACCCCATAGATATTCGAATACAGTAAATGATTCATTGTGTGCTGCTCATTCAGGTATAACTTACTGTCAGTGTTGACTGGCATTTTGATACTGTGGGGCCTGCAGTTTTTGCTTCATATGGTCTGCTGTGTTTGATTTATTTGGAATTGCTGCAAATGTTAGTGAGTGGGAATCTTCTTCTGTTTTTGCAATTTGATTGGTTTAGGTTTCATGGGAGATAATTCTTGTCTGCCTAGCTAATTATGATTGCATTATTTAGTTTGTGGTTTTTTAAGTGAGTTTTTTTATAAGTATTTGGTTGTATTTTGTGTTTCTTTGGGTCTCTTCCTTTATTAACTAGTTTGTTTAATTGAGAGGATGTCTCATATTGTAATCTTTTGCCATTGTGAGTTTTTATAGTTTGTTTAATTGAGAGGATGTCTCATATTAAACAAGGGTCTACAGTATTCTCTACGAGTAGCATTCTATATGAGATTACCTACTACTTGAAAGCGTAGTGTGTGTTTGAAGGCGTTTATTAGACCATTATTTGCAGCTAGCTTATTGTTACTTAAGATAACTTATTACTGTATTAATTTGGGATAAACATATTGGCATCTAATTACAGTACTTTTGGTTGACCCAAGAAATGTAATGTTTGAAGTAGCTAGTCCATATATCAACTTGACTTCTATGTTACGTCATTTGTCGATCTATAACGACCTCGTAAGTATCATGTCAATCTTTTTTACGTTGATGTTATCTAGGAAGCTAGAGGGAGTCTTTGACCAAAATGTATGCAACTTAACGTGAGCATTTTATGTTATTTTCATTCATCTCCATAGTCACCTTCAAGATGTGTACCATGCAACATTTGAAGTTGATACATATTATTATTCATAAACAAACCCTAAAATATCATCAACTCGAGTATTTGAAAATGAATAGTCACTTTTGGCTGATAATGCAGAAAATATATTTATTTGGATACTTCATGTATCGTCTTATAATCGCTACACAAGAACAATAAATCCAGTTTACGTTAGCAAATGATACAAAACGTATTGTTAGATTATTTGAAAGTCAAAACTTCTAGACAGCCGTTTAATCAAACATCTAATTATCTTATATATGATTGGATGGTTCATGTCATCATGACAATTAATGTGTGACTTTAGATAAAAAGAAGTGACCTAGCTCTTGGATTGCATGATTACGTGTTGATGATTAATGCATGCTAATTATATAAATAAGAGTAAACTGCATAAATGGTCCGGTGTTGCACATTCAATCCATTTTCATTTTCCGCTCCGGAACTAGTCAATGTGGTATATAATTCATTTTGCCTAACTTCGTTAGGTTGACTTAGTTTAGCTGTCAAATGCGACGACATATTTGTCTTTTCACGTATTTTATTAAAGAAAAAAGAATGTGAATCACACCCTATCTACACAAACTCCATACCAACACACAAGTCACTTTCTTATTCACTTCAACCCTCCCCACCCCTCACACACAACACATTTAATAACCAGCATCACAATCCGCCATCACCATCTATACCCACTACCATAAGATAATGGTTGATGATTAAGATAATCCCAACTCGATTTGTATGTGATATATTTTTAGCATATATAACGTGAGATTGGTAGTTTCCTAAAAATAAAAAGGAAGTATTGTTAGTTTTTTTACCTTAAATTATATTGTTTGAGGCACTACGGGTGTCTGAATATGTATTTTCCAAGTGACTGTTACCGCTAACAAAATCATGGTCATATAATGATTGAACTCCTTATTTAAAAACTGATAACTTTCACTTAGTTAATCTGGAAATTAGAATCATTTATGCCAAACACTAAACATATTATAACGACTCAATAATTACATAAAACCACTAGCTAGCTAGTTTCAATTGGCTTGGACTTGATACGGATTTTTATATGGAAGAAAGTTTGATTAATTAGTTTATGTTAAAGAGATGGCCTTCTATGATCTAGGAAACTAGAAAGAACAAATGTATCCATATTGTGGTTATAACAAAAGTTGTTAATCTTGATCAGGATTGCCATCAATGAGCAAGATGGGAAAAGTGAGGTGTTCAATGGAAGGTAAGCCCGCTATCACATCTGAAGAAGTTGCACCAAAGTTGAGGATGGGTGCACCATCATTGATGGCTGCAGCCGCAACTGCAACCATGTCGAGCCCTGCAGCCATGGCTCTAGTGGACGAACGAATGAGCAAAGAAGGAACCGGCCTACCTTTCGGTCTAAGTAACGACCTTCTCGGGTGGATCATTTTTGGCGTTTTTGGATTGATTTGGACCCTTTAATTTTTTACACCGGTAGCCTTGAAAAGGATGAGGAGTCTGGTTTATTGCTTTAAACTTCTTTTTCTACCTAAAATGACAATTTGCCTTTTGTGATGGACTTATGTGTAATATATTCATGTATCCTTTCTACTTTAATTGTGGAGTATTTTTGTTTATGAGATTTGCACTTTTTTGAATCTTGACATATTCTTTGTAATGTTTGACTTAGTCCAGTAAGACTCAAGGAGTAACTCCTTTCAGTGTCAGGCTTTGTGAAAATTGATATCAGTTGGGGCGTCAAAACCGAAATATAAAGACTGTTCTCTATCAACTATCAACAGTTGAAATGAGTTATTCGTACATATGATCAGTTTTTAAAAGATAACTTTGTGTCCTTATCGTCTCTTTGTTAAGCAAAAAGATACAAATAAAACATAAAAACATCACATAAATGATAAATTGTGATAAATTGTAGATATCATAGCCAAATAACTAAAACCATCATGATGCTTCAATTGATAGTGATGGCTGCGTAAAGCGAGTTGTAGATCTGCTTGTGAAACAATAGGTTCAGCCACTGTTATATTCACCGATAAAACAATTAAATTGTGGACATGGAGAAACTAAAACGAAGTTGGACCATTCTTCATCTTGAGATGGTACAACTTCGTTTTAGTTTCTCAACATCCACAATATTATTGTTTTATCGGTGAATATAACAGTGGTTGAACCCATTGTTTCACAAACAGATCTACAACTTCCTTTACACAACCAGAACAGTCTTCCTGATCAAGGCCAAACCCTCCACACCATTAAACTTGTTAATGGTTTCCATGTCTTTGCTTTGCACCAAATCATTGACCACATGTCTATCAAGATTATTGTCTCTAGCTCGAGACCCTTTTAAGAACACCATCTCAAAAACCCAGAAGCCGTTTAGTTTCTTGGGAATTCTAGCAGCAATGAATAAGATAGTATTTGAGAAATAAGTCTCGAAGCAAGCTATACGCTATAGTTTATAGGATTTTCTTGTGTTATTGTGTCACATTGTGACTAGATTTTGTCAACTATTTTCGGAAATATTCTATACAGATTTGGAAACAAGAAAGAAAGGTAAAAGAGGGCTTAGAATGTTTTGAACTATGTGATAAAAAGGGGGTTAATTTGAATGTGAATGCTTAGAATATGCATCCTTTTATACATGCATATGAATGATAGTAATAGGTTATATGAAGCTGCAAGGAACTTGCCTAAATTGGACCTACAAGTAACAAGTCAAACACGTTGGAAGTTTGTATTCAATCACATGTAGAAATTAAGTTAATAAATTATAATTAGTGACAGTATTGATAATTGACTGACCCGAAAATGTTACGGTCTGCTAAGTCGATTTTTCTACTTGAACCCCAATGTTACGTTGTTTAATTTAAAGACCTTGGAAACCATAATATATATAGTAGACGAGAAAACTGTGTTAATTATGTATTGACGTTTTAGACAAATTTATACAATCTAAGGCCTAAGGGTCAATTTATTTGCAATTTAGAGTTGCGATAATAAAGAGAAGAAGACGCGTTTTTCATCCTATACCACACGTCTTCTCTTACTAGCAGCACCCTCACACAACGAGTCCTTAGCGAAAAAATGGAGAAGTCGGTCTTCTTTAAGACCGAGTTGTGAAAGAACAAGAAAAACAAGGTGTTGTAAGAGTCAATTATTTTGCAACTTAAAGTTGCAATGATAAGTAAATATTAATATACGAGAAGCATATATTGGCATATACAACAATTCTGAATGACTCAAGAAATGTATGACTTGTGGTAATGATGGGAAGAACACGTGTCTTCCTTCTTATACCACGCTTCTTCTCTTACTAGCAACACACTCACACGACGAGTCTTTAGCAAAAAAATAGAGAAGTCGGCCTTCTTCAAGACTGAGTTGTGGAAGGAAAAAAAGGTTGTCTGTGTGTGATGTTGGTATTTTGAGGTATATTTATGTTTAAATGGGGTATATTTGGGTTGTGAAATTCGTAGTCTTATTACACAATGTTGATGATGATGTTGGCCGTATAGAAACATTAATGTGACGTTAAGTTGATGGTAGTTATGTTATCGACTATTACAACTAAACTAATGTTGAACTAGTCCATAAATCAACTTGACTACTACGTTAGGTCATATGTCTATACGACCCATAGTTATCATGTCTTTTATACATTGACATTTTACTACATTACATTACAACTATATACATTCACTAGCTAGGTTTACTATTTATAATTATCTTTTAATAATTTATTTTCAAATATTTTACGGTTATGTATTATAAAATTTAGGATGACATTTACTACCTCCGTCTCAAATTAATTGTTCATATTTTCTAAAATGGATATCTCAAAAAGATTGTCCATTTTCTTTTTTTAGTAAAAACTAAAGAATTTAATGAAAGAATATTCTATTTGAGTGGTTGAGAAATAAAGTGACTCCACTTTTATTAAACTTTGTGTTTTTTGTCTTCTAACAATTATTTTGAGACGGAAGGAGTATAACATTTATGATGACATTTATTTTCAACTTAACTTACTTTTGTATCATATTGCTAAAATTGAGACATTTTTTTTTTCTTTTCTAAATGACAAGTTTACCCCTAGAATTATGTACTATAAATCAGTCTTTTTGCATATTTGCGGGAAAGGTACAAACGAGGTTAATAGAAATTTTTGAAGATAAGGAATGTAAATTAATCATTTCACATGGCTACTAACGGGGATATTTAATGCTCGTTAAGCAAAATCGACAATTTGCTGTAACTTTTTACCTCAAGACATTGTTCACAAAAAGTGCAAACTACAAGTACATCATTCTCAATTTTTTCCAAAGACATTTTTCGCAAAAATGGCAAACCACGAAGACATTTTTTGTAGTTTACCTTACATTTTATCTTGCTTTTGTATTTATTTTTAAGTCTGGAATTACATTTTGTCGTGATTTTTTTTGTTTGATTTGATGCTTTGAGCTTATTGTTTTGTCTTTATTACAAGGTTGGATTGGATGAGAATGATCTTTTGACGATTTTTGTATGAAAATTTAACCTTGTATTGCAATTTTTCGTTCATTTTGAGTAAATGAGAGAAGTACTCAGTTTCTACTATTTTCTTTTATTTTTTTCTTTCGTGTTTTTCAAGTACTTTTAAAATCATTGGGAAAATCAATTTGACACAAGAAACTTCAAGGTACTAGATCTTAATTGAACCCCTCAATTAGTCACTACTTTAGGAAACAGGCTGGACGTTGGTATACATATACATTTACATATAATGACAGTATGACACAATTATATTGACTGACCATAAATTGTTAACTTGCTAAGTCAATTTTGCTACTTGAACCTCTATGCTAGATCGTTACAATACCTTGGAAACCATAACAGATGAGCAAACTTCGTTTCAATTAGTGATCAACATTTTTAGGCAAATTTATACAAGGCTCTACAGTATATTCTACGAGTAGAATTCTGTTATATGAAATTACCCGCTGCTTGAAAACGTACGTGTTTGTTTGTTTCAAGGCGTTTATTTGAGAGTCTATACCATTATTTCAATTTGCAGCTTATAGTTGAGATAACTTACTATTAATATTTGAATAAACACATTGGCATATAATTACGCTTTTGATTGACCCAAGAGATGTAACGTTTGAACTTGTCCACATTTCAATTTGACTTCTATGTTAGGTGACGTAGGTGTCGTTTGTTTTTTCAGAGCTTTTACCTCTTCATCTGCAAACCATGTCTGCAGAAGAAGAGGTGCACATAAGCTCTTCATCTACAAGAAGAAGACCGTTTGTTTTTGTGATATTGAAGTACTTCTTTCTTTCTTTCTTTTTTTCACTAGTATTTTTTGTGCTATTAAAATACTTTTTTTTTTCTTTTCCTTTTTCTTTTTCACTAGTTTTTTTACGTTTTCGTCCGTTTTTTACGTTTTGGTACGTTTTTATGTTTTTTACGTTTTCGACTGTTATTTTACATTTTTTCTGTTTATTTACGACTTCGTCTGTTTTTTTACGTTTTCTTCCGTTTTTTAATGTTTTCGTTTGTTTTTTTTTTACGTTTTCGTCTTTTTTTTACGTTTTCACCCGTTTTTTACGTTTTCGTCCCTTTTTTACATTTTGGTACATTTTTTACATTTTCGACCGTTTTTTATGTTTGTCTTTTTTAAATTTTCGCCTATTTTTCTTACATTTTCATTTGTTTTTACGTTTTCGACCGCTTTTTTACGTTTTCTTCTGTTTTTATACGTTTTCTTCTGTTTTTTTTACGTATTCATCTATTTTTTTATCGTTTTTTACGTTTTCGACCTTTTTGCCTTTTATGTCAGTTTTTTTAGGTTTTCATCCGGTTTTTACGTTTACGTCTGTTCATTACGTATTGAACTTTTTTACATTTTCGTCCGTTTTTTTACGTTTTCGTCTATTTTTTACGTTCTTGTCTGTTTTTTTACGTTTTCATCCGTTTTCATATGATTTTGTCTGTTTGTACATTTTTTACGTTATTGTACGTTTTCTTACGTAAGAAAACGTAAGAAGAAGGTCGAAAAAGCAAAAAAAAAAAACAGACGAAAGCGTAATTAAATACAAAAATGTGAAAAAGATATAAGAAAAAGTAAAAAATCGGTTGAAAACGTAAAACAGACGAAAACATAAATAAAAAAAATTTAAAAAAAAAAAAAAAAAAAAAAAACAAAATTGTAAAAAATGGTCGAAAACGTAAAAAAACAGACAAGAACATATGAAAATATAAAAAAAAAAAACAAACAAAAAAAACAAACAAAAAAAACAAAAAAACAAAAACGTAAAAGTAACCGACTAAAACGAATGAAAACGTAAAAAAAAAGACAAAAACGTAAAAAAATAAGGCGAAAACGTACACGGATGGGGTTTTTTATGCTCATGTTATCTGGAGAGGGCAAGTTTTTAAACGAATGAAAACGTAAAAAAATATAAACTAAAAAAAAAGTTACCTAGCTATTGGATTGCATGATTACATGTTAATGATTTATGCATGTGAATATAGAATCATAAACAGCGTTATTTACTTATACCATAACTAATTGTTTATTGCTTTCAACTTTTTTTGTTACCTAAAATGGCGATTTGCCTATTGTAATAGACTTATGTGTAATATATTAGGGTCATATTACAAACCTTCCTTATATTGTCACATCATGGGATGTATGGTCAAACCGTACAATCCGCGATACATATCATACAAGTCAGCGATACGTCCAATCATTGGATACCCTTTTTATGAGTGAGTGCGGATAAGTTGTCCCTATATATTAATGTATTTTTTGGATCCTTTCTCCTTGATTGTGGAATATTTGTGTTTTTGGGAATCGCACTTTTGTCTGTAGATTTGAATATTCTTGACATGTTTCTTGTAAAGTTTTGATTTCATTTGATCTGTGCATAAATTATCAGCATAATTTTCACGTGGCTTGTTTTAGTCATTGTGTTCTTTTTACATGCGAATTACAAAAGACGACTTTGTGTATCATAATGTCTGCTGTCACCTTTGGTCTTTTGCAAGTAAAAAGCATTTAAAGTTAGAGATTTAACAATGATATTTGCCAAATAAAAATATCCCTTCTAAAATTTAATGCAAAAACCTATATAGAATATCCCTTCTAATATAAAAGTATTAAAATTGCCGGTTATAAGCTAATCCAAACGAGTAGAGTGAAAGATTAACTACGTTTTCGTGTATGTGACCGGACGGACATGTTGTCCGGACGGGCGATGTGCTCCGGAGTGATGACCGGACGAACCAGACAGCATCGTCCATCTTCCCAGATTTCGCGGGTTTATGTTGGCCACGTGGTAAACCTATCTGACACCCTAGTACAAGGGTAGCTCGTCAAGACATACTCTAAATGTCAGGAATAGTAACCTACTCGTACCTTGCACAGTACCAGAACAGTGAACAAGTACAGTTTTGAGGTAGTATAAATTGAACTCATTTACTCATATGTTTTTTAAGATATCTTTTAAGATTATTACACGCACATACATTTATTATAACCGAACCCCCACTTACTCTCACGCCGGAGCTTGGTCCTGGGATAACTCCCAGGGCGAGGCTAACACGTTTCATGTTTTCTACAGATACCGAAGAGTTCAAGCGTGCAGACGAAGGACCCTTCGAGCATCATACCACTTGAACGGAAATTACTCAAACAAATTGGCGCCATCCGTGGGACACGAATTCAATCTACCCAGGTTATAGGATGTCGAGTTCTGGACCCAGCGGACCCGGAGGGGAAGGAGACAATACCCCTCCAGTAACCAGGGAACAAATCGAGCACTATGTATCTACCTTGAAGTCTATGATCAAGGAACATAACCGAAGAGAGAACGTTGCGCTGATACGGCTAGATTTTGATGATGATGGACTGGCTGATAATGAACGCATCGTCAAGAAGAAGGGAGGGATAGTCATAGGATCGAAGGTGGCCGATGAAGACCTAGGGAAACCTTTCAAGGAAATATCCAGGTCGCCTTTGTCTAGAAGGATCTTGGAATTTTCCGCGCCAGAGCACAAAATGCCATCTCACATAAAACTTCACGACGACTCGACAGACCCGGAAGACCACCTTACCCGATTCACTGGAGCGGCCATGCATGGGGAGTGGACTATGCCGGTGTGGTGCCGGATGTTTCAACAGACCTTGGACGAAAGAGCCAGGGGTGGTTTGATAAGCTTACACCATGTGGAAAACTAGAATGGGGGTTGAATAGTTTTCCCCTCTTTTTCATTTTATAAAAAACTTTGTTTCAAAATGTTGATTCGAATTAATTCAATTGTTTGTTTGGAAAACCTTTAATTAGAGTTTAGTATGAAAACACCATATAATCAATATGATCAATTATATATGTAAGCTTTTGGAAAAACTTAGTTTTATGAATGAAGCTTTGGTCAGTCTTTGTGTGAATACGTTTTCCTTTTAAAATCTTAAAACATTTTGTATCAAATTATCTATCACGTTAAACTTAATATGAGAAGTATGAATAATAATCTATTTGACCATATCATATAATTATACACACAATCACAATAATAACTTCTATGTACAACACAATCAATCATCACAACTATATAAGCAACAACTAAGACATATAGGCAAGCATAGATGTAAAGCGATAAATGCAAGAATAAATGAAAAGAGATAAGAGAAAGGAAATGCAAATCGGACACGATGATTTATACTGGTTCGGCTACAAGGACACCTTCCTTGCCCTACTCCACTCCCCGAGTCACCTACTCGAGAGTTTTCTTCACTACTCAACAAGCTCCCTTTTGGCGGAGAAAACCGTACACAACTTTTGCTTGCACAATTTAACGACACTAAGCTAAATGTCGAGTTCTAATAGTAGCTAGAACCAATCTCACAACACTACTTCGATCACTACACAACTTCTACATGACTTCACGACTTCTTCATGGCTTCACGACTTCACGACTTCTTCATAGCTTCACGACTTCACGACTTCTTCACTACTTCACAACTTCTTCTATACTCCACTACATATTCACACATCTACTTCTTCACAACTTCATGACTTCTCCACACTACTACTTTTTTCCACTACTTCTTACTCACTCATAAACTCACTACTAAGTAATATCATCTTGATCTACTTATTACATATACATAACTCACAACATCAAATAAACACTAACTAGATCCTAATACATCTTTGGCTTTATGATAGGGAGGATCTTCTCTTGCACTTTAAGTGGTGAAGGATTGGATCACTTGAAACAAAGACTTATAATCTTATGATCAAAGGATTTAGAAGGATGTTTTGAAGGGATTGGGACTGAAAATTTTCGTGCGAAAGGTGAGAAAAATCTGTGGAATGAACCAGTATTTACAGGGGAAAAAATACTGTTTGGGAGCGTGGGCGGTCCCCTTAATTGTGTTGCCGGTCCCCTTAATTAATTAAGGGGGCCGCCTAATAAAAAATATTTTTTTTTCAGAATTTTTGTCTTTTTGTGGGGAAGGTTTTTCTTGAAGAATATGGCCGTTTTTTGGGTAGAAATTTGAATTCAAAATATTTATTTTGAATAAAACATTTCTTATAAATACAAAAAATATTTTGTATAAGTTTAAAAATGTTTGTCCCACTTTATAAAAAATGTAAGGTTTGTAAAGATAAAAATTCCTTTGATCATAAAATGCATTAGACACTTTGTTTATTTATACCTTAAGTGATTTGGATGCTAAAGTGAATATTTACGATGAAATACTTGTTTACGTCATAATTTGTAGTTCAATGAGTTTACGTTTTGTGATTATCAAAACATAGAGATATCGATACATGTTAATAACGTTTTAAGGCATTATTTATATCAACACACCACAAAGCATTGATGAATGGGCGGACCTTTGGGATCAGTTCGTTACTCGTTTTGCTTTACATAGAACCTTCAAAGACCCTACAAAGATAACAAAGATAGTTAGGAAAGCGAATGAATCCCTCCCCGAGTTTAAGGAAAGATGGACTACGGAAAATGGTTTTATTCTCGGAGTGCCGGAGGTCATGAAAATTTCTTCTTTTATGGATGCATGGTGGCCCGAGCTGGCGAAGCGCTATGCAGACAAGGTTCCTAAGACGGTGACGGAAATGATGACCCGTCTTGATGATTTTGTTAGGTAGGAAAAGGCGTTCGCTGATACGGAATTGCCGAAAGGAGAAAAACTGGAACCCGCTAGGAAGCTCCTGGATAATAATTTATGTCGAGATGACAGGTCACATCGAGGGGTGTATAGAAATGATAGGAGGCATAATGAAGGGCGTCCGAATTACGCAGGGCATGATGGCTACGTTCCTTACAGACTTCGAGACAGGGCATGATGGCTGTGTTAACCGGACGGGGTCTAGAGGTAGCCTGACAAACCCTCCCTACCTTTTTGTGTGTCAGTCACTTTTGACCTTAGCTGTTTTTTTTTTTTTTTTTTTTTTTTTTTTTTTTTTTTTTTTTTTGGGGGGGGTCCAAAGGTTTATTTGTCAAAGTGCACAAGCATTTTTTTTCCCAGTGCAAACACAAGCAGGTTTTTGTCCAAGTGCAAACACAAGCATTTTTTTGTCCAAGTGCAAACACAAGCAGGTTTACTACCCAAGTGCAGATTCCACACAAAGGCTCAGATTAACACGTGATGAGGTGAAAAATGAACCGTTTTTAGGTGGTCATTTTAGCCCAAATTCGAATTTATTTGATTAAATAATGCCCTAAATAGTTCCTTTTGTCATTTTAGGTACTTTTGGAGTGAATTCTGGAAAAGGAAGCATTTTGGACATTTTTGGAGCATAAAAGTGAAGAAAACGGCAAAGTCTTAATTTTCCTTGCTGGGAACAGTACTTGACGCTTCAAGAGTTATCAAGTGACGGCGTCAAGAGTAATACAAGAGGTGGAAGTGGATAAAGTCCGTGACGATCCAGAGGAGTTTTACACTAGGGACATGACGGCGTCACCATAGGCCGTCATGGTCCAAATAAGATTGACGGCCCAGAGCAGAAGTGCACATGACGGCGTCAAAAGTGGATCTAGGCAATCCGATTTCATTATGGGCGACGAGTTGACGGCGTCAGAATTTCCTTCTTGACGCCGTCACCCTGTAAAATCTATATATAGTTTTACAATTTTCATTCATTAGAGAGGAACAAGTAGGGTGTAACTTTGGAGAGAAACCCTAGTACGAATATTACAGTTTTTTCAAGGGTTTTTACCCTTTGAAACCTTTCATATTCAATTGAGATAAATACTCTTTCAATTCATTCAATATGTCTATGTGTTGTTTGAATATATATTACACTTGTCTTGAATTTAGCATGCTTGGCTAGATCTCTTGTGTGTTTGCTTAGATGTAGTGAACCCTAGATGTTAATTATGGGTTGATTGTTTATTTATAGTTGTTACGGATGATTGTATTCGATGTTAGGCTTAAGAAAACTGGCAGACTTCCATTGGTGACATGCTTGAACATCTTAAGAAACATGATCAGAGGTGTACTTTGATTTTTGGTTGTATTTATTGCGTAGGAGAATTCTAATGATCCCATGTTAGGAGCTTCTAACGGCTCGACATAGGAGTGAAGTAGGATCCTATAGAGTTAGGGAATATTGTACACGGCCCTACGACTGGTATTAAGGAATACGACCCGTCATCCATGCAATTGTAACAAACTATCAACCTGTAAAAGATATCTAGGGAGTAATGAAACCTAAGTAAACACAACTTTCCTTATTATTCTTCACACCACTAGTTTAATTAGATTTCATTTGATTTTTGTTATTTTATTTTGATTGCATCTTAGTTATTGGGTTAGTTGATTAGCAATTAATTCCGCCCACTCCTCCAAAAACCGAGATTTTTAATTGCTTTTATAAAAACATAAAAATACAAAAAGAATCATCTCTCACCTCTAGACCTAGTTTTTAGGCTTTCTAATCCTAGCGACACTATTCCTGAGTTGAACGATCAATCCCCCGGTACTTGTCACTATACTATACTACAACGATCAGGTACACTGCCTGGTGGGGGTTGTAAGCTTCTCGAGATCCCTCGAGAGGTAAAGCCTGGTGCGATTCCCACGTATCAACACGTAATCGTCATCGCCTTATATTCTCAAAATAATTAACTCACAAATATGTTAGGCTCGGATATGAAGGTTGCAAAGTGATAAAAATATCACTTTGCCATCCTTTTGGTTTTTAGAAAACCATTCATCATCGCCTATTAGTAAACCATTTGTCTAGGTGCTTGCACACAAGCATTTTTTTGGTCCAACTGCAGATACACAAGCTGATTGCACACGCAACACATAAGCAGATTTTTGTCCAAGTGCAAACACAAGCATTTTTTTTTTGTCCAAGTGCAAACACAAGCAGGTTTACTACCCAAGTGCAGATTCCACACAAAGGCTCAGATTAACACGTAATCATCATCGCCTTATAGTCTCAAGCATTTTGTCCAAGTGCAGATTGCACACAAGCAGATTGGACACAAAGCTCAACAGTAAGATTCTCACAAGGTAACAAGGTCACAAGCTCAAAAGTGCAGATTGCACACAAGAAGATTGGACACAAAGTTCAACAGTAAGATTCTCACAAGGTCACAAGGTAACAAGCTCAACAGTAAGATTCTCACAAAGGCAACTGTGCTCCATTATAAACTGCAGCTTTGCTCCATTAACTTTCAATCACAAACAAAGCAAAACAACAAAGAAGCATATTTCATAACAAAGCAGCATCACAACAACTGGATTACAACAAAGTAGCATCACAACAACTGGTTAACATAAAGAAGCATAAAGAAGCACTAGGGAGGGTTTGTCATACTACCCTCTTAGACCCCGTCTGGTTAACATAAAGAAGCAGATTTCACACAAGGGAAACACAAAGCCAAGTGAAACACAAGCCGCAAGTAACAAACCACAAAGCTGCCAAAATGTCTCAATCACAATTTTACACACGAGAGGTAATCTCCATTTTACACATTAAAAAGGCATCGAGATAACAATAGGCTCAGATTATAAGCAGTTTCACATAAGCAAGTTTTATCATATATGGCTGCAACATCAAAGGTTCCAAAATTAAGATATTTTTTTTGCCGTCCATTCGGAAATGCCACGCCAAAATCATTTTTTTTTAAATCATCATCGTCGTATCTCGGTTATTTAAAAAAAACAAGTTTTAGGGAGGGTTGGACTAACAAAAATACGGACCGTTAGTATAACACATGCCTTGCCTTTTTCGGTTGTGTACATTGTATCTTTAGACCTTCAAGGCCTAATGTTTTCTATCAATGTTGCCCAATAATTTTTCCAAGGGATGTGTTAACCGGACGGGGTCTAGATAACACATGCCTTAGTATAACCTTACCCAAGCACATAAGCACCTAAGCAGTAACAAAAAAAATACCATCATCACATAAAACCATCACCAACGAGCCATCAAGTTTTTAACAAGTTAAGCATATCTTAACAAGTTTTTAGTTCCAAAAAAAAAATACGAGCCATCAACAGAGAGTCAATATTCACTTTAGCATATCTTACACAAGCACATAAGCATATCTTAACAAGTTTTTAGATCCAAAAAAAATACGAGCCATCAACAACGAGGCAATATTCACTTTAGATCTAAAAAAATATTTATCTTAACAAGTTTTTAGATCCAACACATCATCACATAAAACCATCACCAACGAGCCATCAAGTTTTTAACAAGTTAAGCATATCTTAACAAGTTTTTACATCCAAAATAAGATAAAAAAAAAACCAACCAATTTCATCACTACGAAAACACCACAAGAAACCTGTTAATACAAATATCGCCTAAAAACGTTATTTATATTGTACGATCTTCGCTAAGTTTTGTTAATGACAAATGTAAACTTTAGTTTCTAAGTAAAACATAATCTTAGTTTTAAAGACTTGCATAAACTAGACTTTTGCTACATTTTACATTTCATAAAACACAACACTCTTTATTTCTTAAAATAGAATTGTCACATCACATTTATGGCAAGTTTTGTCATTATACATTTATGGAAAGAAATGTGTAAGACTTACTAAGTGGTTGCTTGCAAGTTTAGTGTTTGACTTGATATTATGAGATGTGACATTGTTTGGTTTGCAAGGAGTAATGAGACATGACTTTGTTCGGTTTGCAAGATTTATTGCAAAACCAACTGCAAGCCTGGCGGTACCCTGGGGATACACAGGCGGAACCCTTCTGAGGGGTCCGCCTGATCCGCCAGACCTGCAGAAGGTTTTGCTATAAATACCAAGCCACAAGTTGAATTTTGGTTTATCACTTAACATCATATTTTACACACATACATTCATTCTTTCATCTAACCCTTTAACATTTCATATGTGAAGTTTCTTTTTGTAGCAAAGAGATTCACGAGCTCATTAAAAATAACAAGTATTCAACACAACGTTGCAAGACTTGTTAGCTTAGCATTGTGTAACATTGTGTAGTTTACACTTCATTTGATTGTGTATTTTCAGTAGTGATCGGTTAGTATTTTAGTCCTCAAAATACAAAGTGTATCGGGAGTAGTTGTACCCTTGTAAAAGAACTAACGGGAGTGGTTGTACCCTTGGTAAAGAACTCGACATCTAGCTTTGTGTCGGTAAAAGTATAAGCGACGTGTAAGGTTTTCTCCGCCGGTGAAAGGAGCTTGTTGACTAGTGAAAGAAACTCTCGAGTTGGATACTCGGGGCGTGGACGTAGGGCAAGGAAAAAGAGTCCTTGTAGCCGAACCACGATAAATACTCGTGTTGTGGTTTGATCGTTTCTTTCATTTACTTGCATGTTATATATTGTGTTTTTGTATATATCTTTGATCAAACAGAAAGTTTCAAAGCTAACTTAACAAGTTAAAAAGTTTTTAAACGGTAAACTATTCAACCCCCCTTCTAGTTTTCCACAATTGGCATCAAGAGCTACGTTACTCAAGCTTTTAAAATATATTGTGTTTTAAAACTTGAAACGATCCATGGATTTTGAAAATTACAAAGAAGGGCAATCTATGCAAAGACCACCACTCTTTGAAGCAAATGGTTTTATATATTGGAAAAACCGTTTTGAAACTTACGTGAAATCTAAAGATATAGATTTGTGGTATATAATCATTGATGGTGATAACGTAGTTACTAACATTAAAGATGATGATCAAAAGAAATTAATTGGTAAAAATAATGAAGCTAAAATGATGCTTTACAACGCTTTGCCTAAGAAAGAATATGAAAGAGTCTTTTTGTGTAAAACCGCCAAAGATATTTGGCAATCTTTAATTGTCACTCATCAAGGAAACTCACAAGTTAAAGATAACAAAATTGATCTTCTTGTTCAACAATATGAACAATTTGTTATTTCCGAAGATAAGATTATTGATAATGCTTTTGCTAGGTTTAATACTATTATTACTTCACTTAAAGCACTTGATGAATCTTTTTGTAGTAAGAACTTTGTCAGGAAATTTCTTAGAGCACTCCATCCAAAGTGGAGAGCAAAAGTGACGGCAATTGAAGAATCCAAAGATCTTTCAAGCATGTCACTTGATGAGCTAATTGGAAACCTCAAAGTTCATGAAATGGTAATGGAAAAAGATTCGGAACAAGTGAGAGGTAAGAAAGAAAAAGTTAAGTCCATTGCCTTGAAAGCTAGAGTCCAATCAAGTGATGATGAAGAATCTACTTCGGATAGTGATGATGAGGAATATGCTATGGCCATTAGAAACTTCAAAAAGTTCTTTCGTAGAACAGGAAAGTTTGTAAGGCAACCTTAAGATGACAAGAAAACTTTCCGAAAAGATCGTGATGATAGGAAAGGAATGGTTGAAATAAAATGCTATAGATGTGGAGACACAAGTCATCTTGTAGGAGAATGTCCAAAACCACCCAAGAGCAAACCTCAACAAGCTTTTGTGGGTGGTGCTTGGAGTGACTATAAAGGAGATGACGATGAGCCAAAGAATGATGATATTGCTCTCATGGCTCACAACTCAAATGAGGTATTCTCCGACTCATCTTACTCCTCTATTGATGATGACACTTTACAAAAAGAATATAACAAACTTTGTAAATTGAGCTTAAAAATCATAAACAAAAATAAATTTTTGAAAACTAAAAAGGAGTTTTTAGAAAATGAAGTTTATGAGTTAAAAGAAAAAGCTAAGAAATTAGAAAAGAGTAAAGGTATTGACACATCTTGCAAATCATGTGAAGAGCTTAAACTAGAAGTTGAGAAACTCAAAATGATCTAATAAAACAAACCACAAAGTTTAAGAAGTTCGATAAGAGCATTTCTTGTGCGGATGAAATTATGAAACTTCAAAAGTCACCCTTTGATAAAACAGGACTAGGATTTACGAAAATAGAAACTTCAAAGGGTCAAACGAAACAAGAAAAGATTGCACAAGAAACAAACAAAATTGCTACAGCAGCCTGCGGATCAGACGGAACCCAAAACAGGGTTTCGCCCGTTGGACCTGAAGGTTCCGCCAGGTCTGCTGCAGCAGTAACTCCATCCACATCGGATCGTTCAAAATTTGTTAAAGTTACATACAAAAATGGAACAAAACCTGTGTTTAAAACTGGAGTAGGACTTAGTAAAAATGAATTTAGAGCTAAGACTACTCAACCAAGACCTAAGACTCCAATTCCCAAACGCCCTTTTCCAAAGAGCAACTTCAACGCTCGACCAAACTACCAACATGTTTGGAACCAAAACACTTCTAGACATTACCAAACTCCAAATTACATGTCATGAAACCCTTATGCTCTATTTTCATACTTGGAACAAGTTAATGGTATGCTTAACCAAAATGGACCCATGAGAAATTGGGGACCAAATGTTTGAGTGTTTTTCATAAGATAGGTGTGCCTCAAAGTTTGTTTGGAACCGGACGAATGGATCAAAGATAGCGGTTGTTCAAGGCACATGACGGGTAACAAAAGCCTCTTCACTTCTTATCACAAATGTGACGGAGGTAATGTTACGTTTGGTAGTAATGCTAAGAGCAAAATCATCGGAAAAGGTACAATCTCTCATGACTCCCTTTTTATAGATGATGTAGCTCATGTTGATAACTTAGGTTTTAATCTCCTTAGCATTAGTCAACTTTGTCGTAATAAGTATAATGTCCTTTTTAGTGAAAATGGTAGTAAAATACTTAAAGATGGTATAACCATAGCCAAAGGTGTCCTTAAGAACAACGTGTATGTCATAAAGATGGATCCAACATCTAAAGACAAACTTTGTCTTACCTCATTAGATGAATCTTCAACTTTATGGCATAGACGTTTAGGATACGCTAACATGAGACTAATCCAAAACCTCTCCTCCAAAGACTTAGTTCGAAACCTACCTAAGTTGAAATACGACCAACACTTTTGTGATGCTTGCAAAGTCGGTAAACAAGTTCATAATAGCCATAAGGCTAAAAACTTGGTTTCTACATCTAGATGTCTAGAACTTTTGCATATGGATTTATTTGGTCCATCCGCTATACAAGTTATGGAGGTAACTTCTACACTTTGGTCATAGTTGATGATTACTCAAGATATACTTGGACAAAATTTTTGAAAAGTAAAAATGAAGCTTTTGATAAATTTGAAATTCTAAGTAAGAAAATTCAAAATCAAGTAGGGTCTAATATTGTGTCTATTAGAACGGATCACGGTCGTGAATTTGATAATGAATTTCAATTTGGAAACTTTTGTGATAATAATGGTATAACTCATAACTTTTCGGCTCCACGTACTCCTCAATCTAATGGTGTAGTAGAACGTAAAAACCGGAAATTGCAAGAGATGAGTAGAACAATGCTTAATGAACAAAACATTCCACAAAAGGTTTGGTGTAATGCTGTTCACACATCAACGTACATTTTAAATCGAGTCTTAATTAGACCATTTTTGAATAAAACTCCTTATGGACTATATAAAGGTAAAAAGCCTACATTAGGATACTTTAGAGTGTTTGGGAGTAAATGTTTCATTCTTAACACCAAGGATTATCTCACCAAATTTGACCCAAAGTCTTATGAAGGTGTATTTCTTGGATATTCACAAAATAGTAAAGCATACATTGTTTTGAACAAAGAAACCTTAAGAGTCGAGGAATCGTTGAATGTAACATTTGACGAGAGTCCACCTCCCTCTAAGACATCACCTTTGGTAGATGATGACTTAGTTGAAAGCCAAGCAATAGAAAATCAAGAAATTTTAAGTGATGACAAGGAAGATGAACTATTAAACAAAGAACTTGTCAATGTCAAATAATCTAAAAGTCATCCATTAGATGGTGTCATTGGCAACATTAACGAAAGAATACTAAGGTCAAAAGTTCAAAATGAAAGCAACTACTTTTGTTTCGTGTCAACCATTGAACCTAAAAATATTAATGAAGCCATTAAAGATGAGTCTTGGGTAATTGCAATGCAAGAAGAGTTAAACCAATTTGTTAGGAATGATGTATGGACATTAGTTCCTCAACCAAAGAGTCAAACTATAATTGGAACAAAATGGGTATTTCGTAATAAAATGGATGAAAATGGAATTGTGTCTAGAAACAAAGTTAGGCTAGTTGCACAAGGATATAACCAACAAGAAGGCATTGACTACGAAGAAACTTTTGCTCTGGTTACCAGGCTCGAGTCAATTAGAATCTTACTTGCATATGCATGTGCACATAATTTCAAACTCTTTCAAATGGACGTCAAAAGTGCATTTCTAAACGGAGTCATAAATGAAGAAGTGTATGTTGCTCAACCACCGGGCTTCATCGATTTTGAAAAACCAAATCATGTTTACAAACTTAAAAAGGCTCTTTACGGACTTAAGCAAGCTCCAAAAGCATGGTATGATCGACTTAAAACCTTCCTAGTTGACCATAAGTATACCATGGGCTTAGTTGATAATACTCTCTTTACTAAGAAGAAAGATTTACATATTATCAGAGTCCAAATCTATGTTGATGACATTATATTCGGATCAACTTGTCAAGAATTATGTGTGAATTTCTCAAAAATCATGCATGACGAGTTTGAAATGAGTATGATGGGAGAACTCAACTTTTTCCTAGGACTCCAAATTAAACAACTAGAAGATAGTATCTTCTTTAACCAATCTAAATATATTAAGGACATGCTTAAGAAATTTGGATTAGAAGATTCGAAACCAATCAAAATACCCATGTCCACGGAAACTAAACTCACCAAGGATGAGGAAAGTGAATCCGTAGATAGCACTAAATATAGAGGTATGATTGGTAGTCTACTTTACCTAACGGCTAGTAGACCCGACATTATGTTTAGTGTTTGTCTATGTGCTCGTTTTCAAGAAGATCCTAAGACTACCCATCTCGAAGCCGTTAAAAGGATTTTTAGGTATATTAAGGGCACTACACATTTAGGTTTATGGTATCCCAAAGGAACGGGAATAGACACCATAGTGTATGCCGACTCGGATCATGCCGGTGACTATGTCGATAGAAAAATTACAAGTGGTATTTGTACTTTTGTTGGACATTGTCTCACCTCATGGTTCTCTAAGAAGCAAACGGCTCTTGCTATCTCAACAACGGAAGCCGAGTACATTTCGGCCGGAAAGGCATGTCAACAAGCTCTTTGGATGAAGCAAGCTCTTGTCGACTACGGAATTCAACTCAACGACATCACAATTCTTTGTGACAACAAAGGTGCCATTGATCTTAGCAAAAACCCGGTTCAACATGCTCGTACCAAACATATTGAAATCCGTCATCATTTCCTTCGTGACAACGTTCAAAAATGAGTCAAGATAGCCGCACCTCCACATTGTTTTCATATAGGCACACACTAGAACATCCACATTATAATAGTAGTTTACTTAAACTAAAATGTGAAATTTAGTTGTTCTAGGAATCATCATGTCTCCTCTAACCCACTACGACCACAAGGACACCATTAAGTACCTACCAAAACACCACAAAATCAAAGGCCTTACCCCAAACCAAGTCAACGTTTTCAAAGCCTTAGAAAAACACTATGTCCATGAGGGTAGAACCATTGGCCCGTCTTTCCTAGAAGGCACCAACCTTTACGCCGAATTTGCCACAATCAACTTTGAGTGTCTTTTGAATATCGACGAGCCTATTTGTCCTAGATTCATTCTAGAGTTCTATGCATCCTCCGTCCTTTCCACGAATGACTATGGTCAAATGTCTATCAACTTTAGGGTTAGTGGTCATCAATACTCCTTCACTCTTGAGGATTATGCTCAAATCCCAGGTGTCCCAAACCGTGGTACTTGCCTCTACTCCGACTTGCACTCCCTCTCAACTCTTGATAACCTCCAAGACCGTATCCATCCTTATGACACACCTCTTGTGTCAAAAGATGTACTCCGTGACCACCTCTTTGTTAGGACCACCAACACTAGGAGAACCCGTTCGGGAAATGAGGTCGATAAGGACCCATATGGAATGGAGATGAATGAACTCAAACCCCAATTCAAGAAATGGGAGGAAGTCCTTAGAGCCAATGTCATTAGCACAATAGGAAACCGATATCATATCAACCTTTGCCTTTGCTACATGCTCTACTCCTTGTCCGTTAGGCAACCTTTCAACCTTGCCTACTACATGGCCAAGAGAATGGTCGACATTCCCGTGCATGGTACAACGGCTATGCCGTATGGAATGCTCTTGACCCGTCTCTTTAGGTTCATCTCACCCATTCCACCAACTCCAAACGGTCTTCGCCTTAACTACTCTCTCATTCCACACACCTTTGTCCCACTAAGTGATAAGAGAGTGTACAAAGCCCAAGGAAAACATCCACATCCTCCTACCTCATCTTCGTCTTCCTCAATGAGTGAAGATGACAATTTGCCAAACTCTAGGCTCCCACCTCTCGAATACCTATCCCAACTTCCGGATATTCCTAATGAGTCGGAGGAGTTCAAGCAAACAAAGGGGATGTTTAAGAATCTTGAAAGATTCCTTAGAAAGCTCAAGAACAAGATTGAACGTCAATGAGAGCGGGTGTGTAGGAGTGTTTGGCATTAGGTGATATGTGAACAAATTTGGTCGTTTAAACAATGTTTGTGATGTACTTGTAGGTTGGTACAATGTTTGATACTATTTGAAACATGTTTTATCTAACTTTGATGCAGGAAGATAACTTTTGGCAAGTTGTCTAATTTTCATGCTTATGATATTTTCACTAAGTATAGTGAAATTCTCGAGCTCAAGGTCAAAATCATATGATTTGTGTGTTTACGTGTCTATTTTTTGCATTGCCTAACCAGAAATGCCTTATCTTTTTGATTTTAGGAGTTTTTGAAAATTTTGAAAATCGTCTCGCGGGTCAAAAACGCGGACTGCCAAACTTCTGAGCACTGGCGGATCTGGCGGTACCCAAAATTGGGTTCCGCCAGTGTATTTTCTGGGAATCCCAGAAATGGCCCAACGGACCAGGCGGTACCCTCAAATGGGTTCCGCCTGTGTATTCTGAGGGTGCCGCCAGTTGCCTGCAGAAATTTTGTTTTTGTTTTCAACATTTCAACATCCAAACACCAAAATCCAATTCTTTTAGATAGAAACCCATTTCCTGCAATGTGTTTAGCATAATAGGATACTTCTCCTTCCAGAAACTCAACCAAAATCATTTCCCGCCAAATTTCAAAAATACCCATAACAACCTCAAGGACCCTTCACACATAAAGGAAGGAACCCTTTTAAAGGTTCCTTGAAATCCCTGAGATTTATACTCCAACAAATCTACCAAAACCACTAAGCATTTAGTGCAAAACTTGTCTTCTCACTTCACCATTCTCATTGGATTGACTTCCATGATATGACAACCCACAATTAGTTTTCCAAATCATTAGGAACCTCCATTTTTGTATGGACTAACATCAAATCCAAACACTCCTTTCCACAATCCTTCAACACTATAAATTAAGCCATCCTAAACACTATCAAATCACACCTTCTTCATCACAATTTCTTAACTTCTAAACCATTTTTCATCATGACTAAGTCAAAAATCACCTCTCAACCATCACGACCCATCCGGAAAACCATCCGGATAAGTGTTAAACCACTATGGTCTAATCAACCCATCAACCTAAGCTCCTCATCTTCGGATGAATTCACCTCACCTATAAAAAATGAACACTTTTTGAACCTTGCATCTCCATCACCATCACCAAATGAACCCAATGAGCTCACTCCACCACCTACTAAATCACCCATTGACCCAACTCCACCAAGTGCTCCAACCCAACCATCCAAAACTTCATCACCATCACCATTACCCAAAATTGAACCTATGAAGTTATTTGGGTCTCCTCCCACATCACCACATCCTTTTGTCCAAGATCTAAATGATCTTCCACCAAGACCTACACAACCACCACCTTTTGCAAATGAATCACCAAGGTCAATCCTTGACCAAAATGAGCTTTTTAACCACATTCAACCACCACAACAAGTGTACCATCAACCCAAACCATTGTTGTTTCACCCCATCTACTATGACATCCATGGTCCTCTTTATGGAGAACCAAACTTTGAAAACCATGATCACCCAACTCCACCACATTCTCAAGCCCAAACCTTTGAGTCTTTCTTTCCTTCATATGAGGATATACAAAGCATGGTTGACAACCACCTCCATCAAGCAATGGAATTTCAAACCACCTTGCTTGACTCAATAACAAACCCATCATCCACCCAAGAACCAAAAACCAACCAACTCTCAAACCAAGAAACCAAAACCAACCCATTTCCAACCACTCATCCCCATGTTTGCTCAAATTGTGAGCAAATGGGTGCAAGCATCAAAACGTTGCTTCACCAATTCCAAGATGAAACCCGGTTTGCATTCCAACACATCATATAACGTTTGGATGCACTTTCTCACCCAAAAAAATCCTAGACAACCATTTGGAGGCCATTTGCCCCAATCTAGGAAACTAGACGTTTATTTTTCTTTCTTGGTTATTTTTAAGTTTTTAGAAGTAGAAGAATATTTCCCATTTCTTGTCCTTTGACTTTTATAAGTCAAAATTTTACTTGGAATGCTATTTCTTTCTACTTACTTTCGTGCATTGTTGGTTGATCATTTTTTTGATTGTCATTGTGGTTGCAATGTGTGTGGTAACTACAAGCTTGGCTATATATATCACCAACTAACCATTTTTTTTGTAGGATCAAAATTCATGTTTCCCGTCTTGGCACTCCTTTTAGGGGGAGTAACAAGCAAGGGGGAGCAAGTGCATTTTTCCGCTTGGCTACTCTACTTTTTGTTTCGACAAAAAGGGGGAGAAATATATTAAACTTTCAAAACTTAATATGATTTTCATAACTTAAGTAAAACAAGTTTAATATAAATTTTTTTTAAGTCTTAAAAACCAAGATTTTGTGAGTTACTTAAAAACAAAGTTTATGTTTTGTCATCAACAAAAAGGGGGAGATTGTTAATACAAATATCGCCTAAAAACGTTATTTATATTTTACGATCTTCGCTAAGTTTTGTTAATGACAAATGTAAACTTTAGTTTCTAAGTAAAACATAATCTTAGTTTTAAAGACTTGCATAAACTAGACTTTTGCTACATTTTACATTTCATAAAACACAACACTCTTTATTTCTTAAAATAGAATTGTCACATCACATTTATGGCAAGTTTTGTCATTATACATTTATGGAAAGAAATGTGTAAGACTTACTAAGTGGTTGCTTGCAAGTTTAGTGTTTGACTTGATATTATGAGATGTGACATTGTTTGGTTTGCAAGGAGTAATGAGACATGACTTTGTTCGGTTTGCAAGATTTATTGCAAAACCAACTGCAAGCCTGGCGGTACCCTGGGGATACACAGGCGGAACCCTTCTGAGGGGTCCGCCTGATCCGCCAGACCTGCAGAAGGTTTTGCTATAAATACCAAGCCACAAGTTGAATTTTGGTTTATCACTTAACATCATATTTTACACACATACATTCATTCTTTCATCTAACCCTTTAACATTTCATATGTGAAGTTTCTTTTTGTAGCAAAGAGATTCACGAGCTCATTAAAAGTAACAAGTATTCAACACAACGTTGCAAGACTTGTTAGCTTAGCATTGTGTAGACTTGTGTAGTTTACACTTCATTTGATTGTGTATTTTCAGTAGTGATCGGTTAGTATTTTAGTCCTCAAAATACAAAGTGTATCGAGAGTAGTTGTACCCTTGTAAAAGAACTAACGGGAGTGGTTGTACCCTTGGTAAAGAACTCGACATCTAGCTTTGTGTCGGTAAAAGTATAAGCGACGTGTAAGGTTTTCTCCGCCGGTGAAAGGAGCTTGTTGACTAGTGAAAGAAACTCTCGAGTTGGATACTCGGGGCGTGGACGTAGGGCAAGGAAAAAGAGTCCTTGTAGCCGAACCATGATAAATACTCGTGTTGTGGTTTGATCGTTTCTTTCATTTACTTGCATGTTATATATTGTGTTTGTGTATATATCTTTGATCAAACGGAAAGTTTCAAAGCTAACTTAACAAGTTAAAAAGTTTTTAAACGGTAAACTATTCAACCCCCCTTCTAGTTTTCCACAAAACCAACAATCATCACGTTTTTTTAGATCTAAAAAGATCTAACATAAATATATATATATATATATATATATATATATATATATATATATATATATATATATATATATATATATATATATATATATATATATATATAACCAGCCAGTTTCATCACTAAGAAAACATCACAAGAAACATCATCGCTCAAAACCGCGTTCCACCCACAATTTTATCCCATAAACATCACCATCAAACCAACAATCATAACGGAGATGGTTTTTATCATAAACCACCTTCAAACCAACACTTACACCATCACGTTAACCACTTTTTAGATCTAAAAAACTCAATTTTTAAATCTAAAAAGAGAGAGAATTATTAGTGGTAGAGAGAGAGAGAGAGAGAGAGAGAGAGAGAGAGAGAGAGAGAGAGAGAGAGAGAATATGACAGAGTATGTGTAGTCAGTGTGTGTTATCACATGGGGGTGGGTGGGGTGGGATAAAACTGTGGGTGGGTGGAACGCAATTTTGAGTTATTATTATTATTATTATTATTATTGTTATTATTATTATTATTATTATTATTATTATTATTATTATTATTATTATTATTATAGTTATAAATGTATAAATGTTATAAATGTGTAAAAGTTGTATAAAATGTGTAAAATGTATAAATGTGTAAAAGTTGTATAATTGTTAGTATGTTAAAATGTAATTTGTAAAAGTTATAAATGTTGCTAAAAGTTGTAAAAAAATTAGTTGTAAAAATGTTATAATATTTGTCAAAGTTAAAAATGTTGTAAAATATGTTAAAAGTTGTAAAATTGTTAATATGTTAAAAAAATTTAGTTGTAAAAAGTTATAAATGTTATTTGTAAAAAAAATTGTAAAATAAGTTAAACTTTTGTAAAAAAAGTATCATTTGTAAAAAAAAAAAAAAAAAAAAAAAAAAAAAAAAAGAAAAAAAAAAGTTGTAAATAAGTTAAACTTTTGTAAAAAAAGTGTCATTTGTAAAAAAAAGTATCATTTGTAAAAAAAAAAGTATCATTTGTAAAAAAAAGTATCATTTGTAAATGTAATTTTTGTAAAATGTTAAACTTTTTTTTTCTTTTTTGTAATTTCAAACTTTTATAAAACGTGTAAGTTATAAAGTTGTATTTTCAGGAGTTCGGTTCTGACGAGCAACTAACGGAATGGGTGCAAAATATAGCTCGGGGGATCGGTTTTGTCATTGTTAAAGACAAAACCAAAGCAGACAAGGGTTATTTATGCGAAATCAATTATAGGTGTTCAAAGGGTGGGAAGTATAAACCTGGAGGTACAGGAAAACGGAAAACCAGTACCTTTAAAACCAATTGTTCATTCAGACTAGTTGCAAAATATCATCAAACACAAAATTATTGGATTTTGAGGGTGAAACATGATAGGCACAATCATGATATGCTAGAGTCGTTGCATGGTTTGCCATATGCAATGCGATTAAAGGATGATGAGTTCGGTTTGGTCAAAGAATTGTCAGATTATAAAGTACGACCACGTAATATACTTTCGACAATACAAGGTCGTAATTCGGATAACGTGTCTAGCATTAGAACTATATATAATGCACAAAATAAGATCCGAAGAGCCAGAGTAGGAGATAGAACTCCAATTCAAGTCCTTTACTCGCATTTGATGGATTCAGGGTTGATGCGTGGAATTGCGCCCTCGCAAAAGGTTTTACCTCTCGAGGGATCTCGAGAAGCTTGCAATCCCTACCAGGCAGTGTACCTGACCGTTGTAGTATAGTATAGTGACAAGTACCGAGGGATTGATCGTTGAACTCAAATAATAGTGTTCGCTAGGGTTAAAACTCACTAAAACTGGGTCTAGAGGTGAGGGATGATTCTTTTTGTATTTTTATATTTTAAAGGAAAGCAAATAAAATCTCGGTTTTGGAAGGAGTGGGTGGAATTAGTTGCTAATCAACTAACTCAAATAACTAAAGATGCAATCAAAATAAAATAAACTAAACTTAAACTAATTGTGGTGAAAACAATAATGAGAGAAAATGTGTTTACTTAGATTTCACTACTCCCTAGCTATCTTTTACAGGTTGATTAGTTTGTTACAATTGCATGGATGACGGGTTATATTCCTTAATATCATTCGTATGGTCGTGTACGATCTTCCCTAACTCTATAAGATTTTACCTCTTCCTATGTCGAGCCGACTACTAGCTCCTAACATGGCCTCATTAGTAGTTACCTACGCATTAAATGCAACCAATATATCGTAGTACACCTCCGATCATGTTTCTTAAGACGTTCAAGCAAGTTACCAATTGGAAGTCTGCCAGTTTTCTTAAGCCTAACATCGAATTCATTCATCCATAACAATTATAAACAAACAACCAACCCATAATCAATATCTAAGTTTCATTACATCTAAGCAAACACAAAGAAAACCTAGCCTAGCATGTTTAAGAGAAGACAAGCGTGATATATAATCAAACAACACATAGACATATTGAATGATTTGATGAAATACTTATCTTCAATTAAGCATGGATGAAATAAAGGGTTGAAACCCTTAAAATATCTGTAAATTTCGTCTAGGCTTTACTCCCTTCAAAGTTGCACACAATGAATGAAAACTATAAAACTATATATAGATTTTGTATCCTGACGACGTCAAGAGATAGGTGTGACGCCGTCAACTCGCTGCCAAAATAAACTCGTATTGCCTATATCTACCTCTGACGTCATCACTCTTTATTTTCTCTGGTCCGTCTCTCTTTGGGTTTATAAGTGATGGCCTTGGCAAATTATAACGTGACACCGTAACAAACTCTTCAAAAAACATTCTGGCGCGTCACGTGTAATTGATTTACCCACCTCTTTGTCAAGTCATGACGCCGTCACTAGCAACATGTGACGCCGTGAAGTGCAATTTCCAGCATGATTTGAGACTTTGTCGTTTTCTTCACTTTTTTGCTCCGAAAACGTCCAAAATGCTATCTTTTGTAAATTTCTTCTCAAAAGTACCTAAATGACAAAAGGAACGATTTCGGGCAATATTTGATCAAGTAATCCCTACTTTGGCCTTAAATGACCCCCCAAAAGCGGTACACTTTTCGCTTCATCAAATACCCTTACACTTGAGATTTGCTTGTCCTCAAGTAAATGCGCTTTTATTCTAATCAAAATACAAGTTAGGGGTCATTTAACACTAATATAAAAGTAATTGCAACAAATAATTGTTCCACTTCAACCAAAACAAGCACGGAAATTATACACTAGCACCTCACAAATAATGTTTAGATACTCACATCTCTCTGGTGTAATAAAGTATATATCACAATATGGAAATGGAAAATATCTCTCACTACTTGTCATAGCAAATAAATTACCATAGGCTTGGGAAAGGATCAAACCTCCACCACTTGGCGTAAGAACCTAGGATAAACTGTCAAAGAGGTCTTTTTAAAGGGTTGTAACATGAGGTGTAGGGATATGGTAAACACGGTTTGTTGGATAAAGGCAATATTTACTGGTGGTGAGTTAATCATCTTGGTTAATTACATGTACAATGTGGCGTTGCTAAGCCAAGACTCGACTCGACTTAAGCTAATCAAAAACTAACAAAACATAAAGCAAACATAAAATGAAACGGGATGGTCGTCCGTATGTTTTTTCTCCTTTTCTTTTTCTAATTTTTTTTCTTTTCATGACTTTTCGTTTTTTTTTTCTGCATACACTTTTACCCTACCATCCAAAATAATACATCATAGGGAATTTGCATTTCCCTTACACTTGAACTTTTACATACTTTACAATAAACTATTCTAATGACTCGAATCAAGATAATCAAAACACTTGGAGTACTTTTTAAGATTAACGCACATATGGGGGTAATATATGATGTTCTTCCCCATTACTCCATAACAATAGTACTTTACTCATGAGTCCCAATCGTCCCAAAACAATATGTACAAGATATGACTCGACTTAGCAACCATGTAATCAATTAGACAATTAACTAAGGGTTTAAACATATAACAATAATGCACTAAAGATGAGTGCATACAAGGAAGGCTAAGGTGATTTGGGTGTACATTTTGAGTGGATTGTAAACAAATTCTTCCTTTAAGTAAAATGCTTAAACTTAAAAACGGAAAAATAGGCTCGGAGGGGTGTACTAGGGGTATCGTGTACTAAAAATGAGTACAACGCAAATGTGTGGGAAAATTAATTGACTTTATTAGTCAAATAATTCTGACTTTATTGGTCAAGTAATTATGATACGGGTTTAACACAAGGGTGATCCTAATGCCTCTTATCATGTAGTAAATCCTAACTACACGAATGTAGTCTCACTAGCGGTCTCGGGATGCATTGCTATCACAAGTTCTAGAATCTAAGTACTACCGGTACACTCATAAGCGCTAAGGCTTCTCCTAACAAGTCTAGGGGCGAACCTCACTTAGTAGAAAGCCGGTACGAGTCTTTGACGCCTCAACTAACGGATGCTAACTAGTGCACTTCTTGGATCGCTGGCGCGTTACTTGCATAACGGATGGTCACCAAGTTATAAACTAGCGCTGGCGCGTTAGCTAATTAATCTAATACTCGGATGGTCACTACCCTTTTTTGATAAAATTTTTGAGTAGTACGGTTTTTTTGTGCTAGTCATACAACTCCTATCCATGAGACGCGCATTAAGGCTAAAGCTTCACTCCTAAATGTTGTAAAAAAAATTAAATTTGGTGCTAAAATTGCCCTAACAAGTATTTCTCCTAGTTTTATTACACGTTTACTATTGAACAAACAAATTCAAGTGCAATTGCATTCTCTAAGGTATCATCATTTACCCTCCCCTTAAACTTAGGCTGAACATTGTGCCCAATGTTCAATAAAAAGGATGTAAAAGTAATGAATGTAAAAGAATGAAACAAATACTCCCCTGATTCGTTCGGTGTGGATAAATGGATAACATGGTTAAATCTTCCTCCAAGAAATAAACGTTGAAAGCTTCCCTTCAGAAATATAAATCATCTTCTTGTCCAATATAACCTGTTAAACCTGAGAAAACAGACACAAAAACCCAAAGCATCAAACCGAATAAAGAAAACTCACAACTAGATGTAATTCCAGACTTATAAATAAAAGCAAAACAATTAAAGATATAATGCTTGTGGAATGAATATTTGCAGATTTCCTGGAGTTTATAAAACTAAAGAATTAACAAAAACTTTAAGACTCCAGTAGAAAAACTAAACTTGCAATTTTTCAGAATTTTACACCTGACGCCGTCAGGTTATAATCCTGACGCCGTCAGAGTGTTCAGAAAGAAATCTTATGTTAATTTTCCGGAAAATTTCTGGAAAAACTCATGCCTTAATTCCTGGAAATCCTGCAAAACATCATTATGACTCGATACAAGCATTTGACTCAAACAAATACTAATATGCATGTTCATTTAATATTGTTGTGATTCATGTTCAATCCCATTCTTATAAACAAATTTAGATTTCCCTTACACTTATCTTTTGTAAAATACCTTTATATATAGTTAAGACGAAGTTAAAAACAAAATAAAGCATTTTTACAATTTACTTTGAAACATGAGCCACAAACAATAAAAATAAAACATGCATAAGGGAACAAATAAAATCAAATAAACAAACAATCAAACAAATAAAGTTTGGGTTGCCTCCCAAGAATCGCTTGTTTTTGTTCGAGTCACGAGCCTGACTCTACCCTTATTTAACGGAAATAGGGTAGGTTTTTCCTACACTTAGGATTAAGTGCGGGTGGAAGTAGTGATACACATCCTTAGGGTGGAAATATGCCACGCGAGGTGAAGGGGGTGAGTGAATGGCTTCCTTCATCCTAAAACTACCCGGATAATATTGGTTGATGGGTGGGTCGGTTCCTCTTTAGTCTCTTAGATGTATATCTAAGGATGGAAAGTTGTGTAAGGATTGAGGTTCCGGTTCATCAACACTAGGAAATTCCCTAGAACTAAGAGTAAGGTTATCACTACAAGTATTCAAACCTATATCCTCTAGTTGTGTTTGGTTCAAAGGTTCTACCTCCATTGGGATTCCTAAAGTCTCTTCTACTTCTTCCGGGTAAGTCACTGGCGGTGTGTGTGCCTCAAATGATGGTAGGACTTGCAGGGTACTTTGTGGGCTTGGATTATCCACCTTATCCTCCATTGTATCTAGATTACATATGTGTTTGTTTTGGACTATGATATTAGGCGACATCCACTTAGGTATCCCTGAGTAATCATCACCAAAAAAACTTCCTGTTTGCTCCTTCAAACTTGTTATTAATTGATATGTGATGTTGTTTGTTGGGTTGTCTACTCTATAATAATATTGGGCACAATCTTCTATGGCATCTCATGCTTCTTCAGCACTTAATTCCCTAAGGTCCGCATTGGCAAAATCGTCAATGTACCTTTGGTCATATCGGTTGACACGATCGTAAAAGATTTGAGCTAGGGACCATAAATTGAAACTATGATGAGGGACTATTCGGAGTAAATTTTTAAAACGAGTCCATGCATCATATATGGGTTCATCTCGATATTGTATAAACATCAAGATGTCATTAGGGGTGAATAGATTTCGTGGTTGGTAGTATGGTGAATTCGCGTTCTCCATAATGGTGAACGAAAGAGTCAATGGAAAGGTTATTACGAGCAAAGACACAAAGAAAAGATAGACTAAAGAAATATAATAAAATGAAAATAAAAATCTCACTAAAAAGGAATCTAATGAGTAGACCTAATCAAAATAAATTTCAACCTAAACAATAACTATTCTCCGGGCTGCGGCGCCAAAAACTTGATGCATGGAATTGCGCCCTCGCAAAAGGTTTTACCTCTCGAGGAATATCGAGAAGCTTGCAATCCCCACCAGGCAGTGTACCTGACCGTTGTAATATAGTATAGTGACAAGTACCGGGGGATTGATCGTTCAACTCAAAGAATAGTGTTCGCTAGGGTTAAAACTCACTAAAACTAGGTCTAGAGGTGAGGGGTGATTCTTTTTGTATTTTTATATTTTAAAGGAAAGCAAATAAAATCTCGGTTTTGGAATGAGTGGGCGGAATTAGTTGCTAATCAACTAACCCATATAACTAAAGATGCAATCAAAATCAAATAAACTAAACTTAAACTAATTGTGGTGAAAACAATAATGAGAGAAAATGTGTTTACTTAGATTTTACTACTCCCTAGCTATCTTTTACAGGTTGATTAGTTTGTTACAATTGCATGGATGACGGGTTATATTCCTTAATATCATTCGTAAGGCCGCGTACGATCTTCCCTAACTCTATAAGCTTCTACCTCTTCCTATGTCGAGCCGACTACTAGCTCCTAACATGGCCTCATTAGTAGTTACCTACGTATTAAATACAACCAATATATCGTAGTACACATCCGAACATGTTTCTTAAGATGTTCAAGCAAGTTACCAACTGGAAGTCTGCCAGTTTTCTTAAGCCTAACATCGAATTCATTCATCCACAACAATTATAAACAAACAACCAACCCATAATCAATATCTAAGTTTCATTACATCTAAGCAAACACAAAGAAAACCTAGTCTGGCATGTTTAAGAGAAGACAAGCGTAAGATATAATCAAAAAACACATAGACATATTGAATGATTTGATGAAAGACTTATCTTCACTTAAGCATGGATGAAACAAAGGGTTGAAACCCTTAATATATCTGTAAATTTTGTCTAGGGTTTACTCCCTTCAAAGTTGCACACAATGAATGAAAATTAGAAAACTATATATAGATTTTGTATCATGACGGCGTCAAGAGATAGGTGTGACGCCGTCAACTCGCTGCCAAAATAAACTCGTATTGCCTAGATCTACTTCTGACGCCGTCACTCATTATTTTCTCTGGGCCGTCTCTCTTTGGGTTTATAAGTGATGGCCTTGGAAAATTATTACGTGACGCCATCACAAACTCTTCAGAAAACATTTTGGCGCATCACGTATAATTGATTTATCCACCTCTTTGTCAAGTCATGACGCCGTTACTAGCAACATGTGATGCCGTCAAGTGCAATTTCCAGCATGATTTGAGACTTTGTCGTTTTCTTTACTTTTTTGCTCAAAAAATGTCCAAAATGCTACCTTTTGTAAATTTCCTCTCAAAAGCACCTAAAATGACAAAAGGAACGATTTAGGGTAATATTTGATCAAATAATCTCAACTTTGGCCTTAAATGACCCCCCAAAAGCGGTACACTTTTCGCTTCATCAAGGGTATACATGGTACCCAAGGGTTAATAAGCATACCGACGAGCTTGAGGAGCTATTTTTTGTGCACCCTACGTCGTATGCTCTATGGTGTACATTCCTTGAAATCATGCTGATGGACTCCACGTACAATACCACTATGTTTAAATTGCCGTTGTTGGAAATTGTCTGATTCACTTCAACAAATAAAACATTTTCGATGGCGTATAGCTTTTTAAACAGTGAAAGAGGGCACAATTTTCAATGGGTATTGCAACGTGTGAAGGATGTCATAGACGAAAGTTATTACTCACGTGTTATCGTCACTGACAGAGATTTAGCATTGGTTGGGGCATGCAGAACAGAATTTCCTAACGCTCACAAATTACTCTGTGGATAGCATATAGAGCAAAATCTGCTTCAGCATTGCAGAAATAAATTCAGTTGGTTAGATGAGTATGAGTCCGTTAAACACCGATGGGATTGGATGGTTAAAGCTCCGACATTCGAAATGTTTAAGTATCATTATCAATGCCTACAACAGCGATTGGTCAACCATCCGGGTACTTAATTATTAATTCATTGTTTTTAATTATTTAATAAATAAGCACCCGAATGACCTTTTATTAATTCATTGTTTTTTTCAGATATCGCTGTGTATCTAAATAACTGGCTGCAAGATTACTCACCCATGTTTGTCTCATATATTACCGACCAATATCGCTCCTACGGCCAGACAACAATGTGCAGAGTTGAGGCTCACCACGTGTTGTTGAAATTATATTTGGGCAGCACATAGTCCAACTTAGACAGGTTGTTGAGTTCGATCGATAAGATTCTCATTGCGCAAGAAAATGCGATAAAAAGAGTTTTAATAGAAGCATCAACGAGAAACTAAATAAGTGTAATATACCACTATTTCAAGAATTGTGGTATAAAGTTTCAAAACATGCTTTCAACCTTATGTACAAAGAACTCCACCTGTCGATCGCCGCGAAAGACTGTAGCCACAATTTTCGGACTACCATACTTTCACGAGATGCAATACTATGTATATCTTGGTAAGTATATTAAATTTATAACTATCAAGTTGTTTTCCCCGTTAATATCAGTAATTTATACAAGTCACTTTTAATGAATTCAGGACGCCCCATTCCATTGGATGAAATTGATATTTTTCGGAGAACCCTATCTGTTCCGTGGCCTGTTATCAATAGGCCACCGCCTGAAGATGGCTCTTCCAGCGAACCTGATGATGATGATGATGATGATGATGATGATGATACTTCGTTACAAAATGACATGCGACAATTCAAGAATATTTTTAGCAAAGCAACGTCGTTTGTCAAGAAAAATATATTAATGAAGTTGAGAGAGATATACCAGCCTGAATCTGTTGAAACACGTGAACCTGCTATTCAAAAAAATACCCGTGGACGTCCGAGCGCAAAGGACAAAAAGGGTGAGGCTACAAAAGTCCCGGACTTGAATGAAGTCCCGGACATGAATGAAGTACCAACCGTAGATCATCGAAGAAGCACAACTTCAAGATCTACACAAGTCCCGAACTTCAACAAAGAACATGCAAGACATAGTTCTTACACAGATCCTAGTGTTCAACAGAAAATAAGACACGTGTTTTACGTTCAATATGCAGAAAGCGAATACTTTATGGACCAGATTCTAGTGATTTTCCATCCATACATAATAAGTGTATATAATGTGGTAGGTGATGGAAATTGTGGGTTTCGGTGCGTTGTCCACGGTATTTGTAAAGACCAAAATAGGTGGCACGAAGTTAGACAGATGTTATTGCAAGAGTTAGAGCTACATATGGAGGTTTACACAAGTATGTTTACGGAATCTGGCTTTGACGGTATTTGCTATTCAGTAAACTGGTTCGGTTATAGATATGCACCGGTAGATCGCTATATGGAGATGTCAGACACGGGGTTGGTTATTGCATCATGGATTAACCGACCTGTTGTATTGATATCCCAGCGGGGTTGGAACACCTATTTTCCGCTTTTTGATGGTCCTAACTTCTCACAAAGAACTGACCCCCTTATGATAGCCCGTGTGGGGCCAGATCGATGCGGTCACTACATTTGTCTGACGCTAGACAACGATTTTCCACTTCCGCATCTCCACCCACAATGGAGGAGGCACACATCCCAAGATGGATCGCAATGGGAAACATTATCACTCTGTTCCTGAGTTTAATAAGGAAAGAAGAGGAAGTGTATGAGAAGATGAGGAGTGGAAAGAAGATGAGAGGATTGTATTTTTTGTGTTCCTGAGATAAGGAGGAAAGGAAAGGAGAGATAATTTTTTTGTGTTCCTAAGTTGGAAAGAAGAGTAAAGAAAACAAACATTTTTACAATTATACCCTTTGTTGGTATATAATTTTTGATCTCCTCATATCCAATTTGATCAAACATTTTCTTAGTAAAAGGCACACTCATATGCTTAAGAAACAAAAACCATACTTTAAAGCCGTTATCAATATGGAAAAAGCTTAACTATGTTCCAATCTTAACCGATAAAGCAAGTGTAACGTCAAATAAATAGATAAAGATAACATCTCATGGTTTTTCCAAATTATTCGAACAAAGAAATAACTGCAAACGTTTAAGCATAAGACGATGGTAATTTCAAGCGGAATTCATTTCATCACTTGACCCCATCATTTTTGTTAGCAAGTTCACCTGCATCTTAAAAGGACAACTAAACAATAGCCGTGCTTTTTTTGGGTGGTCCGCCAAAAAAATAAGAGCACTTGATAAGACATCAGCTTCTAAATCCAAAGGCTCGAGTTCTTTGCAGATTTCTTCTCCTGTGTACTCAGGTTGATAAGCTCTTCCTAATATGACATTAGTTTCTTGTAAAACGACATTACCTTCCTTTATTGCATCAGCCACCACATGAACAGTACTCATAATGTTTGAGTTGGCTTCTTCATCATGTTTTCTTTTTTTGCTTTTAGATTTTGCTGTGTTTGAAGGTTCCTCTGGTGAACATGGCTCGGTATGATCGGTATGAATTTCATCAAGATTGACGAGGTTTGCATAAGTGACTTCATTGGTAGCTAGTAACTCATCAATGTCTTCAATTGTTTCGATGTTTCTGGGTTCATTGTTGCTCGATTGGCCTATTTTCAGATTGGCATTTTTCTCCTTTGCAGTTTCAGAGGCTTCACCCGATGCTCTATCCTTAGCAAAGAGTTGTGACAAATCATCAAAGTTATAAGCTTTTTTGGTCTTCCACTTTATAGCATCTGGATTCGCCTATTGAAATAGATAATAAACATGTTTTAACCAAAAATGATACTATAAACAACAGTTCATTATTATAAACAACAATATCTTTAGGCCTCTTGCAAATCCTTAACACAAATGTTAAACTAATGGTTACTACAAACAACAACAGTTCCTTTAACAAATATGATCCATTAGTCTAGTATTTTAAAACAAATATGATCACGTAATGTCAAAAAAGACTTATAATAACTTATCTAATATTATACTTGCTTGATTTTCAAATTAGTTTAAGCAAATAACATATTATTAAATAACTTGACCCAATCACAAGTGAGCACCAGTCTTATTTATAAATTAATGTAGGAATCCAAAGTATAATAGTAGTAAAGAAAAGAATAACATGAAAAGTATAGTTGGCTCAATTTTCTCTTGTAAATCCTTTAACACAAGAGTGACTGTTGCTTCTTTAGGCCTATGTTTAAAATATTCACAGCTTGCTTCAAAGTAGTACTTCGGTAATAAACAATATGACAAAGCTATGAAAAATGTACCTTGCTCTTTGCTGTAGCCTGTAGGTGATTTCATTCTTCGTATAAAATATGGCTACACATCCGGTTGTCGCTGATATTTGTTGCATCTTGCAATTAGAGACATCTCTGAAAGTCATGTCCCATGAATCCTGAATGAGAATACAAACAGATCATATCGTGGAAATTTATCATATACTGGACTTATTTTTTTTTTTTTAAAGTTGTTCACTGTCATGATCTATCCATTTACATCATGGGTCAGATCAATATTGAATTACAATTACTTGAATCACAGGTCACAACAGCATATAGGGACTTTAAAAGATCAAAACTTGATCTAAATAGAGTTTTAGATAGATTGAATTTCGATGTTAAATACCTCATTGATGATGCACAATCCAAACTTGATCAGGAAGCGATCCATCAATCCAACTCAATTTCACCATTAGGGAACCATCTCATCCAGCCCGACTGAGTTGTAATAAATGACCTGCACATATAATATATGTCAGGTTAAAAAAATAATCATCTTAACGGATAACTTTTCAATATAATCATCTTAGCGTCATTCTTCTTGAAACCCATAAATAAGTTTAAACACATACTTATAATATTGCGTTCACAATAAAGCAGTAATGCATGTATCTTGTTATGATTAGCAAACCTGATACGGTGATACCAGCGTCAAGGATCCATGATAGTGCGAAGTTGTACTGAAAACGAAATGGTTGGTTGAAAAAAAGTATATATATATATATATATATATATATATATATATATATATATATATATATGCATCCATAATAAAAAAAAAATCATAAAAGCCTTTTGAACTAAAAATTCCTACAAATTCCAAACTCCATTATTTGTATTGTCGAATGCCTCTTGAGTCATTCTTACTTTCAGCAATATACAAACCTCAAACTCACACCTGCATGCCATTGACAAAGGTTCCATTAACATGTATAAAATACAATTTACTTTAAAATAAAACAATGCCAGTTTGTCAAATACACAGAACCTGCAAATTTGAGACCAACCAATGATGAGTCAAATTAAACACATTTAATAACTCAGCTGTCCATTCTTCTCGAACCACATATTGGACCCAGCTCGGAAGTTTGTGATGTACTGGATGTTGCTGAATTATCAAATTATCAAGGTAAATCTCCAAGTTCGTTATTTTCATTTCCTTCAAATATATAACAGAAAAAACCAACAAATTTAAGTACCTTAAAATTGCTTTGCGAGGATGAAGTAGGTCTAACTATGATTCCTACTCGAGCTTGTTCTTCATTTACAATGACACTAAAAAAATGGGAAAATTGTTTCTCTACAGGTAGTTGAATTCATAACCTCTAGCACAATAGTTGAATTCTCGTATTCCATACCTAAAACCTAATAAACCTAAAACAGGTGGATACGTTTTTGTACCTATAGGCTAACATAACTTCATCACCATTACAATCAGAATAGAAAACTAAGGGTTGTCTGTCTAAGCTTACTTTTGGGAAACCACAATTACTTACGAAATCCAAAAAATATTAGGCTCAAATTTGTATATGTTGATCAGGTCATAAAAGTAGGCCAATCACGCTTTGGATGCAAAGATATCCGGTTGCATAGTAGACATATATGCTATGCCATCCGGTAATTGCCTTGCTAATTTATGGCCAGAACTTCTCACTGAAATTACAACAATCATCATCGCCCTAAAATCTACGCACCCCACTGTAGCAGTAATCCACCGAAAGGCAATCAAATAAAGAGGATACATCCGACATGGGTGCAATGATAATAAAATGCCCCACCAAGATGCAGACATTCTCAGGTTTACCGAACCAAGATGCAACCAACAACCAAACCATTATATCATACTAATTTTTGTTGGGATTAGTATCCCCAAATTGATGCCTCCACACTTGGTAGATCCAGCTACAATTGATGCAACCAATAGTGAATTGCTACCCTCGAAACTCCTTTTTCCAATCACTGACAAATATAAAACATTCGATCATTCTACCACGAGAATGATTGTGACTAAAGCATCAATAAATAAAGCATCATAGCAGTTGTGGGAGGGGATAAAATGGTATGCGACCCGCCATGGCTGCAAGCACAATGACGTTCTACCCCGCCAAGATACGGGTCGATTTCACTCACCACAATTCGTCCACCCAAACGCAACAGTGACGTGATTGTCCACAACATATACATCAAGTTAGAAAAGAGTGTATAAGCACACAGCGGTAGCCAAGCATCAACAAAAGTATCCAATCCACCATGGCTGAAAACACCACTCTCGTGGTGCTGCCTCGCCAAGGGACCAGACTTGTTAAATAACATACCAACATGGCTGCAAAGCCGGTTGGTTGTCCAGATTTATACACCACAAACGTTCTACCTTTTCTTAGCCGCCATGGCTGCAAACACGACTATTGTGGTGCTGCCATGCCAAGGTGCGGGCTACGATCATCCACCACAATCAATGTGATTAAAACATTAATAAACCAAGCATCATAACAGTTGTGGGACAGGGTAAAATGGTATGCGACCCGCCATGGCTGCAAGCACAATGACGTGCTTCCCAGCCAAGATACGGGCCGATTTCACCTACCACAATTCCCAACAATGAACAAAAACGTTCTACATTTTCTTAGCCGCCATGGCTGCAAACACCACTACTGCGGTGCTGCCGTGCCAAGGTGCGGCGTACGATCATCCACCACAATCAATGTGATTAATGCGTTAATAAACCAAGCATCATAACAGTTGTGGGACGGGATAAAAAACCAAGCATTTTCACCTTCTCATCACTTTTAGTCACCTTAGCAAATAAAAAAAGGTACATAAGCATAAATGAGATAAAAAAAATTATCCCAAACACCCCCTTAGACCAAAATGACAATAATAAGATAAGTTTAAAGCCAATATACCTTTTCTAGTTTTTCTTCCAAGCTGGTAAATAAGGCTTAATGCACACTAAAATGAGGCTCAGATTCTGCATTTTCTTTGGGCAACATGGCGCACCCGCTATGGCTGCAAGAAATAGTTAATATGTAGAATGTTCATTATTGCCCACACATTTATGATATCAGGCTTTCAAATATAGGCTCAGATAGGGCAGCAATTAGGAAAGAATGGACGCACCCGTCATGGCTGCAACTCTAAGAGGCTGCCGTGCCAAGATACAGGTAATCTCATTTTTAACATGACACGTTAAACTCATCATAGCCTCAAGATAGCAATCTAAATTAAATTGCAAAGAAGTATACATTGTATTCCATGCAACTTGGTCACATCTGCAAGGTTAATGTAGGCCAACGTAAGGAACAAATCAACAGAAATAATAAGCAGCCTATATTGTTGCCCATGGCTGCAAACATAGTTGTTTGCCGTGCCATCCACACGATGTACGACACGGCTGTAAACCAACTTAGTTGCCCTGCCAAGATATAAGTCCACCCCCCATGGGTGCAAACACGCTACCATGATGCCTTGCCAAGATAGGGGTGGATAAGACTAATGCAAAATTAGCTTCATTCATATCCAGCAGACAAACAACATAAACCAAAACCATATTTGCAGCAAACCCTGTGCAAACCATGATTTTTTCAACCAAGACACCACCAAACCCATACCTGGCAAAAATTATAAGTAAAATGTCATCGAATGCAAATAATTCACATAACAATAAGCTAATGACCAATTTTTATCACCAAACCAAACACCCTTATAGTATTATTATAGAAAAACTATTCAGAATCCGAACTTTAAACTACACCCATGGCTAAACAGATGACCTAACACCGACGATCGTCACCGCCAATAAAACAGAAACCACAAAACATCACCCAAAATTAGATTAACAAACAAAAATTATCTTGATTAACCAAGAATCAGAAACACAAAAATTATCTTGATTAACAAACAAAAATGGAAAACCATAATTTACTCAGCTTCAACGAAACCCTAAATACCCTCATTTACTTAGATGATAGGCAAGAGTCAAATGTAACACAATTGAACTAATCAGAAGCATACATCAAACATCAATAACATATAAACACGAAAAAGAAACAATAAAAAAAAGGAAAAAAGGAAATCCAAACCTTATCACAATGGGGAGATTTTTTTTTTAGCTTTCTTTTGACACAACACGGTATTTGAAGATAAACAACTCTAAGATGTGGTTGAAAATGGGTTTGTAGCACAACCACAACACTTGGATAGCTTAACAACCACATATGGAATAAAAAACTATTATTACTGTTCATAACACTGTACACCCCCTCACAGGCAACCGTAGCTGCAACTGGGTTCACCTCATCGGATCGGGGCAGCGTGGAATAGCGTTGGATTTGGTTGGTCGGAGCTGAGGCTCTCGGATCCCAGAAGTTAACGGTCACTGTGAGTGACAATGAATAGCTCTGGGTTTTGGGTATAACCCGTTTTGTCATAGCGGATTGGCATGGATCGGGTTAGCAAAAGAAATTTGGCCCAAAAGCCCACTGGATAGTATAGTAGTATAATATATTAATATTTATTTTTTGAATCATGTTGTGAAATATCGCATTTTTTTATGTGTTAACTCCATTTTCTAATCGGGTCCACTCAAATTTTTTTTACATTCATTAGATTTCACTAGAACGGTACCCGCGCAATGCGGCGGCGGGTACCGTGTGATTATATTCTGCGTTATTTGGTTAAACGTTTAGTTGTCTTCATGCTTGATAAGTAGAGATATTAGAAATAATTAAGTCAAATAGTTTTAGTTTGAACAACCAAGGCTTCCCAACAAACTTCTTAACCAATTTGCTTGCTAATAAATTAATTTTGAAATCTTTCTATAATAAGCAAGAAAAAAATCTGAATTTTAAGCATTTTTAATTATAGAATAGTCTCAAATGCATTATAATATAATATACATACTATGTATACTTTACCGGAGTTTATATACTTTACCAGAGTAATACCGCGCAAAGCAAAGACAACACATGGTTTAGTACATTTTTTTCTCTCCTGGTTTTGATTGTAAAACGATTTGCATGGTGATGTAAATGAGAAAAATGTTGAAGTAAGGGAAAGTGAAAAAAATTCGAGATTTAATTGTAATTAAGTATCTCTACGAATACCCCGTAGTAGATTGTATTGCTTTTTATAATTCATGATATATTGCTATGAGAATTGCACTTTTGTACCCGTAGTAGATTGTACTGCTTTTTATAATTCATGATATATTGCTGAGAATTGCACTTTTGTCCTTGATTTAATTCTTGACATGCTCCTCGTAAAGTTTTGATTTCATTTGGAATACAATTAGGGCACGTTTGGTAGGGTGAAATTCAAAGAAATGAAATGAAGTGCAGAAATCAAATCACATAAATGAATTCTCACAGAAATTCAGTATAAATTCCAGTGTTTGGTAACACCAGAGAATTAACTCTAAAAATTATTATTATTATTATTATTATTATTATTATTATTATTATTATTATTATTATTATTATTATTATTATTATTATTATTTCATAATTATTATTATTATATTAATACATTATTATTATTATTATTATTATGGAAGAATTCATCAATTCTCCACCTTTTACAAAGGATCCATTTCTAAAGACTTGTAATTCTTCACTTTATTTTTTCATATGTGTATCAAACATTGGAAATGATTTCATTTTTATTTCTCTCATCTCAATTCCTTCTACTAAACATGCCCTAAGGATTTATATGTACATAAATTATCAACAAAATTTTAACGAGTCTTAATGTAGTCACGTTTGTTCATTTTACATGCGAATTACGAAGATAACTCAATCTGCGTCTCATATGGGTCATTTTTTATGTAGAAAACATTAAAAGTTCAAAAATGATATTTGCTAAAATTAGAAATATTTCTTCAAATATCTAATGTAAAAACTTATATAAAAATGCTAAAATTATTGGTTAGAAGATGACCCAAACGAGTAGAGTGAAATCAAAGATTAAACATGCAAAAACAAACTCAAATATAAAGGTTTGTGTCATGTTGCTGGCATGGTAAAACATAGAATTATATATATCATTGCATGACGGCCTGACGTACGGGTCATCCAAATATCCAACTGTAACATAAAATGTAATTTCTTTGTTATATAAAGAACAATAATTTATCGTATACAACCACAGAATCAAAACCATCACTATGCTCTATTCTATTGTAATACGGCTACATAAAGCGAGTTGTGGATCTGCTTGTGAAACAATGGGTTGAGCCACTGTTATATGCACCGATAAAACAACTATATTGTGGATGCTCAAAATGCAGTTGTTTTATCGGTGAATATAACAGTGGTTGAACCCATTGTTTCACAAGCAGATCCGCAACTCCCATTACGCAACCATGACCATTATCTATGTGATAAAACCCATGCCTTACAGATCCATACTACTTAACTTGTAAATGGCGAATAAGTGTTTGCTTTTGATCACCGAATGAAGAACCATATCCTTGGCAACCCTCCAAATTCTGTCACCATGTTCATCAAAAGTAGAAGCTTGAGAAACCCTTTTGAGACCACCATATGGACATGTGACTGCCATCTCAAAAACCCAAACACTGTTTCGTTTCTTGAGAACTTTAGCGATGAATGTGTGGTCTTAATTTGAGTAGTAAATCAAAAGTAAGCTTGCGATACATATGCTATATATATTATGGGCTTGCGTAAGAGGTTTAATTTGCATGTGTTACAATGTAACTTAAAGAAGGCCTGTAACTTTTAGAATTGATAGAAATGGTTTAATTTTGAAGGCATTGAATCTCCATTCTTTTTATACATGAGGCTTATGCTTATGAAATATGAAATGATAATATGATAAAAGAAACTGCAAGGAACGTGCTCTTAATTATAGCACCAACTTTGTATTATTAAATTTATTACAGTATTACTTTATTAACAATACGTACAATGGCTGCTTTAGGAAACATACTGGAAGTTGGTGTCGATAAAAATGTATGCATTAACATATAATGACACTATTGACTGACCATAAAATGTTAACGGTTTGCTAAGTCAATTTTGCAACTTTTTCCATGTTAGCTCGTTTATATAATTAAGGGCCGGGTGAAGGACTGAAGGGTCTATATTCTAGCATTCTACGATATTACCTACTACTTGAGAGTTACGTGTTTGGAGGATCTGCAGAATTTGCTCAATATAACATCTTGCCATTTCAAAAAAAAAAAAAAAAAAAAAAAAAAAAAAAAAAAAAGATTACAACTTACGCAAGGCATTTGCATATATATATATATATATATATATATATATATATATATATATATATATATATATATATATATATATATATATATATATATATATATATATCAAGGTTGCAAAAATCGCAAATCGGTAGCCGGGCGGTCAACCACCTATTAGCTTGAAATTGGTCTAGGCGGGATTAATCGGTGATTAGTCGGATTGGCATTACTGACATATTTTAGTTATTTACGGCAAGTTTTGTGTATTTCCGGTGAGTTTTAGGTATTTTCTAAAAAACAACTTGTAATAAACTTAAACAGCTACTATAAGTGATCAAAATAAGTTTACAATGAGTTTTTGGTACTTCCGGCAAGATTTATAGGTTTTTGGTAAGTTTGACCATCATTAACCGCCGTTGACCACGGTTGACATATTTTTTTGACTCACTTACATAAATCGGCAAGGTCAGTGGCCTTGTAGCACTTAATCAGCGATTAATCGGCTTTGTAGATCTTTTTTTGCAACATTGATATATATATATATATATATATATATATATATATATATATATATATATATATATATATATATATATATATATATATATATATATATATATAAGGATCAGGTGCTGATTTTTTTATTGCGTGCGGATGGTGCGGACAGATCTAGGCTACCCATTCCAGATCTGATCTTTACTTTTGTAAAAAAATCAAAATCTGATGCAAGTATCACGGTACCAATTAACCATTAAAACGATTTTTTGATTTTTTTTTTTTTTTTTCCAGATTTTTCTAAGCATTTTTTTTTTAATTATGAGTCCTACCGTGATATTAAGGATATTATGAAATGGTTTATGATAGTTACGGTGATATTATAAAACCAACGTGATATTAAGCTTTTTTACATGTAAAAATGAACCGTGATATTAAATGAATATGGTTTCTCTTAACGTTCAAGGCCTAAACCCTAAGGCCAAAAAAGATTGGGTTAAGGAGATTTGTATTTCTCATAAGGTGAATTTTCTTACCTTACAAGAGACTAAGATAGAGGATATTTCTGTGATTGATGTTAAATGTTGTTGGGGTAACTATGCTTTTAACTATGTGTATAGTCTGGCGGTTGGTAATTCGGGTGGCATTGTATGTGTGTGGGAGAAGTCGGCTTTTAAGAAAAATAATTCGACGATTTCCGATTATTTTGTTATGCTTAGCGGGTCTTGGTTATGTAGTGGCGCTAATCTTTTGATTATTTCGGTGTATGCTCCTCAAGAATATGCCAAAAAGAAAATGCTTTGGGATTATTTGGTTCATGTGATTATTAAATGGGACGGGGAGGTGATCGTTTTGGGAGATTTTAATGAGGTGTGATTCAAGAATGAATGATTTGGCTCGTTGTTTTATGCTCATGGCGCGGATGCTTTTAATAAATTTATTTCGCAAGAAAATCTTCAAGAGATCCCCCTTGGAGGTTGTTGTTTTACTTGGTGTTATAGATCCGCTAAGAAGATGAGTAAGCTAGACCGGTTTCTTATGTCAGAAGGTTTATTGGGTGTGAACCCTAACTTTTCGGCTTTAATGTTGGATAGGTACCTATCGGATCATAGGCCTATTATGTTGAGTGATTCTTCCCATAATTATGGCCCTACTCATTTTAGGATGTATCATTATTGGTTCGAGATAGACAGATTTGAAGAGATGATTTCAAAAGCTTGATGTGAATGTCCAATCGTTGAGGTAAATCCTATGTTGTACTTGATGTATAAGATGAAAATTCTCAAAAAATGTATTCGTGGGTGGAATGGGAAGAGACAATCTAATAAGTGTAAAAAAAGGGGTTTTAAAAAAGATCTTCATGACTTGGAAATTATTATAGACCAAGGCATTGCTACGGATAATATTCTATATAAAAGAATGGAGATTATTAAAGATATCCAAGAAGCAGAGAAGGTGGATAATTTGGAGGCGGCGCAAAAAGCTAAGATAAAATGGGCGATAGAAGGAGACGAGAATACAAAGTTTTATCATGGGATTTTAAATAAGAAACGTAATCAACTTGGTATACGTGGATTCTTAAAAGATGGTATATGGATCGATAATTCGGCTGTGGTTAAAAAGATGTTCTTAGAGCATTTTAGTACTCGGTTTCAGCAGCCTCGTCGTATTCGACCAGGGATCAATACTGATTTTCCTCGTACGATTAGTGAGCTGCAAAAAAAATGACTTGGAAGGTGATATTTCGTACCAAGAGATTAAGCGGGCGGTGTGGGATTATGGGATTGATAAATCTCCAGGACCGGATGGATTTACTTTTGGTTTCATCAGAAGATATTGGTTTTTAATTGAAAAGGATGTAGTGGCGGCGGTTCAACATTTTTTTGCTTCCGGTAATTTTCCTAAAGGTTGTAATGCGTCATTTATTGCTTTGATCCCCAAGATTCCGGATGCTAACTTGGTTAAGGACTTTCGACCAATTAGTCTTATAGGGAGCTTATATAAAATTATTGCGAAAATTTTGGCTAATCGGCTTGTTGGTGTGTTGGGAGACTTAGTTAGTGAGGTTCAATTGGCTTTTGTGGCAGAGAGACAAATTCTAGATGGTCCGCTCATTCTCAACGAGGTCCTTCAATGATGTAAAGCGAAAAAAAAAACAAATGTTTATTTTCAAGATTGATTTTGAAAAGGCTTATGATTATGTTTGTTGGGATTTGTTAGGAGACGTTTTAAATCGTTTTGGCTTTGGTGCTAAATTGTGTGGTTGGATACTAGAATGTCTTCGATCTTCTCATGGTTCGGTTTTAGTAAATGGAAGTCCGATGGAGGAATTTCAATTTTATAAAGGCTTAAAACAAGGTGATCCATTATCTCCTTTCTTATTTATATTGGTTATGGAGAGTCTTCATTTTTCCTTTAAAAGAGTGGAGGATGCGGGTATGTTTAATGGTATCAAGCTTAACTCTTCTATGACTTTATCTCATATGTTTTATGCCGACGATGTTATATTCATGGGTCAATGGAGTAAGCGGAATATTGATACTTTAATGTATATGTTAAAGTGTTTCGAACGGGCTTTGGGTCTAAGTATTAACCTTAGTAAAAGTAAACTCATGGGGTTAGCGGTTTCGATAGAGAAGGCCAAAGAAGTTACGAGGCATATTGGGTGTGGCATTCTTAATACTCCGTTTTCTTTTCTTGGCTCAAAAGTAGGGGATGTGTGTCTCGGATTAAATCATGGGATGAGGTTATCAACAAAATGGTGAATCGACTTTCTAAATGGAAGATGAAAACTTTGTCTATTGGAGGTAGGCTCACTCTACTTAAAGCGGTTCTTGGTTCTATGCCTATTTATCATATGTCTATTTTTAAGGTTCCTATGTTGGTTCTACAACTTATGGAATCTATCCGGTATCATTTTTTCAATGGTAATGATCTTGATAGTAAAAGGTCGACTTGGGTTAGTTGGAATAAAGTCTTGACGTCAAAGGAGAAAGGAGGTCTTGGTGTCTCTAGTTTATTCGCGCTTAATAGAGCGTTAAAGTTTAAATGGGTTTGGCGATTTTTTAATCAAAGTGACTCGTTATGTGTTAGGGTCATTCATGCTATACATGGAGTTGATGGTAGGATTGGAAGAGTTGGGAATGTCGGATATGCGTCGATTTGGTGCGATATTATTAAAGAAATGGATAGGTTAGCTTCTCATGGAATTGATCTTAGAAGTATGATGCATAATAAGATAGGGAATGGATCGAATACTTCTTTTTGGGAGGATAGGTGGAGGGGGGAGCAGCGATTGGAAGAGGCTTTTCCATGCATTTATGCGCTTGAGGTTAACAAACACATTTCGGTAGCATCTAAATTTGCACAGACTTCTTTATCTTCCTCTTTACGTAGGATGCCGCGTAGTGGCATTGAATCTGAACAGTGGGATCATTTTTTGGACAGTTTGGAGGGAGTGCTGTTAAGTCCTTCGGAGGATAGGTGGTCGGGGATTTAAATGGGTCGGGAGAATTTTCAATTGCTTCAACGCGAAGGTATATTGACAATAATAAATTACCAGATATTTCTTCCAAAACAAGATGTATTAAAGAAGCGCCTATTAAAGTCAATGTTAATGCTTTGAAGGTGCGTATAGATGGTTTACCGACTCGTTGGAACATTTCACGTAGAGGTATAGATATCCCTTCTATTTTATGTCCTCTATGCGAGATGGGTGTTGAGTCTTCGAAACATTTGTTCTTTAATTGTAGTGTTGTTAGAGCTAATTTTCGGAGGGTTTGTATTTGGTGGGATGTGAGTTATATGGAGCTTGATTCTTTTGATGAGTGGATTTCCTGGATAACTCATTTACGGCTGCCTTCTAAGCATAAAAGATTTTTAGAAGGGGTGTGTTATGGTCTATGGTGGTTCATTTGGGTTTTTCGGAATAAGAAATTTTTTGGCGTTGTTCCTTCTTCCAAGGCGAATATATTTGATGATCTAGTGCTTTCGTCTTTTTTTTTGTCGTTATAGATGTAAAGTTACGTTTAGTTGGGTGGGTTGGTTAAAAAATCCTCACCTTGTGTCTTTGTAATGAGAAGGGTAAGAAGGAACCACAACCACACATTTTAAATGCAGCCACAAAAATAGACGCGTCTCTTTTAAAATTCTCCCCCTTATTTAAAATATGTTGCTAGAAATACATCTATTTTAGTTTATCTTCTCATTTAAATACGGGAAATTTTTTAAGAGGAGATATAGCCACACAATTTAAATACGGGACGATTTTTAAGAAACTAAAATAAGAAAAATAAGAAAAATTTCTAACCACATAATTTAAATATGGGGAGATTTTTAAGAGGAGATACATCTATTTTTATAGATGCTTCTAAAATGTGTGGTTGTAGTTTCTTCTTATTCCTCTCATTTTAATTTATCTTCTCATTTAATCTTAACTCGTTAATAAATAACTTGACGAACGGGATCTAATAATTCAAACGACCCAAATATGATGCGAATAATAATTCTAATAACCCACGTATATAATATGAATTATTACTCAAATTCAAACAAATACCAAAACAAAACAAATAGATCCAATATATTTGACAAATTATTAGTGTCAGAGAGACGATATACATATTAAAAAGTATAAAAAGTGTATTGAATCGTTAGATCATCCAACTTTATATCCAACGGTGAGAACTAAAAATATTTCCAACATGCTTTTACCATTTGACAAAGGGTATTTCTGTAAATTTGCGATTATATTCTATTTCACCCTCAAGCTTCAAACGCAAATAGGTTTCAACCGATAAATTTTTATGAAAAACCGATTTCACCATAATTTCTAAAATTTAATTCTCTTTAATTTAGTATGCATTTTGATATATGAATCGCATTTTTTTTTTCAACTTTTTAAGTGGGTATTGATTTTCTTGAAATTTTTAGCATTTTTTGCTCTAATTTTGTCTAGCTTAAAGGTCGAATTATACAAAACTTAAAACACGAAAGTTGTAGTTGTTTGACCATTTTTTACTCAGAAATTTGAATTACACAAATCCGATATGATATGTGTGAGATATCACACGTTAAAGAAGACGTCATAGTCATATTTGTTGCACACAATGTGTTTGATGAAATGTCTAACTTATATTTTTAGTGTTAAATAGAAATAAATGCACTATTTTTTGTACAACAACGCACTATTAATCATTTTATTAATGTAAGATTCAAAAAGTGACGTTCTCTTTATTTTTCATGTATAAAAGTCAATAACTAATGAACAAAAAAAAAAAAAAAAAAAAAAAAAAAAAAAAAAAAAAAAAAAAAAAAAGCTAACTGATGAACCTATAATAACATAATAGTTGAAAGTCAATAACTGATGAACCAAAAAAAACATAAGCTAATTGATGAACCTATAATAACATAATAGCTAAATGTCAATAACTGATGAACCACATGACAATAACTGATGAACCAAAACAAATGATGAACCAAAACAGCTAATGTTCATCAACTAAAAAAACATAAACACAAATAAACTAACTGATGAACCTATCATAACATTATAGCTAAAATAAACAAACTGATGAACCTATAATAATATAATAGCTAAAAGTCAAGAACTGATGAACATATGATGGCATAATAGCTAAAAGTGAATAACTGATGAACTAAACAAATTGTTTTATCAATTGATGAACTGATAAACTATAAAAAGGATCATCAATTGATAACTAATTATTGATGAACCGATGAACTAAACAAAACTGATGAACTAAAAAAGCATTAACCGATGAACATATAATAAAATTTGATCATTACGAAATGAAAAGATAATTAAAAAAATCACTTTTTGAATCTTACATTAATAAAATGCTTAGTGATGCGTTGTGGTGCAAAAACTAGTGCATTTAACGCAATTTCAACAACAAAAATCCAAGTTTGACATTTCATCAAACACCTTGTGTGCAACAAATATGACTAAAATGTCTTCTTTAACATGCAATATCTCACTCATATCATATCGAATTCGAGTGATTCAAATTTCTAGGTAAAGAGTGAACCAAAATCTACAACTTTCGTGTTTTAAGTTTATCATGATTTGATGGATATAAAGGTATAAAAATATGGTCAAAAATGCCAAAAACATCAAGAAAATCAAAACCCATTCAATATGTAAAAAAAAAAAAAAAAAAAAAAAAAAAAAAAAAAAAAAAAAAAAGTCGAAATAATTAACAAAATTTATATCAAATTAAAGAGAATTAAATTTTAAAAATTATGGTGAAAATCGGTTTTTTTTTAAAGTTAAAAGATATGTGCATTTGAAATTTGAGGTGGAAAAGGAAAAAATAGGTAAATTTACAATTTTACCCCTAGGCGGATTTTATAAATAAAATAGATAGTGAACACTTGTCAGATGATGAATGGCTTTCTACACTTTTTAAATTAGTGCTACTTTGCAATTGATCCAAAACCATTAGTGTCAAAATCTAATTTCTAGCTAAATACCAATGTCAATAGCCAAACAAACCTAATTTCCAGAAGAAACTATCCAAAAGCCCGATTAGTCAAACTAATCCAATAATTAACAAAAAGTCAATCTTTAAAAGTCAACCCAATTAGTCGATCAACACTCAACTGCAAACGACTTCAAATCCACAATGGCGAATCAGTAAACTAAAACAATCGAACCTTTTCTCCTCTCTCTAATTTTCCTTTTTTTTCATGACTAAACGAACTTAGCTTGGATATCACTTGTTGATAATCAAAAACGAAACAAATAACAAAATCGACAAACAAAGCGAAAACTTTATTCAAATTACCAAACTAAATACAAAAGCAAATTCAAAGTTATCGAACATAAAATTTTAATTCAAAAGTTTAAAGAATTCTAATGTCACTGACCTCCATTTATAAGAAACCAAATAACTTAAAACAATCAAATCTTAAACCGACTCAAATTAAGGAAAAAAATAAAAAATAAAAAAAATCTATCCCAAACCAAATTTACCAAACAAACCTTATAGTTTTAGTCACTTTTCTAACAAATACCATTACCAATATTCTTATTCCTATGAATGTACGTATTACTCAAGGTGGTTTTTGATTAGTAATAAACACTAACAAATCTAAGTTATGCTTACGTGTTCTACATATCCAATTTTTCACGTCATGAGCGTCATAGGATAAGTTGTTTATAAAAAAGGTAAACGAACGATCTTTTCCCAATTTAACTGATTTGAGGAAGGCATGTTTTTTTACTAGTCTGTGCCATAACCGGTACCATTTAAATACAACACATGGTTTAGTACATCTTTTAGTTTTTTTCATTTTTTTCCTTTTTTTTTTTTTTCCTTTTTTTTTCATTGTAGAAAAATTTGCCCGATGATGTAGAAAGAATGAGAAAAATGTTGAAGTAAAGAAAAGTGAAAAAAGTCCGAAATTTAATTGTAATTATGTATCTTTACAAATACTCCGTAGTACATTGTATTGCTTTTTATAATTCATGATATATTGCTAAATTTACTCTCTGTTTTTTTTTTTAGCATAATTGTTTTTTATTTAAAAGTAGTTTTATTATTTTGTCCATAAATTATTAACGTTATTGTAAATTCAAAAGACTAAAACAGTTAACATATCACATACAACATAATGAAACACGAAATATCATGAAAATAGCTCGCCTATCGGGCTGGTTAGACATCTAGTAAATATAATATGGCAGAAGTATAATATTCGTTTCATGAGAATTGCACTTTTGTCCTCCTTGATTTAAATCTTGACATGTTCCTCGTAAAGTTTTGATCTCATTTGGAATACAATAAGGATTTATATGTACGTAATTATCAACAAAATTTTCACGTGTCTTAATGTAGTAACGTGTGTTCATTTTACATGTGTACATAAATTATACGTAAAGTTTTGATCTCATTTGGAATACATTGGTATGAAGCCATTTTTTCGGAGTGGATAAATTCAAGAACTATTTAAAAAGCTTCTCTTTCATTTTCTATCTTGATTTTCCTTTTAAATCCGGAGCATGTTTTCTAATTATTTATAGGTGGGAATAATTATGTGGATGTAGCAAAATCCTTATTTATAGGTCCTAAAGCAATGTCAGTATAATTAATTATGAACTGTTAGAACAAAGTTGCCAATGGTCCAACTTTTATCTTAGAGCTTGGGTAAGGCAACGTGCCCGTAATGTTAAAAGTTAACTCAGGAGCAAAAAGTGGTATGTTACCTTACCACCCTCCACAGGTGGTGCGTTAATGGGGGAGGGTAAGGGTTTAACCCATGTTAACAAGCGCTAGGGACAAAAAAAAAATATAATAATAATAATAATAATAATAATAATAATAATAATAATAATAATAATAATAATAAATCTCACTCCCTCTAACGGGGTTGAAATTGAAAATACTAATTGAGGTGGAGGTAAGTTAAGGTGAGTTAAATGTAAGTTATGTTACCGGGGTGGAAAGTCAAGAGTTAAGGTTAAAAGGTAAAAGCTGATGTGACGCTGACGTGACAGTGTGTTAAGTTTTAACCCGTGATGACCTTACCGTGTGCTCTTACAAAATAACTATCTCAACTCTTGCAGAAATATCATTTGAAGTTATTTTATTTAATACGTAGTAGTTGCTTAAGCACTTATAAAAATGCGCTTTTCTAGCTCAGCTATGCTTATAAGCCCAAGACTATAAGCAATATGCGAACACTAAGATGGAGTTTTGTGGTCTGTATGGAGTTTTTGCAATCGGTTGGTTTTTTCAAATTCTTCCTCTAAGAAGGCGATGCTTTGAGATAGTATTGTTTCTCAATCGTTTTTGTGGATTTCAACTAAAAATCCTAAATTTAAATTTAGTTAGGTAGGTTGGTTGCAAAAACTTTTAGCTACTATAGCTTTCTTGTAATTCGTTTCTAGCTTTTGCTAGTTTTAATAAAATGCCGACGTTCAAAAAAAATATGCTAACACTAAGATGGGATTATTTTTCCTAGATAAGCTATAAAATGCACACCAAAGAAGTTAAAACAACACCCCCTCTTGATAGTTGATACCACACAGTAGAGGCCCATGGGCCATAAAAGACAGAAACTTGCAAAAAAACTACTTTGGTTTGATTTCTGAAGTCAAATGGATCAGATTACAAGTTAATTCAGAACTGATATATATACATCAGGTATTCATGTTTATAAAAGTTTTTTGGTACATACATTCATCTAACTAGCCGAAGACTGCTATAAAAATGTGCTTTTTTCATAGTCATTGGTTTATAACTTGAAAATATGCAAAATCGTAGTAAGTTGTTCAACAATATAGTTTGAAATGTCAGGATAGACTTATCAAAGTCAATGCATGAATATGTTCCATGGAATGCAATAGTCTTATATTGTACGTTGGTTTAAAATTCAAAGTCAAGTTTTGTTCACATTGTTGCTAAAAAGTCAAGTCTTTCTTGAAATGACTTATCACTTTGCCGAGCTTATATGAGTTTAGGCTGATATAAAATATTTACTTGGTTTGAAATGACTATCTTTTGCGGATTTTACGAAAAAAAATTACTTGGTTTGAAGCTGCCAATTAGAATCCTTGTAGGTAGAGTTTTTGTTTGTTTTATTTTTAGATGTCCATGTATATCTATAATCAAATTGCTTTCAGTATTTGTTTATGTACCGGCGAAACTTTGACATTTTTTTTTCTTTTGGGCGTGTGGGGGACGAAGTTATCTAAGTTCAAAATGCATTTCTTGGTAATTGAAAGTCGATTGAATAGTCATGTACTGTAATATAACCCCGTAAATGATAAAACGAATAGAAGATAACTATTTTACGCTCAAAGTCTCAAATACGAAATTTACAAAATTAGAACCAATAGATGCAATGACGGATCTAAAAGTTTTTTGGCAATTGAAAGTCATATAATATGAAAGATATAAGCCCGTAAATGATGAAACGAATAGAAGATAACTATTTTACACTCAAAGTCTCAAATACGAAATTTACAAAATTAGAACCAATAGATGCAGTAGTGGATCTAGAAATTATAATTGGGTGTAGCAAAATAAAATAAAATAAAATAAAATAAAATAAAATAAAATAATTGATTAGTCTCTGTACGAAAAATAAGATTTCTTTTTATGACGAGTCGGACAACCTACAATCAAAACAACAATATGCTAAAGGATAAGTAACGTGTAATACTCACAAAGAGATTTGCTACAACCACAAAAAACATCCACAAAAGTATTCATGGTTTGATTTGCTTAATCAAAGATAAGAGAGAAAAACTATAGCAAAATACACTAATCAAGCCATGACAACTTATTTTGTGGATGTCTTTATGAATGTTTTTTATATGGATATAGCAAATCTCTAAAAAAGATATCATAAAACATAAACAACATATCAAAAAGTTATAAAGTGAAACAATAAAAGATAACAAAAAGCTGAATTACATGTACTATTTTGTTAAAGGAAATTAATAAAAAAAAAATTGAAAAAAAATACTTTTTAATTCATTTTTTACTGTTAGCTTTTTGTTTTTTGTTTTTTTTTTTTTTTTTTCCTACCCCTATGCCTTGTATTCATCTTCTTCATTGTTCGTCTTTTCATTCATTTTATTATTATTATTTTTTTTGAGTCGCTATATCTAGCTATCCTTAACCATGAAACATAAGCTATTTACAATATTTGCCACAACTTTTGGTGGGGCGAGACCCTCCCCTAGCCCCTGCCCGTTAATAATTTCCGCCGATGTGTTTATGTATGAGTAACCTTGGGTTTTGCTGATATGTCTGTATATATCAAATTTTTTTTTTTTTTTTTTTTTTTTTTTTTTTTTTTTTTTTGACGGCAAAAGATAAATATATAAAATTAAAAAAGAAGCAACTAGCAAGGCGCAAGAAGCCAAAGAGTACAAGACATATCTAGAAATAAAAAAAACAACACAATCTAGATACTACCCGAGGCTTTAACTGCAAGGGCTAACAAAAGAGATGAAAAAACTCTTGCCAATTACGGAGAACCACGACAAGAGAAAAATCCCCACCCACGGAGGCCGAGCCACCGGTTTTCACTCCGGGGTGTTTTTGATGCAGCCCCAAACAAGCCCCGAGGAAAAGAAACCAAAAGAAAAAGCGGGAAAAATAAAGATAACCAAAACTCCTAGCATAACCCGAAACGCTCCGCAACATTATCGACAATCAACACTCAGAAACACGAGAGGGGACTTAAGCCAGTCTGACCAATTATAAGCCATACGACCCCTGTGAACTAACCATGAGAAAGAAGATGAACGAACGTTGTCAAAAATGTCACTTTTCCTCATCAGATGAGAATAAAAAGTAACACTATTACGAAACCTCCATAACCACCAAAGAGACGAAGCAAAAATAACAAAGAACCGATGTTTCTTCTCCTTAGAAGCTTTCCAAGAGCCGGACCAAATTTTCCAATTATCAAGAGAGGTGAAGGGAGGAAAAGGGATATCATACCAATTACGAACAAGTCTCCAAACCTCCATAGCGATGTCGCATCCAAAGAAAACATGATTAGAAAATTCCACGTTGCCATTACACGAAGGACAAGAAATCGTTGGAATGTCCATACCACGAGATGAAAGGTTCAACCTATGAGGAAGCCGGTCCAAGGTCACTCTCCATAAGAAAATATTAACTTTTCTAGGAAGAGTTTTGTCCCATACAGTTGAAGGAGCCAACGAGGGAAGGATCTTGGAGTCAATAATACAGTTGTAGGTGTTTATGTATACCTAACTAAATTATATTTTAATCATGATAAGAATTGAGGAAAACATAATGCCATGAAATATTTCTTACTCTATTTTATTTTTAAAGAATTGTTAATTACTGCATAAGTTTATAACCGCCCGTGTTGAACACGGATTATGAGCTAGTTACAAAGATAACTCAATATGCGTCTCATTTGGGTCGTTTTTTAAGTAGAAAACATTAAAAGTTTAAGAGCTTCAAAAATGATATTTGCTAAAAATTAGAAATTTTTCTTCAAATATCTAATGTAGAAACTTATCTAAAAATGCTAAAATTATGGGTTAGAAGACCCAAACGAGTAGAGTAAAATCAAAGATTAAGTGATTAACCATGCAAAAACAAACTCAAATATAAAGGTTTGTGTCGATGTTGCTGGCATGGTAAAACATATAATTACATATATCATTGCATGACGGGTCATCGAACACTGGCTGAGTCCAATAATTCTTTGTCACAGAAGGCCCAAACCAATATTTAAGTACAAGTTGCAGCCTTGGACAATACTACAATAAATATATGTCTTTTTTTTTTTTTTTTTTTTTTTTTTTTTTTTTTAACGTTGTACACATTATAATGTAAAAAACTGTGCTTTCATTTACAGTGAAAAATTAGGATTGCTAAATATAGTTTAAAAACTGTGAATTCATTATAATCTTATCCGAAGAACACCAATATCATTCAAAGTTTAGTAAAAACACTCTATTATAATTAACCAATTCCATATCAAATAACCCAAACTTTTAACAAAGGATCAACTATAATATATACGATTCAAAAATCGAAAGTACAACGCCTAACCCAAATTTACGAAAACCGACCCAAGAAAGCCGTACCCGTAAAAAAAACTTTGGTAACTCTATTAAAAAATTTGCATACCCTACTCCGAAATTCTAGATCCGCCACTGATCAAACTGTAACATAATACGTAATTTCTTTGTTATATAAAGAACAATAATTTATCGTATCCATTACAACCACATAATCAAAACCATCACTATGCTTTATTCTATTGTAATATATATGGCTACATAGAGCGAGTTGTGGATTTGCTTGTGAAACAATGGGTTGAGCCACTGTTATATGCACCGATAAAACAGCTATATTGTGGATGCCCACAATGCAACTGTTTTATCGGTGAATATAACAGTGGTTGAACCCATTATTTCACAAGCAGATCCACAACTCCCATTACGCAACCACAACCATTATCTATGTGATCAAACCCAAGCCTTATGGTTCCATACCATTTAACTTGTAAATGGCGTATAAGTCTTCGCTTTTCACCGAGTCTAGAAACATATCCTTGGCAACCCTCCAAATTCTGTCACCATGTTCATCAAAATTAGAAGCTCTAGAAACCCTTTTAAGAGCACCATATGAGCATGTGACTGCCATCTCAAAAACCCAAATACCGTTTGTTTTCTAGAGAACTTTAGCGATGAATGTGTGATCTTAATTTGAGAAGTAAATCAAGATGTAAGCTTGAGATATGCTATATATTATGGGCTTGCGTAAGAGGTTTAATTTGCATGTGTTACGTTGCAACTAAGATGGTGTTTCTTTAAGCTCATATGTGTTTTATGGGCTTATTTGTATTTCAGCTTATATCTCATAAGCCTCAATTTTGTGGCTTATATCGAGGCTTGTGTGCTTATATAAGTTTATTATAATATAATAAACTTATATAAACCCAAAAATCTTAAAATAAGCAAGAAAAATGGGGCTTATATAAAATATAAGCCGAAATCAAATAAGCTCATAAGCTCACATATAAGCTTAAACAAACATCCCCTAAAATAATGCCACAGTAACTTCTAAAATTGAGAGAAATGATTTAATTTTGAATGCTATGAATGTGCATTCTTTTATACATGAGGCTTATGCTTATGAAATATGAATGATAGCATGATAAAAGAACCTGCAGGGAACGTGCTCTTAATTATACCCCCAACTTTGTATTATTAAATTTTTTATACTTTATTAACAGTACGTACAATGGCTACTTTAGGAAACAGGCTGGAAGTTGGTGTCGATAAAATGGAGGCATTAACATATAATCAAACTATTGACTGACTATCAAATGTTAACAGTTTGCTAAGTCAATTTTGCAAGTAATTTCTGTGTTAGCTCGTTTATATAATTAAGGGCCGGGTGAAGGACCGAAGAGTCTATATTAATTCTAGCATTCAACGATATTACCTACTAGTACATGAGAGGTACGTGTTTGAAGGTGTATTTTACACCTAGCTGATTTCGAAACGTACACAAACGGCCATCTGATCGCGAGAACCTCGTCTTCAATGACATTAAGCTTGCTCCCTTTACAGATTCCTGGTAGGTAGGATCGGAGAATTTCCTCAAAATTTGTTATATTAAGTTTGTATAATATTCTCAAAAAAAAAAAAAAAAAAAAAAAAATTGTATAATAACCGTGTAATGCCCTGTATAACTATCACGAGTAATATTTTCCCCTAGTGCCTTATTAGGCGGGTTTATATATCAATATATATAACATCTTGGCATCTTGCCGGGGTAAAAAAAAATTAAAAAAGAAAAAAGGCACTCAGAGTGACGACTTACGCGCGATGACTCAATAATTATTGGTATTCAAATGTGTAGATGTGAGGCGTGTAGGTATATTAGTGCAAGGTGCGCTATGACCCATCCATAAAGCCATAATAATTGTATATATGTATCATATCCCAACATACTAAAATGGTATCTTGTATTCACATTTGGCCCATCTTAAAAAATAGTTTACTTTGTTAGTCTATTAAGAATCACGTAGGAATTATTATTATCTTACAATTGTCTATCGCTTTATATTAATTTTATATAAATGAACAAATTTATTGTAACATTTTTACATAGTTATATATTATGATTTTTTTTAGGACTTGCTAACGTACTTTAATTTTTTCCCCAAAGAAAAATCCATTGCTACGCCCCTATTGGTATTTGAATTGAATTGGATAACCATGTTACCATATACAACGTACCTAGTTAGTAGTTACTACATTTTTGATTGACCCAATTTATGTAATGGTTGAATTAGTCCATGTATCAACATGACTTAAAGTCATTCGGTTGAATTATTCCATGTATCAACATGACTTCAAGTCATTCGTGTACGTCTATACGACCTCATATGTTAAACACAATAAATTATAGCTTGTCTCTTATACGTTGGCAAATTTATACAATTATCTATATTCTTTTTTAAAGGGGTTGTTTTAGTAATAAACACCAACAAATCTATTTGTGTTTAGGTGTTCTACATATCCAATCTTTCACATCATGAACGTCATAAGTTGTTTGTAAATAAACGGACAATCTTTTTGCTATTTAGGTTATTTGAGGATGGTCAGTCTTTGACTAAAGTTCGCAGCAGCGCTTTCCAACCCTTTCATTAACCACCTTCAAAATACATACCTGACGAGATTTGAACCCGATAGTTCTTGTTATTTTTAATTAAATAATAAATGAACCACAACAGTTGCAAAAATTCTAAATAAATGAAACAAACCCGTTGGATTAATAGTCAAAATATCGAATCAAAACCGTTTATTAAACATCTAATTATCTTAGAGATGATTGGATGATTGGTGTCGTCGTGGCAAATCTATATGTGAATATAAACCAATAGTAGTGACGTACCGATTCATGATTACGTACGTGAGTATACGTAAAGCTGTAAAGCAACATCCGCCGAAAGAGGCATTTTAAACTTTTACAGTCTATAATGCTTACAGGACGTCGACCAAATTACCTAAGCGTGATTTTTATCAAAAGTAAAATAATTCGGCTGTATATGCAAATAATCATGACAAACGTAGAAAAGTTAAACAACGAACTGTGTAGTTTCTAGATAAATTTTATGGCTAGTTTTTAGAAAGGCAAATATTTTTTTGTAAAAAAAACCACCAAAAAACCGCAAATATACAAATATAAAGCACGGGTTTTTCTAACTTGTCCCCTAAGGGCACAAATTAAAATACACTAAAAGTACACATGGACCCACAAAAAAGTACACAGAAACCCGTATAAAAATACAGACAACCGTATTTTTATATGAATCTCTGAGTACTTTTTATATACTTTTGGTAGGCTAACTTATGCCCCTAAAGCACAATTACAAAACATCTTACATCAATTAAACAAACTAATTAAAAAGAATAAGACCGAACAAACAAAAATGAAACAAAGAAATCAACACATACCTCATAATCTTTAACTGTCAATCAACACATAACCTGATAACCTTTACAAGCTCTGTCAAGACAACCAATACCCTACATGAGAGTAAATATTCCCATATGAAGTACTAGCCCCCAAAAGCCGCATGCTGCAAAAAAAAAAGAATCAATCAGGATGATTTTTTTTTTTTTTTTTTGAACATAATCAATCAGGATGATTGATTACCAAATGTTACAACCTTTTGAGCTTGCAGACAAATTTTATCACTATTTATTGTACGAAATAAAATTATTTAATTTAACTAAGTGTTAATTATGTTTTTACCTTCAAGAAATAGCATGTTTTTCAAAATTTTGTTGCATTGATAATTATTCATAAATAGTTATGTGATTGTTGATTATAGATACTTAAGATTATTTTGTTGAAAATAAGATTTTGTCAAAAAATAATCTTCGTTTGAGTGACACTATATTTAGCAAAAGTAATTTTTGCTGGAACTGCAGATGGTGCTGGAGATAGAGATTATAAAAAAAATAAAAATAAAAATTATAAGCTGTTGGAATATATGAATAATATAAAACAATAAACATATAAACATCAAAGAGTACGCAGCGGAATAGATCAAATACAAATAATAAATTAACCGAAATATAAATGATGCGTACCTCTTGTTTCAAGCAAGAACAAGAACTTATAAACCCTAGATGAGGGCTTATATGGATCGACTAGGGCTAGTCACAAGGCAAGATCACCGTTAGCAAAAGTATGCTAACACTTCGTTCTCACACACACGTACTATAAGCGTTTCAATGGAAATGCTAGATTTGCTTTACACGAAAAGATTAAACTATTGGTCCTATCAATCAATAGATCGATTAGACACAAAGAAGGAGATTAAGAAGATTAGGTTGCTATGGAACCAAGGGATGAGAAGAATGAATGAGAGGAGGTCTCATTATATACTAATCAAGTAGCTTGGAGCAAAAGCCATCCCAAAGCCCTAGGGAGAGGGGGGAGGCCGGCCATGGGTACACAAGGCCCAACCCGAACCTAACTTTCACTCTTTGCCAAATCTAGTCCTTCATGTTTCGTATAACGGTTGTTAGTTACCGTTAAGTTTATATTTCGTGTATTTAATAATTATTCGTCACTAAAACAATAATTATTAATTCATTGAAACTCATACGTAAAGTGTGCAATCCCGAAGTCTCGAGTTCGAGTCCGGTCATGATATATTAATTTATTATCCGTCAAACTAACAGCTCCCACTCGGATATAGATTAATGTAACAATGACAATGGTTAGTCTAGCATAACACGCCAATGTCCCCAGAACGATCTCGAGTATGGTTTCCTGGAAAAACCACCTTTGATGATTCATCATCATACTTATCCTTTTGATTTTAATACTATGTTAATTTGGATATGGATTGAAGTCATTCCATAATTAACTAGTGTTTCTCGTTATTTATGATTAAGCAAGATTACCAACTCTTCTGAACGTATTCCAGATAGACCTTGGGCATGGCCATGCAAACATCTTGTTAATCCTACGAGCGGCCAAACAGTATTATACTTCAAAACAAATTTGAAGGAACCAAATCCTGTATTGACTACAAGCATAACCTATGAACTTCGCATCACCTCTGAAAATAATCCTTATAACTACCAGTTACGGATAGCGTTAGATTATCTTACAGAAAATGAGCTACATCCACAGTAGTTACCTGGTATCTCAAGTCTGAGGATAAATATTCATGATTTACTATAATGACAACATCCATAAGTACAATCATGCATTGGGATTTTGTCCTATATCCAATTTTTCAATCATTGAATATCATGTGAATTTGGCATGTCTACGCACCAATATAATTTATATATATTATACCAAATCTCACATTTGTCTTAGTTCAATGAAACTCCCATATCACTAATTGACAACCGACAATTTAGAATAACTTAAGTTATTCATGGATTAAACATGCAAATATAGTATACAATATTTATGAATAGAAATAAACATAACACAATACTTCATTTCATTCGAATAATTATTGTTTACAATCCTTTATCCAAATACTAACCACAGATCTACATGAAACTACTAGCTAAACGAAGTCCAATGCCATCAGCATGTCTAGTAAGCTTTTCCTTAGATAAAGCCTTCGTAAATGGATCAACTAGATTGTTATCTGTGTGAATTTTGAGTAGATTGATTTCACCTATGTCGACATGTTCTCGAACATAGTGATATCTTCTTGGAAAATGTCTGGCGCCCTTCATAACTCCAGGTTCATTGGCAAATGTAACTGCGGCAGAGTTGTCACAATACATATTAATAGGTAATTCAATTGACGGCATAATACCAAGCCCCGAAATGAATTTCCTGATCCAAACAGCTTCCATCGCAGCTTCCGATGCAGCAATATACTCAGCTTCTGTAACAGACATCGCAATTGTTGTCTGCTTCTTGCTCTTCCAGTCAACTGCTCCTCCATTAATAACAAAGACATAACCCGTCTGAGACTTTGTATCATCTTTATCAGTTTCAAAGGACGCATCACAGTAACCTGTAACATCAAGTTCTGCTTCTGGATTTCCCCCATACACTAGGAACATTTCTTTAGTATTCCTTAAATACTTAAGAATGCTTTTAACAGCGTGCCAGTGCTTTCCACCTTGATTCTGTTGATAACGACTGGTCATATTTTGTGCAAATGCCACATCAGGTCTTGTGCATCTAACTGCATACATGATAGATCCTACTGCTGAAGCATACGGAACCTTCTTCATGATTGCAACCTCTTCAGGTGTTGAGGCACATAGTTTGCTACTTAAGCCATGTTCCACTTGCATTGGCAAATATCCTTTCTTGGAATTTTGCATATTAAATCTCTTCAATACTTTATCAATGTAAGTGCTTTGACTTAATCCAATCAACCGCTTTGATCTATCTCTGTAGATCTTGATTCCAAGGATGAATGTTGCTTCTCCTAAATCCTTCATAGAAAAACATCTACCAAGATAAGCTTTAACTTCGTTTAAACTTGGTATATGATTTCCTAATATTAATATGTCATCGACATATAGGATAAGGAAAGTAACATTACTCCCACTAGCTTTCTGGTATACACATGGCTCATCAAGATTTTGACTAAATCCAAAACTTTTGATTTCTGCGTCAAATCTCTTATTCCATTGACGTGATGCTTGCTTTAATCCATAAATGGATCTTTTAAGTTTGCATACACGGTTTGGAAACTCTGGATTAACAAACCCCTCAGGCTGCGTCATATAGATGTCTTCATCTAGGCGACCATTCAAGAAGGCGGTTTTGACATCCATTTGCCATATCTCATAGTCATAGTAGGCAGCTATGGCTAAGAGAATCCTAATAGCTCTAATGTCAGCTACAGGAGAAAAGGTCTCCTCGTAGTCAACACCAAATGTTTGAGTATAGCCTTTAGCTACCAAACGAGCCTTATAGATGTGTACAATGCCATCCATGTCTGTTTTCATTTTGTAGAGCCATTTACTTCCAACTACCTTAGCATTTGGAGGTAAGTCTACTTCTTCCCAGACTTCATTGTCTTTCATGGACTGCATTTCCCCATTCATAGCACTCTGCCATTTCTCCTTTTCAGGACCATTAATGGCAGCCTTATAACTAGTAGGTTCATTAAGATCCCCTAGTATCGTTTCCTCACACTCTACGTTAAGACATAGACGTTCGGGTGCTTTCACAGTTCTTGAAGATCTGCGAATGGGTACCACTTCCACTTCAGGTGGAGGACCTAAACTTTCAGGTTCCACAGGAAGTGCGCTAGTGTTTTCAGAAGGTGATGTATCTTCATCTTCTAGATCATAAACTCTCTCACTGAATTCTTGAGATATAAGATTCTTTTCAAAGAAATCTCCATACCTAGCCACAATGACTTTATTCTCTGGTGGAAAGTAAAAGTAGTAACCCATTGTTTCCTTTGGGTATCCTACGAAGATACACTTAACAGATCTCTGTTGGAGTTTATCTGGTGAATCACGTTTAACAAACGCATCACAACCCCAGACCTTTAAGTAAGAAAAGCTAGGAGCTTTTCCTGTCCATAATTCATATGGAGTCTTATCAACCTTCTTTGTTGGAACCATATTCAATATGCGAATAGCAGTTTCAAGGGCATAATCCCAAAAGGATAAGGGTAGAGATGTAAGATTAAACATTGATCGTACCATGTCTAGCAAAGTACGATTTCTCCTTTCAGATACACCATTTTGCTGTGGAGTATAAGGAGCCGTGAGATGCTGGACTATACCACACTCAGCTAGATAATCTTTAAACTCTTGGCTTAAATATTCACCGCCTCTATCGGATCGAAGTGCCTTAATCTTTTTACTGAGTTGTAATTCTACTTCACTTTTGAAAACCTTGAAGGTATTAAAGACTTCATGTTTATGTTTAAGTAAATAAACATAACCATAACGACTATAATCATCCGTGAAGGTTATGAAGTAGGTAGCACCACGTCTTGACACATGTCTAAGTGGACCACACACATCAGTGTGTATTAATCCAAGTACATTTGTTGCCCTTTCCACTTGTGGTGAAAAAGGTTTCCTTGTCATCTTCCCAGATATGCAGGACTCGCATTTATCAAATGATTCATCATTGATCTTTTGTAAAAGCCCATCATGTTGCAGCTTCTGCATGCGATCCTTGCCTATATGAGCAAGACGACAGTGCCAAAGATAAGACGAATCCAAGTTAGACTTGATTATCTTATTGTTAATGCTATACACAGAATTATTTCTATTGGACATGGAATCTTCCATATCAATTTCAAACACACCATTTATTGGAATTGCATTAAAGTAAAAAACATTATTTAAAGAAACAGAAATTCCATTATTAATAAATGTGAGAACAAAACCATTATCCAATAACAAAGAAACTGAAATGACACCCCTAACAATAGAGGGTGCAAAGTGACAATTATTCAATACTAGTATCATCCCCAAAGGTAAAACTAAATCGAAAGTCCCTATGGCTTCAACTACTGCACGTACTCCATTTCCTACGTACAAGTATCTTTCTCCATAGGCCAGCTTCCTTGCTCCTCTAAGTCCCTGCGACGTATTACAGATGTGAGTACCACATCCTGTATCATATATCCAGGAATTATTCTTACGAGGAAAAGAAAATAACTCAATCATAAACATACCTGAAGTGCTTGCGATGTTACCAGGCATTTTACTTTTGTTGAGGTGCAACTCCTCTAGAAACAATGGACATTTTTTCTTCCAATGACCAGGAGTGTTGCAGTGGTGACATTTAGCCAAATCCTTATTGAAATTTTCCTTCTTCTTCTGAAAAGGAGGATTTTGCTTTTTAGGCTTCTGTTGGTGGTTTGCAATCTGCTTGCCTTTACCAGTACCATTGCCTTTACCCTTGAAGTTCGCATTATGCGGTTTGTTGGGTTTCTTGGTGATCCTACCACCCTGTATTGCCATTACAGCTGGTGTAGGTGCCTTCTTGTTCAGGCCTTTCTCATAGTCAATAAGCATTGCATGAACTTCACTTACTGTCTTCCCCTTGCAATGCATATTGTAATTTCGTACAAACTCACTATACAAATCCTGATTAAGGGATCGTAGAATGAGACCAATACATACGCTTTCCTGATATCCGCAGCCAAGTCGCTCCAATTGGTCCATATAATGTTTCATGGACAGAAAATGGGCACTCACGGATTTTCCTGCTTCCTGCTTACAATTATGCAGAGATTCTATTAAATCATATAATTCTGCAGCAGGTGGTTTCTCAAACATTCGTCTGAGTTCATTGATCATGTCCATGGGACCAAAGGGCTCAAACTGTTTCTGCAATTGAGTATCCATCCCAGCCAACATGAGACAAGCCACATCATTGTGCTTCTCATATTCAATTTTGTATGTTTCCTTTTGGGCTTGGGTTGCATCTGCAGCAGGTTCAGCAGGAAGGGGTTCACCAAGATAATCATATCTTCTGGCCATCCTTAAGGTGATTCTTAAAGATCGATACCAGTCATTGGAATTTTCACTAGTCAACTTGTCTCGATCAATCATTTGCTTGAACGCAGAACTCATGTTGCTCATATTAGTGTTTTCAGGTGTAGCCATTTCTACAGAAAAAATTCAAAAGTTAGTACTTTCGATAATTAAATTTCAATAAAATTAAATACCCTAGGTTCATAAACATATAACCATTTTAATTTTACATTGAAATACTAGGATCCAAATTGACATAAGTTCATCACATCAGTTGATCTGCTAGTGATGACGTTATTCAATAAGGTACGAGACGTGTCCCAATTGCCAATATTCAATTGCAATTCCTAGAATCGATGGGATTTACATTAATTGCCAACCGCAGTTGCAATGTAAGCATGTTTTATCCCCATCTTCTTATGCCTTGAGTGATCAGTTCCCACTATCAACTCAATTAAGTTAACCAATTTAAGAAACAGCAAACTTACATAATGACACCACACCAGTTGATCTGCTAGTGATGAAATCATGTAATTTGCCCTTCCATTGCAATCTAGTCAGGTTACGCCCTGGCGTAGATCCAATTTCAGGTGTTTCCGTTTCATTTGATGGCATATAACTTAAATTTAAGGGTAGTATTTTTGATGTGTGTAATCAAAATATATGTACAAAGATGTCATGCATTCATCTTGTAGCATATGTTTCATGTAAAAAAACTTTTACTCATTAGTTTCTTTACGAGCTTAAATCTCCAAACTTTTGATTGAGGCGTTGAGAAACTTACAACTTTGCCTTAAGTGCTTCGTAGTTATCATGGATGTTAGGTAAAGACTAAAATATGACTCACAGGCGAGCGGTAAGCCAGAATGGAGGCTCACTAAGGCCGCAATTTAATGCGTAGCCATCGTTATACCCACTTTAATAGTTTGTCATAATTAGTTCCACCTTTCAACCACTTAATACAGTCGCGATCAATCAACCAAAAGTCCAAGATTTATTAAGTAAGCTCAAAGCAAGATTTCACCATTATTAAGTCCGTTTAATATTTTATTTATAGAAATTACCCTTTGTTACTATCATGTTAAAAACATATAAAACAAAAGTAATAAAATAAAATAAACAAACAACAACAATAATGGTCATGCAAATTAAAATAAATATTAAAACACACTATTGATTTAATACACGATTAATAGGGTCTTCCCTAATATTATAATTAATCAAATTTTAATAATCTTTATACATAATATTTACTAAACAATTTATCAATTATAATAAAATCGCATAAATAAGCATGAAATCAAACAAATCATAATCCATAACAACACATGCATAGTGTGTCATGAATGCCCATATTGCACATATTATACAAATAATCATGTTAATCAAGGAACGCAACCATACGGCATATAACAATATCCATACACATAAATTACATGCAACCTAGGGTTTCTACAAGTTTTTATTACATAATTCATCAAACCCTAATTTCTTTTAAAAAAAAAAAAAAAAAAAAAAAAAAAAAAAAAAAAAAAAAAAAAACTTTCGACATATATATAAATAATTAAATAAATTCGAAATAAAAATAAAACTAGGGTTTATGAAAAAAAAAAAAAAAAAAAAAAAAAAAAAAAAAAAAAAAAAAACATAAGAACACCAAGCATGTTATAATCAAACGATTCAATTTTATGTGTTTCGGTAATTCATTATAATGTATTAACGGCTCTTGATGCCACTGTTGGAATATATGAATAATATAAAACAATAAACATATAAACATCAAAGAGTACGCAGCGGAATAGATCAAATACAAATAATAAATTAACCGAAATATAAATGATGTGTACCTCTTCTTTCAAGCAAGAACAAGAACTTATAAACCCTAGATGAGGGCTTATATGGATCGACTAGGGCTAGTCACAAGGCAAGATCACCGTTAGCAAAAGTATGCTAACACTTCGTTCTCACGCACACGTACTATAAGCGTTTCAATAGAAATGCTAGATTCGCTTTACACGAAAAGATTAAACTATTGGTCCTATCAATCAATAGATCGATTAGACACAAAGAAGGAGATTAAGAAGATTAGGTTGCTATGGAACCAATGGATGAGATGAATGAATGAGAGGAGGTCTCATTATATACTAATCAAGTAGCTTGGAGCAAAAGCCATCCCAAAGCCCTAGGGAGAGGGGGGGAGGCCGGCCATGGGTACACAAGGCCCAACCCGAACCTAACTTTCACTCTTTGCCAAATCTAGTCTTTCATGTTTCGTCTAACGGTCGTTAGTTACCGTTAAGTTTATATTTCGTGTATTTAATAATTATTCGTCACTAAAACAATAATTATTAATTCATTGAAACTCATACGTAAAGTGTGCAATCCCGAAGTCTCGAGTTCGAGTCCGGTCATGATATATTAATTTATTATCCGTCAAACTAACATAAGCTACATGTAATGACATTTGATTTTAAGAGATTATGATTTTTTTCCCTTTTAATCCCTTATAAGTTATGTTTGGCACATAAGATTGTTGAGAGATTATGCTTATTTTTTCAAAAAGTAAGCTACTTAAAAAATAATCTTTGTTTGACAGACATAACTTACAAGAGATTATAAAAAAAATAATCTTCCATAACCCCTTAAAAATAAATGTTACTTCATGTAGTTTATAAAAATAATCTCTTTTTATAATCTCCAGCACCAGCACCATCAAAAGTTACTTTTGCCAAACATAAACGAAGATTATTTTTCAATTACTTTTTTTTTTTTTTTTTTTTTTTTTTTGAAAACATAAGCATAATCTCTCCATAATTTCATGTGCCAGACATGCCCAGATTGTCGATTACTATAAAATAATAAGTTTTCAAAAAATAAATTCTCAAAACTACCTTTTAAAAGATTTTATAAAATATTTTTCACAAATTATGTCATTTACACTTTTAATCTAAAATTATAACTAGTTTGCCAAACACCGCTAGATAGAAAACTTCAATTTTAAGCTTTTGATTCTCAATCATAAATTGGGGTTCTTACCATTTTACACTCGAAAACTAAGGGCTTTTTTCTTTTTATTTTTCTGGATCAAGTGGGTGGGTCCTTTTTTGTTAATGAGTTTTAATGGGAAGGAATACCCTTTGATTCCTCTACCCATATAGAGTATTTAACAGAAAAAGAAACATATTATATGTGTGGCTCCACCATTATCTACTCATTAAGACTCATTAACAATAATAATAATAATAATAATAATAATAATAATAATAATAAGGGTGACACTAATTTCCTACCCTAAACCTTAAAATCCCCAAATCAAAATCCTAAACCTTAAAATCCTCAAATCAAGATCCCTAAACCTTAAAACTAAAATCCCCAACTTCTCCCAAATTAAAAAAAAAAAAAAAAAAAAAAAAAAAAAAAAAAAAAAAAAAAAAAATCCACTATTACCTTTAACCTTTAACCAATTTCAATTCATTCACCTAAATTGAACAACCCTCAATTTCCTGTATATTTTTTATCGAGCATTTCTTGTATCCGTGGGAGAAGAAGAACAATGGGATATCGAGATGAAGAATGGCAAGAGGTACGTCGTAACAGAGATAACTATCGGGACAGGAGATCAACTGAAAAACACGAAACAATTGATAAGGTGTCGGTATCATATTATATCACAAACCTACCAAAAGACATTCAACCACGGGAGATATGGAACCGTTGTACGAGTATAGGTACGATTGTTGATGTTTATGTAGCACAGAAACTATCTAAGATGGGAAGGAGGTTTGGCTTTGTAAGATTCATTAAAGTTAAGGATACGGGGGAGGTTGAAAAACGTCTTTGTGATATTTGGTTTGGGAATTACCATGTATTTGCATCAGTAGCAAGGTTCAAACGGGTAGAGAGTAATATGGATAGGCAACAGGTGAATCAAAAGGAGGGTAGGGCACGTATGCAGCAAAATGGAATGGGGAATGGGAGATCATACGCGAAGGTTGTGTCTGGGGAGAAACCAAAAAACATGGAGCAAGTGCAGGTGATGAGATCAATGAAAATCGAGAAGAAAGAACTTACTGGAGTAACGGATGTGTCGTCGACAATACTGGTAGAGGTAAGAGAAGCAACATCCATTCCTAATTTGCTGAATTTATGTTGTGAAGAAGGTTTTTCTAATATCAATATAAGGCATGTTGGTGGATTATGGGTATGGGTGGCTTGCGAAAATGCTAAGGTGTGTGGTAAGTTCACTGCGAATATGGGTATACAACAGATGTTCAAAAGCTTCAGATCAATATCTTCTGAATTCGTTGTCAATGAGCGATTAGTTTGGTTGGAAATAAGTAAGCTATCGTTGTGTGCATGGAACTCATGTGTTTTTAAAAAGATTGCAACGTTGTCGGGTGAGGTGCTTTTTACGGATGAAGATGAATCAAATAGTCTTTCTATTGGGAAGGTTTGTGTTAAAACTGGTAATATGTCTGCCATCCAGGAACCGGTTTCAGTTGACATTGAAGGTAAGAAGTATGAAATATTTGTGAAAGAAATGGCCACGTGGGAACCAGAGGTGGGGAAAGAAGGAAGTTTTTATGATTGTGAGAATAGTTCCCGACATTCGGAAGAAGATGAGCAGGAGATTAATCATGAGCAATCGAGTGAGTGTGGGGAATATGTCCCTAATACGTTCAATGAAAGTAATAAGGATAGGTTTCATGTAGAGATGGATAAAGAAGTTCCTGGGTATTGTGATGAAAAAGTTGGTGGAGAACAAGATAACATAGGTACTAAAGAGAATATGATACATGGAACTTGCAAGCAACAAAATGGTGACACGTCTTCTGCAGGTGGGGACGGGGATGATCTCAATAAAAGAAACGACGAGTCTAAGATAGAAAAACTTGTAGATGGTAACAGTAGTGAAGAGGGGGGAGCATCGCATCGAGCTACAAAATCTACAGGTGATTCATCTATACCACCGGGCTTTGGTGGAATGAAATTCTCTCCGATTCGTTCCAAGGGATCGAGGAGCTCATGGCATTCTAAATCAGAAATAGTAAGGAAGGCATGGAGTATGGACTCTCATGAATATTTACGAAAGAAAAGGATAAGCCCAGAGATGGATGGAATGGAGGAGTTGAATCGATATATAGAGCTTGGAAAAATATTGGGATATGATGTTACACCGGCTCAAAAAGATCTTATAGAGATGATTGGTAGGAATGGTGAGACGATGTTCCTATGATTTGTGTATCTCTTAACATTGGGGGCTGAATACAACAGCCAAACGAGGATGGGTGAGAAGTATTTGCGAAAAAAAATGATGTTAATTTTATTGGGTTACAAGAAACGAGAATGACGAAAGTTGATCTGTTCAAAATTCGAAGCATGTGGGGTAACAGTAATTTTGATTTTGCGTGTAGTACAGCTCGTGGTTGTTCGGGAGGGATTATTTCTATATGGGATCCTGCTGTTTTTGTGAAGAAAAAGGTGCAGTATACCGATAATATGGTTCTTGTGGAGGGTATTTGGTCAACTTTAGATATGGAATGTACTATGATTAATGTCTATGCTCCTCAAGATATTAATCGGAAACGAGCTTTATGGAATGACTTGGCGACTATTGTGAATAGAACGTCGGGTGGTTGTGTTGTTTTTGGAGACTTTAATGTGGTCCGTTGTGTTGAGGAGAGATCAGGAACTATTTTTTGTCATAGATCAGCTGAGGCGTTTAATGATTTTATTGATCATTCTGAATTAATAGACATTCTGATGGGTGGTAAGAAGTTTTCTATAGTGAATAGCTCGGGTAATAAAATGAGTCGGTTAGATAGATTTTTGGTTTCGGAAGCTGTGGTCGATAGGTCCCCAAATTTGACGTGCTTGGCGTTGGATAGAAAGCGTTCTGACCATTGCCCGTTATTATTAAAAGAGGAGCGGAATGATTATGGGCCTAATTCTTTCAAGATCTTCAATTCATGGATGGAGATGGACGGATTTGACGAAATGGTGATGAATTCTTGCATGGAATTTCAACCAGATGAAGGGGACAGTAAGTGTGTGGTGTTAAAAAATAAACTTAAATTTGTTAAAAGCAAGATTAAATTGTGGTATGCTCAGAAGAGGAGTGATCAAATGGGTCAACGTAAGGTGTTAGAAAGTAGACTTGGTGTGATTGATCAGATGATAGACGATGGCCAAGGTTCGGATGATATTATGTCTTAAAGAAGAGAACTGTTGCACAAGGCGATGGAGTTGGACCGTATCGTATTAAAGGATATTGCTCAAAAGTCTAAGAAAAAATGGATTAAGGAAGGTGATGAGAATACTAAACTGTTCCACGGGATGTTGAAAAGAAAGAAAAGGAAAAAAAATATCACAGGTGTAGCTATTGATGGGGATTGGGTAACTAATCCACAATTGGTAAAAGAAGCTTTTAGGGAGCATTATGCTAATAAATTTAAGTCCTTCTCTGGTATTCGGCCGTCGAATAGAAGTCAACAATATAAAAGCTTGACTAATACTCAGGTTGATATGCTAGAAAGAACATTTTCGGATCAAGAGATTCATGATGCAGTGTGGGCGTGTGGGTGTGATAAAGTGCCAGGTCCCGATGGGTTTTCTTTTCGCTTTCTTAGAAGATTTTGGGATCAATTTCGAACGGAGGTTGTAGAGTTTGTTCATGAGTTTTATGAATCTGGGGTTATTACGCCAGGATGCAACGCATCTTTTATTACTCTAATCCCAAAATGTGAGAACCCGACTAATATAAAAGATTACAGACCTATTAGTTTAATAGGTATGCAATATAAGATTGTTGCAAAGCTGTTAGCCGATAGGTTGGCTAAGGTGGTTGATTCGATAGTTAGCCCAGAGCAATCGGCATTTATAAAGGGCCGACAAAGTACAGATGGTGCTTTAATGGTAAATGAGATCGTTACATGGGCGAGAAAAAATAAAATGAAGATGATGATGCTTAAAGTTGATTTCGAGAAGGCCTATGATTCGCTTTCTTGGGACTACCTAGATTGTATGTTTGAGTTTATGGGATTCGGTGATAAGTGGAGGAAGTGGATTCGTGGGTGCCTAGTTTCTGCCAGATCTTCCGTGTTAGTGAATGGTAGCCCAACTATGAAGTTTCAGCTTCACAGGGGTCTTCGACAGGGAGATCCTTTATCTCCGTTTTTGTTTATTTTAGCCATGGAAGGATTACACATTTTAATAGAAGATGCGGTTCAATATTCTCAGTTTAGAAGGGTAGCTGTGGGGAGTTCACCAATTGTAATATCACATCTCTTCTATGCAGACGATGCAATTTTCATGGGCGATTGGGAGCGAGATAATGTTGAGTGCTTGATTCGAATACTTAACATTTTCTATTTGGCATCTGGGCTCCAATTAAATCTTCAAAAGTCAAAATTATATGGGCTTGGTGTTGCAGAGAATGAAGTTCAAGACTTAGCTACGTGTACAGGATGTGGGGCTGATTCAGTTCCATTTAGGTATCTCGGACTTCCTGTTGGTGAAAGAATGTATCGGGTTAATTCTTGGAGACTTTTGATAGTTAAGTTTAAGAAACGGTTGGCGAATTGGAAATCTAAATTGATGTCGATTGGCGGGAGACTTACTCTGGTTAAGTCCGTGTTAGGAAGTCTTGGAATATATTATCTATCGTTGTTTCCTATCCCGGTGCAAGTCAATAAACAACTTGAATCGATGAGAGATAGATTCTTTTGGGGCATTGATGATAACGAGAAGAAAATTCAGTGGGTTAAGTGGGATTCTATTTTAAATTCCAAAGAAAAAGGAGGGCTTGATGTTGGTAGTCTTTGGGCATTTAATCAAGCTTTACTTTTAAAATGGCGTTGGAGATTTCTAAATGGCAACGATATGCTATGGGTGAAGCTAATAAAAAGTTGTCATGGCATAGAAGGTAGATTCTTAAATGGTGGAACAACACCTCCTAAAAGTGGGGTGTGGACTGGTATTGTGAAGGCATCCATGGAGCTTCATAGGCGTGATTTAATTCCGAATTCGGCGTTTAGGAGAAAGGTGGGGAATGGCAGGAATACTAGATTTTGGAAGGAGATGTGGTGTGGTGAGGGAACTTTAGAAGCAACATTTCCTAGGTTGTTTGCTTTAGCTTCTAATAGGAATGCTTTTATTAGCGATTACTGGTCCACCCAAGGGTGGAATATTAGTTGGCGACGAGATATCCGGGGTGGGGCGGAACAAACTCAACATGATCAATTAATGGCATGCCTTCAAATAATTAATCTTAACTTAGAACAAGACATTTGGCAGTGGGAGTTTGAAGATGAAGAAACTTTCACGGTCCGATCGGTCAGAAATAGTCTTGATGTTAAACGTCTTCCGGGTGCTCCTACGGTGACTCGATGGTGTAATGTTCTTCCGATCAAGGTGAATGTGTTTGTGTGGAGAGCTTTTTTAAACCGGCTACCTACTCGTTCAAATCTTGACCGACGCGGAATTGATATTGACTCTCTGCTATGTCCAGGTTGCCACTGTAATGTAGAAGACATTAACCATGTGTTTCTTGCATGTAATGTAGCTGTTGAGTTATGGATCAGAATCGGGGTGTGGTTGGAGTTAGATATTCCGGAGTTTGTTAATGTTGAAGACATGTTTCAGTGGATTGATGGTCAAGGAGGTGGGCATACGCAGCAGAGGATCTTAAACACAACTTGTGTTGCAACAATATGGATTCTTTGGATGTATCGGAACGCGGTGGCGTTTGATGGCTCAAGAGTTAAAAAACATCAGATTTTTGATTTGGTAGTCATTTACTCATTTGATTGGATATGTAATAGAAATCGTAAGAGTAGATACAATTGGAACGCGTGGATGCAAAACCCGCGTATGTAATCTCCTTGTTTTCTTTGCTAGTTCCGTCTAGCTTTTTATAAATTAGCAGTTCAAAATAATAATAATAATAATAATAATAATAATAATAATAATAATAATATTAATAAACCCCGAAGTAACACAACTATAAAAATTCAGTCTTAATCACGTTTTACCTTATCATACGTAAACTCTTTTTATCGCATCATGACTAATGAAGAATATGTCTAGATTTCATGGATTCATATATTTTAATGTATTAATGATTCATTTCACATTTCTAGTTTCGTATCGACTTCGTATTGCATTTTCACACTAAGCCGTTAAGAAATGGTCTTATTTTTTGAGCTGGTCTTACATGGGCGTAGATGACAAAGTCCAAGTATTTATGTATGAATATACGGCAATAAAAATATGTGACTATTGACTAAATTTAATCCAACAACAAAATAAAAGTTCAATATTATACCTTCCCTACCCTCGTTGTTGTTGTTGTATTCTACATAACTTAGTGCTACTTATATGAGGCGTTTTATTTTGCAAACTCAAAAATACTCACATACCAATGGATCAATTAGAAGCCTCCATTTAAAAAAACATAAAAAACACAGAGGGACCATTTTTGCCAACTCATCAAACTTACCCCACCAACCCCACCCTTACCTCTCACTTTACATACATCAGATATTATAAAAAACCAACTTTCTCTCTCTAACCATTATCAAAAACCACCATAACAAATAAAAAATAACCACTTTTTAACCGTTCAAATCATCAATAAAACACAAAAACTGAATAATCGTCGAGTGTACAAGCAGATCCACGAAAAAACCGGTTTAAAATGAACCTACAGAATCTCGGGATGAAGGTATGATGCTTCTGACTAATTATTTAGTTGTGTTTTTTAGTGTTTACATTTGGTTGAGTTTCTGAGTAAAAAAAACTTTGTATACATGGATGCACACCAAGTGTTTGATGAAATGTGTGACTGAAAAGTATCACCAGTGATATTTGAAGTTGAACTGTATACGTGTGTATCACCAGTGATATTTGAAGTTGAACAGTATATGTGTATTATCACTAGTGATATTTGTATTTGACTTAACCGTGCAAATCACATAAAGCACACAGAAAATGAAACAATCGACATCTAAAACAACGAATACTTTAGTTTTTACTGTTATAGAATCATTATTAGTGTGTTTTACTAGTTAATTTTCGATAATTTGAGATGTTGTGATGATTTATGTGATAATATGAGAGATTAAAAGTTAGGTTTAACAGAACAAAAGATATGTTGTGATGCTTCTGTTTGATTTGATGTGGATTTGTATGTTTAATGATTGTGTGTCACACCCTCGCCGAAGGCGGAAACACGAGGTGTAACGAAATCGATATACATCACCAAAGAGAAATAAGACAATACCATAATTTACATTAAGGAAAAATATAACATTACAACGTTGTTATTGCCGACTTTGGCAAATAAAAGACATAAGTTTGATTCCCAAAAGATGGTATTTTAATACATAATGAAAAGAAGTGACATGTGAAAACTTCATTATGCAAGACCTTGATGACAAGCTTACTGACGATCACCTGAAATGCATGAGAGAAAACGGTCAACTATAAAAATAGTTGGTGAGTATAAACGTTTGATTTTCAAGTACATATGGTCAATATAGTTCACAGTAAGGGCACAAAGTATATAATAAGTCAAGGCCGCTCCGAACAATGGAGACTTTATAATGTTGCTCCGAACATGGGAGACTTGAAGTCACTCCACCACCTAGGCGAGATTTATTAGTCACTTTACCGACTTGGCAAAGATTTATTAGTCACTCCACCATGGCGAGATTTATTAAGGATGCTCTGAACATGAGAGACTTTATAACGTTGCTCCGAACAAGGGAGACTTTAAGTCTTAGAACGTACGGCACATTAAGTCTAAAAGTTCAAGTCAAACGGTTCAAGAGTGCAAACAAGTTATAATGTCAAGACAAGTCAAAAAGTTCAGATAATAGTGTTCGTAAATAGTAAACAAGTTTGTTTAAGTACGTTTTGCTTACGAGCATAAATAGTGAAACAAGAGTCTTTTAAGTTCATATAAGAGTACACAGTATTATTCATGCATCCACCCCAAAACGATTAAAATAGTTAGAAAAGGGGGTTCGTGAATACTCACCTGATATAAGCGATATGATAACAAAAAGGTATGAACTAAAGTAAGGCGCGCACTCTATCCGCAACCTAAATGAATGATATGATCTACTTTAGATCATGAAATGATGAAAGGAATGTACATGCACATGTTCCCTATACCACTCTACTCTTTGTAAAAACACTTGTGTTATCAAAATATATAATCCAAGAATTTGGAAAAATATTGCTATTAGAAAATATAATAAGCTAGTTGTAATATATATATACTTATATATATATATATATATATATATCGTATGTTTCCATGTTAGTGTTGAAATACTCGGATTGTAATCTTTGAAATGATGAAAACATACTCGTGATAACTAATACTACATTAGTTATAAAGCTTGGTACTTAATATTACTTCTAGCTTGAAAATGTACTTCGTAGTTTTTGCGCCAAAATTTAATAAAAGCTGTCAAATATAAAGTGGTTTTAGCCGATATTCAAACGTGTATATCTTTGTCGTTACTTGTCCGTTTTACTTGTTCTTTATGTCCACGGTTACGTCTTAGTATGTAGTAATATATTTTGGAAAGCTCGGCTCCTCCGGGTTACGTCTAAAGCCTCTTTTTGACCGACGAAAAACGTCCAACAGCAACTAATTTCCAGAAAATACTTTTCGTCAACAATCTTGCAAAAATCATAACTCCTTCGTTATAGACTCTTTTTAATCCGTTCTTTCGCCTACGGATTCGTTTTTGAAAGTATTTTCTAAAAATTTTGCCAAAGTCTCCTTGGTGTTTACTGATTTTCCAGATTTTTACAAAACGGGACAGCATGTCTAAAATAGGTTCCAAATCAAGTTTTCAAGGTTAAAAACTAATTTCTACCATCACCAAACCTCTTGTAATCACCACATGACTAATCTAATCTTACCATACACCTTCTTAGGGTGCCATGGGATCCTAACCAAGTTATTATAGCAAGGGGATTCATAAATAAAAAGTTAGGGTTTGTATGTTCCATTTTTGACAAAATAAATGGTGGTATAGCTAGTTGTACATGGTTTTTAGCATGGAAATCATGTAATACAAGTAAATATAAGATGTTTCATGTAAAAATAAATTTGATAACTTACTTGATAAAATGAGATGATTAGATGATGATTATGCTTGGATTTCTTGTGTTTTTCTTGATTGATTCTTGATTAGGCAAGTAAAAGGAACAAGTTTAGTGCTTTAGCTTTTGAAAAATGATCACTTGATCATGGAGGATGAGTTTGGTCGTGGGTTGAAGAAAGGAAAAGGGTGAGAAGAACTTTGATCTTAGCTAAAAAGTTAGATTATGATTTATGTTTTTGGTAAATGAAATGATTTTAGAGGTTTATTAGTATAATATAGGAAATCAATGCACATGGTTAAAGGGGTGTTTCATGGCTGGTTTTGGGTGTGAAAAGGAGTAGCCAAAACGGTTTTGATCACTTAGAAAATATAGTGTAGCGTTAAGTGTTATTACGCGTTATTCGTTAAAATCGGGTACCGGTTTTACTAGCAATAAACGTTCACGAAGTTAACCGGGATGAAATAAAAGTCATAATAATGTTAAAAACATATTAAAAATATGTTGGGTACATTTACTGAGTGATCGGGTGATTATTGTTTAGTTTTCACGAAAACCGTCGTTATATTCATACGCGTACGTTCTAAATAAAATAAATTTCCAAAATACTGGGTAACTGAATGTTATAACTTTTATGATGTTAAAATGGATATAAAAATATGTCGGGACCATTGTGGGAATATTTAGATATATTCGTCGTGTATAAACCGGGTGTTAACGTTTAATTATAAATACTTACACGTAAAACGTTAAATATACTAAATATATTAATTTGAGAATCCTAAGAGTGGTATAGCATGTAAATGACATTATGATGATATGCAGACTATTCTAGTCCGTATGAGAGGTCCTTACTGATAATGCACGTGAATAGTGGAATTTCTTCCGGAATGAATAGTGTTCTGTGAATAGTAAAATTTTCAAATGTTTCTCAGAATATCAAACGGACATCAAAAACGATGAATAGTAAAATAATGAATAGTGTTTTGATGAATAGTAATCGATGAATAGTGAATTTCCAAAGTTGGAAAAAAAATAAACGTAGACGTGGAAAATATCGGGTTGTTACATTCTACCAACCTTAAAAGGAATCTCGTCCTCGAGATTCAATTCATCCATTCTATAGGTGTATGTGCTCGCTGTTAAATTTGATGAAGCAACTAAGGTCGAAAACGCTAGGTCTCGGATTAGTCGGTGTTGTGTATAAGTTCTATACTAAGACTTAAGTGCTAGGAAAATAATATAGTTGTTCAAGAGAATGTACCCGTTATGCTATCGTGGACATGTTGGGTGATAGGATTTCCTAGGAAGTAAGCTCTGCCACGCGCGGGTGGAATCTCAACGGCCTCATCTTGTGGCCCTTCAATTGCCGCCGCCAGGTTTGGACGATTCGGTCCTTGGTTGGGAGTCCTTTTCAACTTTGGACAGGTATTCCTGAGATGATCCAAGCTTCCACACTCGTAACATGCTGACCTTCGTACTTGATTTCCTTTGCAATATCGAACAAGATGGCCTGTCTTTCCGCAGCTGCTGCACCTTGGGCAATCTCCTGAGTGGTGTAGGTTACATCGGGTACATTTAGGATGTGTGCCTGCATATCCTCCGGGCCCCTGAGTTATTGCTCCGTAGTTTCCAGCTACTCGCTGTCTCTTGTCCTGTTGATTTTGATGACGGCTTCCTTGCTGATCTTCCTGTCTCTTTCGCCCTTCATTATTTCCTTTTGTTAGTTCACCAGATCTGATCACATCATTTGTCAAGCGGTATGCCATGCCCACAGCGGCTTGTAGAGTGGTTGGGTTTGATGAAGTGACATCCCTCCTGATTTCAGGAATCAACCCCCAAACATATCGATCAATCAGCTTCTCCACAGTGGAGACCATATGAGGAACCATCTTAGTTAGCTCATGGAAACGGGCCGTGTACTTGTCAACTTCTACTCCTACCATCAAGTGGTTCCAAAATTCCACTTCCAGCTTCTCCACTTCATCTTTTCTGCAGTACTCGTCAGTTAGTAGTTTCTTAAATGCTTTCCAAGATAATCCATTTGCAGCCTCTCTTCCTTGAGTCTGTAGCTGGTTGTTCCACCAAGTCAATGCTCGACCTTGAAGCAGACCCGCAGAGAACTCAACCTTATCTCCTTCAGCACATTTAGTGATGCTGAGTTTCGACTCAACATTCTCAAACCATGATAGCAGTCCAATGGCACCCTCAGTGCCATAAAATTCCATTGGTTTGCACGTCATGAAAGTCTTATAGTTGCATCCCTGACCGTTGTTCGAGGCACCTGCTCCATTATTAGTCCGTCCAGCATCAATGTGCGCAACAATCTGAGTGAGGAGGTCTGCTAATCCAGCAGCAGTGTCATTCGGAGGGTTTATTGCGGCCATGTCTCTGCGATAGACAAAAATAGTTGGTTGAGTGAGCGACACATGAAAGATGACGGAGGATGTACGGTACAATAACAGTCGTGACATGAAGATCGCAAAATGATGGAAACAAAGGCATGCTGAATCTAACGGGGCGTAAGGTAGCAAGGAGAAAGTATATACATGAAGGCATATATAAGGTACGGTAACAGAAACTGAAACATATAAACAGGTTATGCATACCCACCCGACCAATGCAACTTCAGGTGACCAGACTCTCTAGACCCGACCAAACATGATCTTTGACTACTACTCCCTTCATTGCATGATTCTTCCTGAATTATACATAGGTGATCAGGCTATGCATACTTGAGGATTAATAATGCAATGCTAAGACTAGTCGACTCGTATCATTTTTGGTATTTAAGAAAAATGTTACTTTGGTTATAGTTGCGATTTTTATTTTAGAAAAATCGGCATTCTCTATAACCTCTGGCTCTGATACCAATCTGTCACACCCTCGCCGAAGGCGAAAACACGAGGTGTAACGAAATCGATATACATCACCAAAGAGAAATAAGACAATACCATAATTTACATTAAGGAAAAATATAACATTACAACGTTGTTATTGCCGACTTTGGCAAATAAAAGACATAAGTTTGATTCCCAAAAGATGGTATTTTAATACATAATGAAAAGAAGTGACATGTGAAAACTTCATTATGCAAGACCTTGATGACAAGCTTACTGACGATCACCTGAAATGCATGAGAGAAAACGGTCAACTATAAAAATAGTTGGTGAGTATAAACGTTTGATTTTCAAGTACATATGGTCAATATAGTTCACAGTAAGGGCACAAAGTATATAATAAGTCAAGGCCGCTCCGAACAATGGAGACTTTATAATGTTGCTCCGAACATGGGAGACTTGAAGTCACTCCACCACCTAGGCGAGATTTATTAGTCACTTTACCGACTTGGCAAAGATTTATTAGTCACTCCACCATGGCGAGATTTATTAAGGATGCTCTGAACATGAGAGACTTTATAACGTTGCTCCGAACAAGGGAGACTTTAAGTCTTAGAACGTACGGCACATTAAGTCTAAAAGTTCAAGTCAAACGGTTCAAGAGTGCAAACAAGTTATAATGTCAAGACAAGTCAAAAAGTTCAGATAATAGTGTTCGTAAATAGTAAACAAGTTTGTTTAAGTACGTTTTGCTTACGAGCATAAATAGTGAAACAAGAGTCTTTTAAGTTCATATAAGAGTACACAGTATTATTCATGCATCCACCCCAAAACGATTAAAATAGTTAGAAAAGGGGGTTCGTGAATACTCACCTGATATAAGCGATATGATAACAAAAAGGTATGAACTAAAGTAAGGCGCGCACTCTATCCGCAACCTAAATGAATGATATGATCTACTTTAGATCATGAAATGATGAAAGGAATGTACATGCACATGTTCCCTATACCACTCTACTCTTTGTAAAAACACTTGTGTTATCAAAATATATAATCCAAGAATTTGGAAAAATATTGCTATTAGAAAATATAATAAGCTAGTTGTAATATATATATACTTATATATATATATATATATATATCGTATGTTTCCATGTTAGTGTTGAAATACTCGGATTGTAATCTTTGAAATGATGAAAACATACTCGTGATAACTAATACTACATTAGTTATAAAGCTTGGTACTTAATATTACTTCTAGCTTGAAAATGTACTTCGTAGTTTTTGCGCCAAAATTTAATAAAAGCTGTCAAATATAAAGTGGTTTTAGCCGATATTCAAACGTGTATATCTTTGTCGTTACTTGTCCGTTTTACTTGTTCTTTATGTCCACGGTTACGTCTTAGTATGTAGTAATATATTTTGGAAAGCTCGGCTCCTCCGGGTTACGTCTAAAGCCTCTTTTTGACCGACGAAAAACGTCCAACAGCAACTAATTTCCAGAAAATACTTTTCGTCAACAATCTTGCAAAAATCATAACTCCTTCGTTATAGACTCTTTTTAATCCGTTCTTTCGCCTACGGATTCGTTTTTGAAAGTATTTTCTAAAAATTTTGCCAAAGTCTCCTTGGTGTTTACTGATTTTCCAGATTTTTACAAAACGGGACAGCATGTCTAAAATAGGTTCCAAATCAAGTTTTCAAGGTTAAAAACTAATTTCTACCATCACCAAACCTCTTGTAATCACCACATGACTAATCTAATCTTACCATACACCTTCTTAGGGTGCCATGGGATCCTAACCAAGTTATTATAGCAAGGGGATTCATAAATAAAAAGTTAGGGTTTGTATGTTCCATTTTTGACAAAATAAATGGTGGTATAGCTAGTTGTACATGGTTTTTAGCATGGAAATCATGTAATACAAGTAAATATAAGATGTTTCATGTAAAAATAAATTTGATAACTTACTTGATAAAATGAGATGATTAGATGATGATTATGCTTGGATTTCTTGTGTTTTTCTTGATTGATTCTTGATTAGGCAAGTAAAAGGAACAAGTTTAGTGCTTTAGCTTTTGAAAAATGATCACTTGATCATGGAGGATGAGTTTGGTCGTGGGTTGAAGAAAGGAAAAGGGTGAGAAGAACTTTGATCTTAGCTAAAAAGTTAGATTATGATTTATGTTTTTGGTAAATGAAATGATTTTAGAGGTTTATTAGTATAATATAGGAAATCAATGCACATGGTTAAAGGGGTGTTTCATGGCTGGTTTTGGGTGTGAAAAGGAGTAGCCAAAACGGTTTTGATCACTTAGAAAATATAGTGTAGCGTTAAGTGTTATTACGCGTTATTCGTTAAAATCGGGTACCGGTTTTAATAGCAATAAACGTTCACGAAGTTAACCGGGATGAAATAAAAGTCATAATAATGTTAAAAACATATTAAAAATATGTTGGGTACATTTACTGAGTGATCGGGTGATTATTGTTTAGTTTTCACGAAAACCGTCGTTATATTCATACGCGTACGTTCTAAATAAAATAAATTTCCAAAATACTGGGTAACTGAATGTTATAACTTTTATGATGTTAAAATGGATATAAAAATATGTCGGGACCATTGTGGGAATATTTAGATATATTCGTCGTGTATAAACCGGGTGTTAACGTTTAATTATAAATACTTACACGTAAAACGTTAAATATACTAAATATATTAATTTGAGAATCCTAAGAGTGGTATAGCATGTAAATGACATTATGATGATATGCAGACTATTCTAGTCCGTATGAGAGGTCCTTACTGATAATGCACGTGAATAGTGGAATTTCTTCCGGAATGAATAGTGTTCTGTGAATAGTAAAATTTTCAAATGTTTCTCAGAATATCAAACGGACATCAAAAACGATGAATAGTAAAATAATGAATAGTGTTTTGATGAATAGTAATCGATGAATAGTGAATTTCCAAAGTTGGAAAAAAAATAAACGTAGACGTGGAAAATATCGGGTTGTTACATTGTGCATGTTTCAAAAGGTTTTACCGCGGTATTTGAAAACAATATTGACTGGTAGTGTATTACATGTGATATAAAAGTTAAATTATTGTTGATTGGTACAATATCTATTGTTATTTGAAAATAAATAGTTATTTGTTTGACATATGATATTGAAATCAAATGAACTATTCGTACACTAACAAAAATTATGAAAATATTTTGATGCAGATTTGAATGAGACCTGTGCAAAAAACAGCCTCATCAAACGAAAAGAATCAACAACAAGTGCAATTGTCGTTGAAAAAAACACAACATCTCCACAACCAAATTGAAGAAGCTCAAACACTTGTGATATTACAAGTTCCTCCATCACCACAATTGATTCAACAAATAGAAGAAAGCTGACACACATGTGATATCACCAGTGATATCACCTGTGATATCACATGTGATATCAAAAGTTCCTCCGAAAACATCTGGGAATAAAATGAAGGTGTTGGTTGATGAACCAATGAAGAGGACGATTGTTGAAGAACAAAGTAAATAAAACAAGTTGATGAAAACAGTTGCGTTGTTATGTTTTAATCTATACGGTTATAAATAAATGTGTATAGTTGACAAGTTGGAAGTCAATAGTACGTATTTAGTTTGACTGAATCATGTTATTTGTCACAAGAGATTCAAACTCACAGAAATGGGCCATAGTGAGCAATTGTTTAATCCATCTTGATTTGTGAATATTTGTTTGATAAAGTTTTGAGTGGTATTTAGTTTAATATGGTAATATAAAAAGTGAAAAGTGTCATACATGTAGTATCTCCAGTGATATTTGAAGTTGAACTATATATGTGTATTATCACTAGTGATATTTGTATTATCACTTGTGAAATTTTGTATATTTTATAGGTTTTTTTGTTTACTTGTTAAGCTTTATTTATAGTATCACAAATGATATACAAGTCCAAGATAAAATTAGCAATGCCATTAAATAAATCTAACAATTCAGTAAAAAAAAATCAATCAATCAACAAACTAATACTTCAATTGCAGCGACTGAGAAACCGCCTCCACTTTCATCTACACCACCGCCCAATTGACATTTGAAACTTTTCCCTTGTTTGGACAAGTATGTCTATTATGATCAATTAAACTACAAATATTGCAACCCTTCTTTTGGTTCTTACTTTTCTCGATAGCTTTCTCATGTCCACCCTTAATACGGTAATTCTTATGTCCTTTAGGAGGATTCTTTATACCCATAAAATCTTGAACAATATCACAAACTTTTCAGGGTGGAAGACTTGGCAAATCAGTCTCAACTTTTGACTTTAGCTCTCTCATGTTGTCTACAAAAGTAGTCCAGTATCATAGACAACTTATCAGTAATTACAACAATAAGAAACAGATTATCAAATATATCACTGGTGATACTACACATATATCAAACATATCACTGGTGATACTACATATATATCAAGCATATCACTGGTGATACTACACATATATCAAGCATATCACTGGTGATACTACACATATATCAAGCATTTCACTGGTGATACTACACATATATCAAACATATAAAATCCAATAATGATCTTCATTACATACTTAGCATTAAACTCAGAAACAACACGAAAAATGCCAAGAACTCCATAAGCTTTTTTGGTAGCCGTGCAAGCATTTAAATAGAGCACCACAGAAAAGACTTCAAAACACTGTAGGCTACACCTTAATTAATAAATAATAAGCAATATTACACTATAATTAATAACTTATCAGTAAATTATACTCATAGCTTATCACCACAAACTTATATTTTCATCCTCATCAAAATGTCAAAAATATTATATAAGAAAATTAAACATCTTAATATAAACAACTTATAAATAAATAGACTAACAATTATCACTGATGATACTAAACATATATCACTGGTGATACTAAACCAGCTTATAATCATCAACTTCAAATATCACTGGTGATATTAAACGTATACTACAGAGCAGATTCAAAACCACAATTTGACACAAAAATAGCATTTAAATGCAGTTAAGAACATAAATTCAACTAACAATTTAATTAATAAGCAAAATTACAAAAGCAGATAACAAAATTATCAAATATTTTTTACTTACACATTTCATCAAACACTTGGTGTGCAGCTTGATAAGAATAAATGTTAACAACTTGATTCACATAATTATCAACTGATTCAACAACATTATCAACCGCAACAATATCAATCAAATATGCTTTTGAAACAAACACTTATTTCAAATCAAAAGAAGCCATAAAAAATGATGATAATGATCGGTACGGTGATGGTTATCGGAGTGGTGCTGGTGATGGTGATCGGAACGGTGATGGTGAAAGACACGGTAATTGTCGATCGGAACAGTGATGGTAATCGGAGTGGTGATCGGAACATTGATGGTGATGATGAGATGATGATCGGAACAGTGATGGTGATCGGAATAGTGATTGTGATGATGATCGGAATGGTAATATAATTGATTTATGAATGGAAGGAATGAGAGCAGAGGAAACACACACGAAGTGTGTGTAAAAAATAAAGCGAATGAAAAAAGAAAAAGAAAAGAAGGGGCTTTATATAGTTGGGAGTATTAATGTTAAGCATATTAAATCTTAGATTAATCTAGGCCATTAGATAAAAAAGGATGGAGGGTGAGGATTTGTCCATTGGTATGTACAAAAATAAGGGTATGCAATTGAATTTTCCTCCTACTTATATATATAATATATATTTACTTAAAAAATATATCATTATTATTGGATTGTTGTAACTCACTTTTATAGCAAGATTCAGTTATAATCACTAGTGTTTCTTACCTACATCCAGCCACATCAACTCATTGTCACGATTGTAAATAGCGATAATCACACTCCAAAAACATTTAAACAGCATATACGAGATCAACAGCATTTGACTTAATGTTATCCCAAGAAATATGTGTTGGGTATGCTCGTGTCATAAGAAATAATTATATGGCTATACATATGTGAGTCTATGGGGTCACACACATATACACTTAAGTACCACTTTATATGTCGTGTTTATTGTATTTACGATATATAAATAACCTAGCGTAACTCGGGATCACTACCCGGCTTCTAATGACTAAGTAATGTACCTAATCCACTGGACTTGAAAAACAAATGGAAGGCTCATTTGAGCCCATATCATGGCTGGGCTAAGAGGCTTTCAAGGGAAGGGTTTGGTTTTGAATTTTGGTCAAATATATGGGCTTCTCATAATTTACCATAATTCTCCCCCCGCCCCCACCCCCTCCCTCCTATGTACGGCACAAACAAACACCCCTTGCTAGGGTTTTGTCACTTTTGATCTCTTCCTTTGATTCTTGCTCAACCAAAGGCTATTCCAACGTTACGGGGTTAAGGACTAGCATCAAAGGGGTATACAAGGAGGTGTAGTGTGTTTCATTCATAGAAGAGATCAACCTTATTGATCTCTCGGGTTTTCTTATTCCATACACGGGATTGGTGATTGTTGATGACTCCCAAGTCACGCTACAAAGGTATATAATTGTTTTTTATTATTTAATTGATCATATGGCTATATAGATCCTTGTTAGGTGATGTTATCCATTGCGTTTGTATGTTTATTTTATGTTTATCATATTCAACATCACTTATAATATGAAATGATTCTGATGGTCCAATTGTTTTTAGAAGTTCTCGAAAGCATGAGCGTCACCAGAATGCCTTGCATTACTGTACATTATGCAAATAAAATAAAATAATGGTTAATTAGTTTCTACTGTACAAGCGAGGAAAGCCTTACCAAATGTGACGTGCCTTAGAGCACAAGGTGCCATGACATAGGTGAATTACTCATTCGGGGCTCACGGGATGCCACATCACTATAACAAACCTCCACTACTAACCCCCTCCCCTCACTCACAACTAACATCAACTTACTCATTTAGGGCCACCATTTACAACATTATTTTATTTTCATTCTTAAAAAGAAAAAAATGACAAAATCTGACAAAAGTACAACATAAATCCTCGTCGTGCAGACAACAAGGGTGTTCATGGTGAGCTACGGCAAGTTAGGCTGGTGTCATGGCGAGCCATGGCAAAGTGCCATGTCACCACAGCGAGCTCCACAACGAACCCACACCGTGTGCTCTTAGAGTGGACGGTGTGGCCTCGCCGTGGTGACATGGCGGTCTCGCGCGTGGTGACATGGCAGCCTCGCTGTAGCTCGCCATCCATGGGTTACTCGTCTGTACAACGAGGTGATTTTGTACTTGTGTGTCAGATCTAAATGTTACCAAACGTTTAAATTATGAAATTCGACCGTTTTATTTATTTACTTTTTTAATTTTTTTAACATAAATTGACACACTATAAATAGTTAAATACTACCATATTTTTACAAATTCTACACAACGACGAAAGTGATCTTGAAGAGATAAACATGAGTGCATCATCTTATTCCAGCGAAAGTGATCTTGAAGAGATATCGGAGCTTGAGATGATTCTTCAAGAATATGAGTATGAGCAATCGTTGCAGAAACAAGAAGCCGGAAGTTCACAACGACGTAGATACATCCCACGTGAACGCGACGTTGCCGAAGCACGTCTAATGACAGACTATTTTGGTGACAACCCAAAATATTTGCACGAAAATTTTAGGTATCGCTATCGTATGAGCCGTAATCCAATTTTAGAAAAATAGTACATGGTTTGAAACATATATTAAACTCATCATTATCTTCCTAAGCATTTTGATTTTTTCAGAGTCCGACCTGATGGTAGGGGTGTAATGAGTTTTAGTGTGATTATAAAATGCACATGCGTCCTACGCCAATTGGCGTGCGGCATAACAGCTGATGCATTAGATGAGTATTACAAATTGGAGAACATTGTGCACGCGATTATCAAATAATTTTACTATGTGCATAATCCTGTTGTATACGCGTGAGTTTTGAGAAAACTAGACGTGAATAACATTCACAACTTATACAACGCACATAACGCGGTTCATAAGATACCTGGAATGTGGTAAGACTTGATTGTATGCACTGGGAATGAAAAAATTGTCCTAAAGAATGGCAAGGCCAGTTTCACAGAGGTAATAAAAAGAACTATAATGCTTGAAGTTGTTGCGTCATTTATGGATTTGGCATGCCTTTTTTGGGGTGGCGGGCGCGAATAAGGATCTTACTGTTTTGAATAATTCTTCATTATTCGACGACCAACTTGATGACATCGCCCCCGATGTTCCATTTGAAGTAAACGGGCGTACATTTAAACAAGGGTATTATCTAGCTTCCTCTGAGAGTTTGTTACAGCGGATTATTGCTTCTTTGCATAAGGAGTTTTCTATGATGGATTTGGGATCTCTAAATTATTTTCTGGGCATATATGTTACACGTGACTCTTCAGGGATGTTCTTATCTCAGCGTACGTATGCTACTGAGATTCTAGAGCGAGCTCACATGGTTGGTTGTAACCCCAGTCGGACTCCTATTGATACTGAATCTAAACTGGGTGATGATGGTGATTCGGTGTCAGATCCGACCTTATATCAGAGTCTTGCAGGTTCTCTTCAGTATCTCACTTTCAATCGACCTGATATTTCCTATGCAGTGCAGCAGGTTTGTCTTCATATGCATAATCTACGGGAGCCTCATTTCTCAGCTCTTAAACGGATTTTGCGATATGTTCGGGGTACTTTAGATTACGGTTTACAGTTGTTCGCATCATCTACCACTTTCTTGGTTGCTTATTTGATGCGGATTAGGCTGGTTGTCCTATTACTCTAAGATCCACTTCTGGCTATTGTGTGTTTCTTGGCAACAATATGCTCTCATGGTCCTCTAAGCGTCAACCAACACTTTCACGTTCTAGTGTTGAGGCCGAGTATCGGGGTGTTGCTAATGCTGTTGCTGAGACATGTTGGTTACGGAATCTTCTGCGTGAGTTGCATACACCTTTGTCATCTGCTACGCTTGTTTATTGTGACAATGTTAGTGTTGTTTATCTGTTTTCTAATCCGGTTCAACATCAACGTACGAAGCATGTTGAGATTGACATTTATTTTGTTCGGGATTTGGTAGCTGCTGGTAAGGTCCGGGTTCTTCATGTACCTTCCCGCTATCAATATGCGGATATTTTAACTAAAGGCTTGCCTACCGCTTTGTTTGAAGAATTTCGTTCCAGTTTGAGTGTTCGGTGTCCTCCCGCTCAAACTGCGAGGGAGTGTTAGACATATGATTTTCCGTATGCTTTGTATTAGTTGTCTAATTGATGTACAGTTAATGTATTAGCTGTAAATTAGTAATTAGCCCATTATAGAGTCTTTGCATGGGCTATATATGGATGTAGTCTCATTATCGGTATCAATCACAAAATATTCTTCATCTACTGACAATAACTACATACTTCATATCCCAATTCATTCTAAGGGGTGACAATGTTGCCTAACAAATACTCAAACTAATTTGTAATTAGCCATAGAATCAATACAACACTTTTCATCCCTAATCATGCCTAACTACTTATTTTTAGTGGCAATGTGATGCCTAACCATGCATAAACTTTTTATTTTTTATTTTTAAAATTCATAATTATATTTACAATTTAATTAAAAACATCAAATTTCATTAATAATTCAAATAAAAGTTACATAATACTTAGGAAAAAAAATATAGTAAGTGACTAGTCATCAAGGTATGGTAAGTCTTGTGCCGCTACGTGCTCCGTAAGATCATATTGAAGACGGTTATGAATATCTTCGTCGAGTAACTCTTCTAGCACACTATCGTCATAAACTGGCGTGGCCGGCTGATCCATTATATGAACCGGTGATATTGCCACACCATCGTCTTTTTAAATCATATTGCCCAATATGATACACGTATAAACGATTTGTCGAATCTTTGCGACGGTCATAGGTCGTAGAGGACGACTGAGAATAAACCATTTTCCCTTCAAACGATCAAAAGCTCGCTCGACATCCTTTCTTGCAGACTCTTGTAGCTTCTTGAACTTCTTTTCCTTCGGGTTAGTGGGATACGGATATGCTTTAACAAGAGTTGAATACTTAGGATAGATTCCACTGGCAAGATAATATCCACGTTTGTAGAGACGTCCACGTAAATAAAATGAACTTTTTGGCGCCATACCATTTTGCTCGGTAACATATAATGGAGACTGATTTAAAACATTGATATCGTTGTTTGAGCCGGGCGGACCAAAAAACGAATGTCAAATCCACAAATCATATGAAGCCGTCGCTTCAAGCATAATAGTCAGGTATTTGTGATCACCTCTCTTATATTGGCCTTTCAAATATTTAGGACAATTTCGCCATGTGAGATGTGTACAATCAATGCTACCAAGCATTCCAGGAATGTGATGTTTTTCTTCATGTACCTCGAATAACCGTGCAATATCATGGGTTGTCGGCCTACGTAAGAACTCTCGATTGTATAACTTTATAATCGCATCGCAAAATTTATCAAGACATTCACCTAGAAAAAACGACAACTTTTAATATAAAAAAATAAATAACGAAATATTATTTTATAAAATAAAAAACAAAAATATTTTTAAAAAAACAATTCCGAAATATTTTTTGTACAAAAAAACATTTAAAAAAAATGAATAACAAATAAAAAAAATTTAATAACGAATAAAAATAATAATAACGAATAAAAAAAAAATAATAATAACCTGAAGTTCTTCGTGCCATGTTTAAATAGTCATCGAATCTATCCGGAGGTTCACCCATTGCAAGTTGCCGTATTGCCGATGTGCATTTTTGTAACGGCGTGAAACTAATCTTTCCAAACGCGTCTTGACCCTCTTGAAACCATTCGAATTGCGCTTCAATGTCACCAACAATTTTTAAAAACAATCTTTTACTCATACGAAAACGATCACGAAAAACATCTTCGTTAAATTTTGGTTGTTCAACGAAATTGTCATTCAATAGATTTTCTAAAGCTTTATCACGAAAACGTTTTATATAACCACGGATGAAGGTAGAGCTTGCCGTGTCTTCAAGAGCTTCGTACGCGGCTGAAAAGGTTTCGATTGCACTACCGGATAACCATTCTTCGGATGAGTCGGGGGGAATAATTATCTCGTTTGAGGATGAATAAGATGATGACATGGTTACTTGAATATAAATTGTATGTGTGATTTGATATTAGTTTAGATGTGAAAATAAAAAGGAAAATGGTGAGTATTTAAAGGTTTTTTTTTTTTTTTTTTTTTTTTTTTTTGAAAAAGTCCCAAACGGTCGAATAATAAATGGGTCCAACGTTCCAATTTTGAATGTTCCTTTCTTTACTGATCGGTGATGTTCACCGCTTGCCTTGCCAATTCTTTTATGCCGACATGGAGGCAATGGGCATGCCGAGCCTTGCCGACTGTTGCCGATGGAACACCGAGTACGATGCCACCCCCTAATAGCTAACATAATGATTTTAGCTGACATAATCATTATGCTAAGTTAGCAATGCATAGTGCTGTACAAATAAAATCTAAACTGATCGATGATAAGCACCTCCAAATGGGTTAATGTACCATACTAGCATACTCTTATATATGTTCATGTTCTATAAATTACTTAAACATAGATATTTCGCAAAATTAATAAAATAAAGACGCACACGAGTGACACCATGTTCTAATATTAAGCACTTGAAACACAAATCGCACGCCGCCGCATTACAATGAAAGACTACATGTGCAGGTTTTGTTCACTTCCTTCCATAGCCAGCACATTTTATCACTTATTCAATTATTACGGAGCATTATTATTATTATTTTCTCTTCATCTAACATGAAATGAAACGATTTATGAACCATGAAGTCTTACGTTTATCTTGTGCAAGGTAGTGAAAATTGCAAGAAAAATTATCTCAACTCACTACTTTTTATACAATAAAGATTTTGTTTACACCAGTTTTGACATTTGAGATAAGTCATATTAAAGTTTAAAAAAAATAATAAATAAGTCGGATAAGCAGTTAAGATCAAACGAGGATTTTTTTTTTTTTTTTTTTTTTTTTTTTTTTTTTTTTTTTTTTTCACACATAATAATTGGAGGAAAATTCAATTGCATACCTATATTTTTGTACATACCAATGGACAAATCCTCACCCTCCATCTTTTTTGATCTAATGACTTAGATTAATTTAAGATTTAATATGTTTAACCTTAATACTCCCAACTATATAAAGCCTCTTCTTTTTTCATTTTTTTCATTCGCTTCATTTTTTACACACACTTTGTGTGTGTGTTTCATCTGCTCTCATTCTTTCTATCTATAAATCAGTTATATTACCATTCCGATCATCATCACTATCACTATTCCGATCACCATCACTGTTCCGATCAGCATCTCATCATCACCATCAATGTTCCGATCACCACTCCGATTACCATCAGTTCCGATCGACAGTTATCGTGTCTTTCATCATCACCGTTCCGATCATCATCACCAGCACCACTCCGTTCACCATCACCGTTCTGATCATTATCATCATTTTTTATGGCTTCTTTTGATCTGAAATAAGTGTTTGTTTCAAAAGCAGATTTGATTGATATTGTTGCGGTTGATAATGTTGTTGAATCAGTTGATAATTATGTGAATCAAGTTGTTAATATTTCTTCTTATCAAGCTGCACACCAAGTGTTTGATGAAATGTGTAAGTAAAAAATATTTGATAATTTTGTTATCTGCTTTTGTAATTTTGCTTATTAATTAATTTGTTAGTTGAATTTATGTTTTTAACTGCATTTGAATGCTGTTTTTGTGTCTAATTGTGGTTTTGAATCTGCTCTGTAGCATACGTTTAGTATCACCAGTGATACTTTAAGTTGATGATTATAAGCTAGTTTAGTATCACCGGTGATATACGTTTAGTATCACCAGTGATAATTGTTAGTCTATTTATTTATAAGTTGTTTATGTTAAGATGTTTAATTTTCTTATATAATATTTTTGACATTTTGATGAGGATGAAAATATAAGTTTGTGAGGATAAGCTGTGAGTATAAGTTACTGATAAGTTATTAATTATAGTGTAATATTGCTTATTATTTATTAATTAAGGTGTAGCTTACAGTGTTTTGAAGTCTTTTCTGTGGTGCTCTATTTAAATGCTTGCACAGCTACCAAAAAAGCTTATGGAGTTCTTGGTATTTTTCGTGTTGTTTCTGAGTTTAATGCTGAGTATGTAATGAAGATCATTATTGGATTTTACATTAAGGTATTAATTACGTACTTTTTGTGTACAAGATGGTTTTTGTGCCTTTCACTGTAATAGACAAACACAATAAATGTTTTTGCTGATGGTATATGTGTAGTATCACTAGTGATATGTTTGATATATGTGTAGTATCACCAGTGATATGCTTGATATGTGTGTAGTATCACCAGTGATATGCTTGATGTATGTGTAGTATCACCAGTGATATGTTTGATATATGTGTAGTATCACCAGTGATATATTTGATAATCTATTTCTTATTGTTGTAATTACTGATAAGCTGTCTATGATACTGGACTACTTTTGTAGACAACCTGAGAGAGCTAAAGTCAAAAGTTGAGACTGATTTGCCAAGTCTTCCACCTCGAAAAGTTTGTGATATTGTTCAAGATTTTATGGGTATAAAGAATCCTCCTAAAGGACATAAGAATGACCGTATTAAGGGTGGACGTGAGAAAACTATTGAGAAAAGTAAGAACCAAAAGAAGAATTGTAATATTTATAGTTTAATTGATCATAATAGACATACTTGTCCAAACAAGGGAAAAGTTTCAAATGTCAATGTGGCGGCGGCGTAGTTGAAAGTGGAGGCGGTTTCTCAATCGCTGCAATTGAAGTATTAGTTTGTTGATTGATTGATTTTTTTTACTGAATTATTAGGTTTATTTTAATAGCATTGCTAATTTTATCCTGGACTTGTATATCATTTGTGATACTATTTTTTTCCCCTCAAGTGTTAGGTTTACTCAATAACACTAGTAAAATAAATCTTAACAACTAAACAAAAAAACCTATAAAATATACAAAATTTCACAAGTGATAATACATATATACAGTTCAACTTTAAATATCACTGGTGATACTACAGGCATGACACTTTTCACATTACCATATTAAACTAAATACCACTCAAAACTTTATCAAACAAATATTCACAAATCAAGATGGATTAAACAATTGCTAACTATGGCCCATTTCTGGGAGTTTGAATCTCTTGTGACAAATAACATGATTCAGTCAAACTAAATACCTACTATTGACTTCCAACTTGTCAACTATACACATTTATTTATAACCGTATAGATTAAAACGTAACAACGCAGCGCAACTGTTTTCATCAACTTGTTTTATTTACTTTTGTTCTTCAACAATCGTCATCTTCATTGGTTCATCAACCAACACCCTCATTTTATTCCCAGATGCTTTTGGGGGAACCTTTGATATCACATGTGATCACATATCACATGTGATCACAGGTGATATCAAGTGATATCACTGGTGATATCACTAGTGATATCAAGTGATATCACAGGTGATATCACTAGTGATATTACATGTGTGTCAGCTTTCTTCTATTTGTTGAATCAATTGTGGTGATGGAGGAACTTATGATATCACAAGTGTTTGAGCTTCTTCAATTTGGTTGTGGAGATGTTGTGCTTTCTTCAACGACAATTACACTTGTTGATTCTTTTCGTTTGATGAGGCTATTTTTTTGCACAGGTCTCATTCAAATCTGCATCAAAATATTTTCATAAGTTTTATTAGTGTACGAATATTTCATTTGTTTTCAATATTACATGTCAACCAAATAACTATTTGTTATCACAATAGATATTCTACCAATCAACAATAATTTAACTTTTATATCACATGTAATACACTACCAGTCAATATTGTTTTCAAATACCGCGGTAAAACCTTTTGAAACATGCACAATCATTAAACATACAAATCCACCACAAATCAAACAAAAGCATCACAACATATCTTCTGTTTTGTTAAACCTAACTTTTAATCTCTCATATTATCACATAAATCATCACAACCTCACAAATTATCAAAAATTACTAGTAAATCACACTAATAATGATTCTATAACAGTAAAAACCAAAGTATTCGTTGTTTTAGATGTCGATTATTTCATTTTCTGTATGCTTTATGTGATTTGCACGGTTAAGTCAAATACAAATATCACTAGTGATAATACACATATACTGTTCAACTTCAAATATCACTGGTGATACACACGTATACAGTTCAACTTCAAATATCACTGGTGATACTTTTCAGTCACACATTTCATCAAACACTTGGTGTGCATCCATGTATAGAAAGGTTTTTACTCAGAAAAACTCAACCAAATGTAAACACTAAAAAACATAACCAATAAAACAACTAAATAATTAGTCAGAAGCATTATACCTTCATCCCGAGATTCAGTAGGTTCATTTTGAACCGGTTTTTTCATAGATCTGCTTGTGCACTCGATGATTCTTTCATTTTTGTGTTTTATTGATGATTTGAACGGTTAAAAAGTTATTATTTTTGATTTGTTATAGTGGTTTTTGATGATGTTTAGAGAGAGAAAGTGGGTTTTTGTGATATCTGATGTGTGGAAGATGAGAGGTAGGGGTGGGGTTGGTGAGGTAAGTTTGGTGAGTTGGCAAAAATGGTCCCTCCGTCTTTTTTATTATTAAATATTGTTTTTCTAAATGGAGGCTTCTGATTGGTCCATTGGTATGTGAGGGTTTTTGAGTCTCCAAAATAAAACGCCTCTAATAATTGAATATTATTAGATATGTAACATTTGGTATATGATCGCTTCGTCACCAACTCTTCTACGTCTCAGAAAACTTCTAAAGGTTAGTTGAAATGGCAGTGTTCGAAAGAGTCGCATAATCACATTGAATCTAAAATACATCATAGTAGCTAGGATAATTCATTTGAACAACCATTTGCGAAAACGTTAAATATAAATCTATGCTATTTATAAAGGGAAATTGATTAGTACACTCATTTTTTTTTTATTCATAAACACTAATAAGTGCTTTAGACAATTGTACTATACAAACATCTAACTTTACCTGCTTTTACATATGAGTGTGCAAATTAAAATACAATGTGTGCAAATCACCTCCTTTTATAAATCGCTTGGATATGCATGTATGATTTGTATATTGATAATAACAACCTAAGACTCGCAAATAAGAGCATCACTATGATAAACCTTTTATAAAGGTTTATACATTAATATATCAATAAATTTTAGACCTTTTGATTTTATAAACCTACATTCACTATAGTATAAACCTTTGCAAATTCATAAAATGTCTTTTTTAACAAATGCATTAAATGTATTGAATTTATAAAGGGGTTAAAAATTAGGATCTCTTCATGCCACATAGACATGAAATGAGTGTCCACTAAGATAAATAAATATAAACATTTTCATCTTTTCTAAACGTTTTCATAAATCTACCAACCATAGTGGATGCCCTAAATTACTTATACCTTTAATAATAAATCACTCGCCTAATAAATATAACTTCTGACAATCAAATTTATTTACAACTAACGATGTACGTATATAATAAGTGTTTTTTTTTTTTTTTTTTTTTTTTTTTTTCTTTTCTTTCTTTTCTATTTTTAAAGCGTGAATTCGAATAAATATAAAATTTTGACTCCATATGAAATTGTCTTTTTATTTAAAATAGTACTAGTTAATAAGAATTTAAACCGACAAAACTTGCTTTATTTTCACTTATATATTTCACAAAAATATACTCTGTTAGGGGGTGGCAACGTAACTCGGCATGGCTCGGCGAGGCTCGGCATCAACAATGCCATCTTCTCGGCATGGCGTTTTCGGCATGCAATTCGGTAACTATTACCGAGTCGGTAACAAGTGGAGCATTTAATACTTTTGGAACGTTGGAGGAGTTATTGTTGTTAATTGGTCAATTAAAATAAAAAAAGGTTTAGGCATGTTTAGGCATGACATTATCACTAAAAAATCAACTTTAGACATGTTTAGGCAAAAAATGTGTTGCATGCTTTTTATTGGTCAATTAAAATAAAACTTCATAAACCTTTAGGCAACGTTGTCAACCCTTTTTAAGAATTTGGGTTAAGAAAACCGAAAAACACAAACCAATCAAAACACGCAAAAAACTGTCCGGGTAGTCCGGTCCATACTCCAAACTCCAAACACATTCCTTGTCTCTCTCAAACTCAAAAGTAAAAAAAACACCATCGATTTCGATTCAACAAACACAAACACATACACTCTCATCAGATCACCCAACCCAACTCACAAATCCATCACATACCCACTTCACATCTTCACAATTCATCAAAGGTAGTACACCCATAACAAAACACGTCTTTTTATCCCATATAAACTGACCCCATTTGGTTTAATTTGTTATATATAGTTTAATGTAGGTGGTTTAAGGTTGTTGTTTGACGTGTGTTTTTGTTTTGAAGATGGTGGGTGATAGAGTTGTGAAAGTTGGAAGAGATGAGATTGCGGCATGCATGACGTGTCCTATTTGTCACAAGCTCTTTAGATGTGCTACTACTATTCCTGAGTGTCTTCATACGTGTGAGTGCTTTTCGCCTTTTTTTCGCTGTTTGTAGTTGCTAATTTGTGAGGTGTTAATTCGGTTGTTTTCGTGATGAGTGATATTATATACGCGAGGTATTTCTATAAGCAGTCTCCCTACTTTCGGGCTAAGGCGGCATTGATGTAAAGGGATCTAATTTGTTTTTCTATTGGTGTGATTTGTTATAAGTTTCTATGTTTTGTATGTTGTTGGTGGAGATATGTGTTGGCTAGATTGAAAATTCGGCGTAGTTTTGTTATATTGTTTTGTGGATTTCTAGAGGGTAGAGGTTAAAGAAAAACAGCATGATCATGAATTCCCCTAATTTTGTCATATACATTTGTTAGTGATATTAGTTTCCTCAAAGTTGTATGGTGTTGTTTTATAAAGCTTATTACTTGTCTTTAGTTGGCCTCTATGGTTTAATTTATAGAAATGATGTGATTAAAGATAGAAACGTCTTTGCATTTGTATAAGTTTGTTGAAAATTTATGGCCAGGGGCCTTAGGTCACAAGGACACTACTTATACTTTGTGACTTGCTTGCTAACGTTAATGTTGGATCTCTGTCCTTCTTTCAATTCTATACACCTTTTAATTTAGTTTTTGCATCTTGGACATCATCCAGTCTGCAGGAAATGTATTCGGAAGAAGTTTATAGATGAAGAACTTGAATGTTGTCCGATATGCAATATTGATCTTGGATGCGCACCTTTGGAAAAGTTGAGGTTTGTCTGCCCTTCCTCTCTCTTCTCTAATGTTATGACATGTAGCCTGATGCACAAATGCATTAAATACATGCACAAGTAGTTGACATAAAGTGGAAGTATGTTGTTGATTACATTTTCTTCAAGATGAACTTTATGTGTATCTGGATATGCATGTTACGACATATCACAAAAGTGAAGACTCTTAAGTTTTCATGTTTAGCTTCGGGGTGTTCATATGTGCGTGTAAGCTGCCTATTGTGATTTGAAGTGGCAATAGGATTTGGATTACAGGATCTGCCGGATGAAAACTGATTGTTTTGATAAATGCTTGTATTATTAACTGTTAATCTGTTATCAAATTATGATGTTGATTCTTTAAACCACGATAATCACTTAGTTTATACAAATGACATCTGAAGAAATATTGCTATTATGCTGCTAATTGGTCAATAAAAATGGTGTAATGACCTGGTCTTTAATACTATTATCTGATGCAGTTAAATTACTTATGCATAGGCTGTCAATTAACGAAAAGGAGTTTGCAAACCTGAGAACAATGAGGGACCAAATCCAATATATAGTTGATTAGTTATCAGGATATGAGATTTTGTTGCCTGCTTTACATGGTTATATGATAAATCACTTTTACAATAGCAAAATCCTCTAGTTTCACGATGTATGTTTTATCTATTTTATCCTTTGTGGCAAACTTTCAGATGCATATTTGCTGTTAGTAAGCTTATTCAATTGGGATTATTATTTCACAGTGGCTTCTTGAATTTCAGTAATTCTATTGCGTTTTAGTAATTAAGAATAAATTTGTCTCATGAGCAATGTACACTGTTAGATGGTATAAAATACACTTGACTTATTATTGAGGAAAATTTAACAGATTTCAGTAAGGGTGCATCCAGTTACATATACCACGTTCTTGTATGAGATACCAATGGGATGATACTGAATAATTTTAAATCATGTGCAACCCTCATAACACTTATTTCCGTTATTTGAGCTTCACTTGTGAGTCTATGTCTAAGAATAGTTTATGTGGCGGATCTTATGTTCATATATTTCAAGTTCTACAATTTGCTTTCAACATAGACAATTTGCCCTTGTTATGCTCACGAGTTTCAGTATAAATAGCCGTATAGAAGTTTTGTAAATATGATGGATTGATGGAAGCCTGCCAGTAATGAAGCATTCTTTTGGTAATCCATTAAACAGGCCGGACCATAATTTGGAAGATGTCCGAGCCAAAATTTTCCCATACAAACGGGCAAGGGTGAAAGCCCCTGAAGTTGTTCCAACCACATTACCATCAAGACGAAAAGAGAGATCACTCTCGTCATTAGTGGTCAGCACACCCAGAGTGTCAGCACAAACCACTTTGACTGGTAAAAGGTCAAGACTTACTTCAAGGAAGAAATCCCGTGGTTCAAGTTTTTTTGTTGAAAAGGGTGTCAAGAAAGAGCAAGACCCCATGGAAGATGGCGAAGAAAGTTCGAGTTCACAAGAGACTTCAAACAGGATCAATCACAATTCACAGCAGGTAAACAAAATCAATAGCTCTAACTAAAGGTGGCAAAATGGGTGGGTTGAATAACAGGTCAAATGGGTCAGGGTCAAAACAGTTATGATCAGGTTGGGATGACCCGCTTGGTCGCTAACACTTTTCTCTGGTTGTTTTGAACATGATAAACAATCAATGTTTAAAAACGATCACATAAATGATACTGTAAAAATAATACCTAGCTTTTTCTTTCTCTTTTTCTGAACGAGAATCTTACTTCCCCCAATAAGGCGCCTAGGAGGTCTTGTTATAATCTGAATAAACTTAAGTTGAATTTTGATATTTGATCTATAGGATCTGTTAGATATAAAGTATAACCCATGTCGAGTGTCGACCCACTTTTATCTATATGGGCAAGCTGGGCAGCTGAACAAATAAGTCTGGGTGAAAAAGGGGACCTTTTCAGGGCGAGTCAAAACAGTTGGGGCTGGGTTAGTTGACCCGGCAATACATAAAATATCAATCTAATCTTCACAATTTAGGATCTTCAATCTTGTAATTATTTCGATACACTTTGGCGAATTATAATCTATATGACCGTTAGAGATCAAATACCACCTATCGACCCATTTTAGGTAAATGGGTTAAGATTACTGTCTCTAGTGCGGACAGTGTCACCATCTTTTTGTACTTCGGTATCAGTCTATTTACTTGTTGAATCCTATTTATATTGATAGTGAGATATAACAATGAACATGCAGAATTCCTTCACTGCTGAACCGTCAAGTCATCCTCCTTCTGAGGAAGAAAAAGAAGGTGGCAAACCATGGGAACGGAAAGTTGATTGGAAACCTTTGGATGATCTTGTTGAAGCAGCCAATAGGAGTAAATCTTCCAAAGTCAATACTCAGGGATCTATGGTCAAAGCTGAGCCACCGTATACCGTAAGAAGTGTGCGCAAATCTAAAGGAAAAGATCAGTTACAGAAATATAAAGTTGAAGATATGGATGATACTTCTGAATCAGCAAAACCTAAAAAGTTAAGAAGGTATCGCAAAAAAAAGTCGAATGGGAATTTGAGTGTTACTGCCGCCCAAGCTATGCTGGATGCTGGTGCCAACAATGTTCGGGAGAAAAGAAACTATCCTATGTGGTTCCAGTTGGTGCCATTTAAAGATCAGTGAGTATTCTGTTTCAGCTTTTAGATCTGTAGTCTTGGGGGTGTTTGGTTTTGCATTTTAAAGTTGATTAAATGATGCTAAATATTCAGAATTTTAGATAAATAGCTGTAATAAAGCTGGTTGAAGAAGGCAGCGTTTGGTTGTGCTTCTGCTGTTTAAAGTTATAATGATCAGAATATTAATTCTGATTATTTAGAAAAAAATGATAGATAAGACATTTTTTTTTGGAAAAGAAAATAGATTCATTGTGTGAAATGGGAGTTACTCTTAAGTTTGCTTAAAAGAGTAAATAGGATTTGATAATCCATTTTCTTCAGTTGGTTTGAAACTGATTACTCAAAACGGGCCTCAATTATCTGATCACCCGAATCAGAACATGTTTATTTTGACTGCCAATCGCGACAATAAGATAGTTCCAGAACGCAAATCCAGACACTTTCCTTTAGACTCTTATCACCTTTTTAGAGATAGATTGTTAATAACTTATGAATGTTTCGTTCTAATCTTCACATTGTTAACTTTCTTTGAATGATTTTCAGGGAAGGGGAACCTTTACGCCAGATAAAAGGACGTTATGTGAAACTAAAGTGAGTTCTCTTTAGCCTCATACCTTTTCCAGCTTTTCTAATCAGTTTCACATCTCTTGTCCTATATAAAAATGTTCTCATTGTTTGGTTTGATATGATCACAGTGACGGTAATGTACCTGTTTCAATTATCCAAAAGCTGGTGACGAACAAACTGGAACTTCCAAGTGAAAATGAGGTAAGTCAATTAAATGTTTAACATTATGTTGGTTTTGTTTATATGATGTGATACGTGATTCTGTGTTATTTACTTTCTATGAGCGAATATTAACATGGTATCCTACAAAATGAAGAAAAATGATTATAAACAAATGATTTGTGCTTCAAATTTCAATAACCATTTCCAAGATTTAAAAAACGAGTAGGGATTCGTGGCATTTGTTGTTATATTTATATTTATAATTAAAGTGGTATGGTAATAAACATTTGTGATATGGTCTTTCTGGGGTGTTTGGATATGTACTTTACAGTTTACACCTTATTATCTGATAGAGTGGTTTAAGTAGCGTAAAGCCGAAAATCAGTTTTTAATGTTTGGATGATTTTAATCAGTTACATACACTGCAACTAAACTGATTATCAGTGGGTCAAATAAAATTACCTAACTAACGTTTTCTAACTTAAACTGACAGACTTTTACTCCCATCTCACAAGACTTCTACAATATTTTCCAAGATAATACCATTTTGCATATTTAAGAACGTATTTCTTTCTTATCTACTAGTTAAAATTTGGCAAAAGAATGAGACAACGGGTTATCCAAATAATCTCTCTCAGACTGATTTTATAACAACTAGTTATCTAATTCTAATTATTTGAATCACATTATCACTTTATAGTCTCAAAAACCAGTACTTACTTTATATCCATGTGTAGGTTGAGCTAAGATGCATGGGTAAGCCGGTAGTCCCCACGCTGCAGCTACATAATCTGATAGAGCTTTGGCTACAAGCTCACCCAGACATAATAACAACAAAAGTTGGGTCATCTGCACACGAATATGTCATGGAAATATCATATGCAAAGAAGGCTTCTACAGTAAGTCCAAGCCCGGTACTACAAACATCATGAATGGCAACGATAAAAAAATGGAGTTAGGAAGCGTAATCTACAAAATTTATGAGCTTACAAGTAATTTTTGTCGTCACTTTGAGTTGAATTTTGTTATTCAATTTTTGTTCAAGTTGATATAGTTTGACATTTTAATTTATCTCGCTTTACCTACAAGAGATCGACTGCAAACTTCTGGGATCCATCAGAGATGGCAAGATGGGTGTGACCTCACGATGAGTGGGTCACATTGGTTGGGTAACGGGTCCAAACAGGTATGACACAAATTGGGTAATTTTTAACATGAGGCTGTGTTAAATATCTTAACAAAACTACCACTTTCAACCTGTTTGAGACATTCTTGTTTTGGTTAAAAAACTTTTTTGGCTTAGACAGAACATAACCATATTGAATGTGAACGAGCCACGAGATAGAACTCAATTCAATACTTCTAACAACATCAACATCCAACTATAACATCATTTGACTAATAATGCAATTTATATATCACTTACGCATTACAAAAGGCTCAAAGTACTCGATGAGAGCTTGAACCGAGCCTCTACAAGCTCAAGCTCTTATTGTCATATAGGATCTGAAATCAAATTCGATACGATAGATTGATCCTTCATTCCCTTTTTCCAAAGTTCAAGAATTTTTACATAAACTTCCTCAAAAAAACACAAACTTTCTTTACAAGTAATTAATTAGAATCTTAGACAACAAATTAAACTTTACAACATGATAACAAATCATATTCCCTTGATACCAATCTCTTCAAGTATCTCCTTGCACCTTGGATCAATTTCCTTGACCATAAATCCAATAGGATTAGCTTGTCGAGTATTACCTCTAACACCATTTTTATCTGTCAACGAAACTCGAGCACTGCTTTCATCATCCATAACCTCAGGACACTTCTGATCAGGACTTGTAGTCACTTTAACATCACATATTTCCTCCTCGTGGTCCCCGCTAGCCGTTATGCTATACATTCCGTTAGAATCAGTTACTCCTTCAATCTTTTGAGTCTCTTTACCTGATTCGCGTTCCCTACATTCTAGAATTACTTTTGTGTTTGGGACGGGGTAGCTTATTTTGGTGGGAAATTGGATTCTGCATGGGTCACAATAGACTTTTCCTTTGATCAGAAATGATTCGCCGTCTGGGGCTGGTGTGGATGGGGCAGGAGCGGCTACAGGGATGGCTGTTGCATCGGCTCGTGATGTGACTGGGCCAATGATGGATGATATTGTGAAGAACAAGGCTAATACTGCAGCGTAATTAGCCATTTTTTTCTGAAAATAATTTGGTTAGAGAAAAATGGGATTGTGAATTGGTGGCGGAAACGGTGGTTGTGTTGGTTGGGGGAGGTGTCGTCGGATTGAATTATGGGAATGGGAAGGGGTTATGATGGGAAAAGAGGTGGTTGAGAGAAAATGGTGCGAATAACAGTCAGGCTTCTATTTTTGGAAAGAATTGTTGATTCAATTTTGATTGTGATTTATAACCACGAATCTAGAGATGTTAATTAGATTTGAAAGGTTGGAAAATATAAAACACAACCGAACGTTTTTCAAGTATAATTTGATGAAAAAATTAATCATATTACCAAATTTAGACCAGGCTTCAAATCACTTCACTGAAGAAAAAACTTATAATATGTCCGGTTATGATCTAGTTTTGCTGGCGTGGATTAGTATTTACCTCAAACCTGACTTGATATCTCTTGTTTTCAGACTTGTTTGGGGCTAAATATGAATTTGTAGTTGAGGTGTTACTATAAGTATTAAATTGTAGGATACTAATAATTTCGTAAAAGGTTTTGAGTTGATTTACAGATATCAGGTTAGTAGCTGCGCATTGTGTTGTTTGCCTAATGCCTACACACTCAATATCGGTACTGTAGGTTCACACTAAATTCCTAAATTAGTGTTGCAAACCTTAAATTAGTACATGTGAAGATGCATAGGTATGCAACTCACCACATCTCGTGGGGCTAAAGCAACTGCTCTTATGGCATTTGCAGTTAAGTGAAAAATAGGCCCAACAAAGCTACTAGAAAATGTCGGCGCGTGCAAGTCTGACTGATATGTTAGCACATTAGTTGCTTGTCTGTGACAACGACTTCTGTACTCATACTAGGTCTTTGCAGATTGATACCTGTCCCAAGCTAATGTAAATTTCACTAATAAACTAGAAAGTTAGGAAATATACTATCCGATTAACACAAAAATCGAACATCCCTGTGAGCAATACTATTACAACTGGTCACTGCTAACTATTACCACAAAGAGTCACAAAGTTTCAATAACAAATGATATCAATATTTTGCATATCAGGAAAACCTTATTGGATATACGCGTCGCGAGTACCTAAAAAACATAAAACTTAAAACCGTAGTTAACTTTTAGTAAACAATGTCTTTTATGTTGAAAATTGTTCATGTCTTCTACAAGTCTCTTGCACGAGTAGCGACCGTAAAATTTTCTAAAACAATTGTTGTCAACAATTTTTTTAATTTATTTTTCGGGTGTATATCTTCTATTGCTTTAAATGACAACAATTCATGTTATAAGTTATGAATACAATTGATAATTTTGTAATTAGGAATAACTGTTTGTCTAAATAAAAATATTTATTAATAATTACAAATTTAATTTGAGACCATAAAAAATAGACACTCTAAAGTTGATTTCGGAGGAAAAGTTAATTTTCAAGAAAATACATTTTCAAAAGTGGACACTCTCCCAAGCAATCAGTGTGACTTTGAACATTGTCTTACATATCGAGGCGGGACATGGCCCATCAACCTTACAAAAATAGACGAGTATCTGTGTATTGTGACGAAAATTTAAAGCAGAAAATAATTATAACTGAGAAATTGTAGTGAAGTATTTCCTGTATGAAATCAATGAATATTCTTTACTTGGTTAAACTTATAACTTAATCAGTAGTTATGGAAAGAAACATATGGGTGTAAAGTCTAATATTGAAAGAAATAAGACGTAAGGTAGATTAGTAATTTACGTATCTCACTCTGAGAGTTTGTAAGTAAATATATTTTATCTTTATATAAAGATAGTAAAAATTTTGTTAGAGTTTCTGTAAAGTGTTTGATATTTTAGTTGTATCTTAACGCAAATATTTAAATGTTTGGAGGTGTTCACTTAAGCTTATACATAGACTTTGAGACTATTTAATTCGGCATATATTTTGTAAACCCATATTCTTAAACTTATTGTGATCCGATAATGATAAATAAGTCCAAAAAGTAAAAAGTTAAGTTTATAGAAACTAAAATGTGAGATATGTTTATGTTCAATTTATGACTATCATCACTAAAACTTGAGATATGCTTAAATACAATTTCTGACTATTATCATGCATTCTTTTTTACTTTTTCTGTTATGACACTTATTATTATTATTATTATTATTATTATTATTATTATTATTATTATTATTATTATTATTATTATTATTATTATTATTATTATTATTATTATTATTATTATTATTAGTTAACAAATATTCTCTCTCATTATATTCTTCTCTCTTTTACACACAAATTTATCACGGATTTTAATTACATTTATTTTTTTGTAACTTTTAAAAAACATATATACACTTTATAAAATATATACAAAGTTAAAAAATATTGTTAAACAATTTATATCAAAAATTATAAAATTTAAGCCTTTTTCATTTGAAATCAATTTTGCTACATATATAAATATTTAAATCTTGAGATTTAAAAGAATCTATTTGTAATAAGTATGAACTGCGATGCACACAATACCAAAAGAATAAAACTAGAAATAAGAGGTAGAAAATGTTGTAAAAGTGTGTAAGAGAGTAATTTTGACATCTAGATTTATTTATTTTTATTTATTTTCTCTAAATTTGAAGATAGCCTCACATAAAGTGACTTAGAGTCATGAAAATGCAAATGTGTCTAGTTAGCGGATGTTTGGAATTGTTAAACTTAAGTACTTATAAAAACCGTACCTTTGAACCAATGTTTGGATTTAGTTATTTTATAAAAAGCGCAACGTATTAATAAAAATAATAATTTTAACATAAATTTTAATCAAGTTTATCTATATAACATCTTTTATATAATAAAAGAATTACATCATTTCGGAGTATTTTTACAAATCCCTTCTCATTGAAAAAAAATTGGGCCAATAGTAGAGCTCGATTTTGCCACGTAGGAGAAATCGAGCAATGTGCTTGGTCAATAAAAAGTCAAAATTAAATTGATTTTGGTCAAACTTAATAAATTTGGTGGAGAAATTTGGTTAAGAAAAAAAATACATAAAAATATAAGTGTCAAATTTATGAAAACAAAAACTTAAAAAAAGAGGAAGTAATTAATAAAACTTTAGTAATTGAATTTTAAATAATTTATATAGAGTAAAGTGTAAAATTACAAGTTTCCATGTTTTTTAATAACTTTATAAAAAACACAAATAACCCCTTACACTTTATACCCCCTATATTTTATAATATTAACTTTATTTAAAATTACATGAGTATTATTATTAGTTTTTAAACTTTTATCCATTAAAATTATAAAATTTGGTAAATATGCAAATTAGTTTTAATATATGTTAAACATTTTTTTAAATTAATGTTAATTGTAAACTTTCATCCATTAGAATATTTTTTTAAATAAGGACTTATGTTACAATTTAAAAGTTTAATTTATTCATACACGGGTTTGAAATACGGCTAAATTATTAGTAACGGGAATATAAATATCAAATAGTAAGCACGATACTGTGATATAAAAATAAATATACGCGATTCTACTTATGACAACGACTCATGAAATTGTTATTTAAAATTTGTATATGGATATCCAGAGAAACATTTTAAAAACTTTACGGAGCATATTTTAACTTTATCAACGCTTATTATGTGCTACTAAATTCACACATTTTGTACAAAATGATATCAATAGTTAAAGTTAAACAACAAAATCAACCTCAACCTCAACATGTTTGTCAGTTAAAAACGTTATACAAAGCTAATTATTAAAAAAAAAAAAAAAAAAAAAAAAAAAAAAAAAAAAAAAAAAACAACATAGGTTAGATAGTCATTGTTTAATATAGAATGTGTTGTTCTTAAATTATATATATAAAAAATGCACGCATCACAATCCTTATTTGATAGCAATCACCTCTTAAAAAAAATGTAGGTGATAACCTAACTTTATTCATTGACGTGATGTTTTATCAAAAAAATTGATAAAAAAAAAAAGTAATAGTTGGCCGTTGTAAATGAATTAAAAGTATGTACATAAGAATTATTCAGCAAGAATATATAGTTTTAATCAGGTTATTACGTTATTATACTGCGATAATGTTATTGAGTTGATAATGACGGATGTGAGATACAACCATTATTCTATACTTATGATTTATGTGTAAACCTCTTTTTGCTTCTGAATAGAATCCGAAAGAGACCTCAACAGAACTTTGGTATGCCTTATCTAGCTGATAGTATTTAGTAACATCTTTTATGGTTTAACTTTTTTGTTATACACACCAACTTTTAATAACTCTTTTTTATGTTTTATTGAAAACTTCTACACTTAATATTTGTGTTTTTAATATAAACACACTAAGCTATAATAGAATTAGTTGTGAGTTCAGGGGTTTTTCACTAAGCTTCTAAAAAAAACTTATAGCTTTATCATACACTTAATGTGTTATGGTAATTGAATAAGTCAATAAGCACCTTTAATAAGCATAACCAAACACCCATTTAGTTATAATATGAAGTTTTCTTATTTGATGTTACGACTAACTTTGTTGTTATCCTCACTATAATGCAACATGTTAGTGGTTTTTGTAGTTTTATTATCTTATCGCACACAATAAAATGTAATGCAATTTGTTGTGTGCGATTTTTAGATGAGAATTAGGTATCAACACATGATTGTCGTGAAAGGATTTTCTACGCCTGCTCAAGGTGTGAATGTATAATTTAGTTGAGTTGCTTATTTAGATAATACAAGAATGTATTTTAATGTACCAAAGATGTGTTTTAGTGCCTATATGAGGAATTTTATGGTAGGAATTTTTTTCGAAGTGTAATTTGTCTTTGAATAAGTTAATGAAACTTAGCAGGTGTTTGCTGTCATTGATACACTATGGGTGTCAACCAACAGTCTAAAATATGGGTGTTTTTTTACCTTGATGATTTAGGCCAATTGTGAAGAAAGTTGCATTAAAGTGAAAGGTCGGTAAGAATTCAAACAATTCTAAAAGATTTGCGAATATACTCTTTAACATTTTTTTCATGCATTTATAATTTACTTATACAAGTAATAATAATTTCCTTACATAGTTCGGGCTTAGAGAAAATTTGTTCTTATACATTATACATTAACGTAAGATTAAATTTGAGTTCTACTCATTACATATTTTTTTCGTTTCTCTTTATGTAATAAAGAAACTATAGTATAAGCATCTATGTTAATTTGGTAATTTTATGATCAAATACAAGAAGTAAATAACACAAACTTATGAAAATACAACTTTCCAAACAAAAAGGTAAATTAGTAAAAATGATATGATGGTTATTCATAATTAAGGAAATAAATCAATCTTCAAAGGTATCTAAATATGCTACATATTTTAACAAAAATATAAGTAAAAGAAATACTACAATTACAAAACACATCGTAAATTGATAGCACAAGTTTGCAAAACTAAAAGCATGTATCACTAACATCTCATGCAAGTCAAGTATCATCATGTGATTTTGCTTGAATAATAAAATCTAATTTTTAATCCAAATGCATTCTCCTAAAATAATAGGTAAGTTATAACATATACATATGATTTTTTATTTTTAGTCCACCAAGTAAAACCATTTGAAACATGTTAAATGATTCATTTATTAATCGATAATAATATATAATTAAAACGAAATTTTAAAAACACTGTGCGTGCACAGGTATTATAACTAGTTTAGGTTAAACATGAAAGTAAAAAGTCATTTTAATTCATTATTAAATGAGTAACACACAATAAACAGCTTTTACCTGCTTATAAAAACAACTTTTTTATTATTTTTACGCGTTTATTTCGGCTTATTTAATCGGCTTATGGCTTATTTGTTTTTGGGCTTATGTTTCATTAACTCATTTTTTTTGGCTTATTTCCAAAAAATTTGGGTTAATGTAAGTTTATTATGACATTATAAGCTTATAGTTTTTAAATAAGCCAAAAAATTATAAGTTTATGAGACATAAGCCTAAAACCAAATAAGCTATATTCCGGCTATATAAGCCGAAACAAACACCCCCTTAAACTAAACTAGAAAAAAAAAAGGTTTTACTCTTAAAAGAAAACCCAAACAGCCCAACATAAGTAAAGTAAACCCTGAATATAAAACAGTATTTTGAAGAAATTGTTACGACTACCATAGACAGACCGCCGTTTTCTCCGTCAACAAAAAACTCGATCGATCGAAAACAAAGGAAAGAAAAGATGGTGTACATTATCTCATGGGACGATTTCGTCGAACGATCCATCCAGTTGTTCCGTGCTAACCCCGAAAAGGTACTTTTATTTATTTTTTAACCCGAATCTCAATCATCTTTTTATGTTTTTAATTTTTTAATTTTGATTACATGTGAGTTTTTTATTGATTTATTGCAGACTCGTTATGTGATGAAGTACAGACATTCTGATGGTAAATTGGTCCTTAAGGTCACCGATGACAAAGAGGTACTAGTACTTTTTATTTTGACTTTTACTTTTTAGGTTTAATTTTTTAATATAAGGGAGAAGCAATATGCAATGCAGATAGTGTATATGTGTGTACTAGGTTGTTGCCATTAGAGCCTGATGCTTGGACCGTTAATGGCCCGTCAAAAACAAGTGTTATAGACTTATAGTTGATATGTACTCCTTAGGAATAGTAGATTAAGATTATGGCATTTTATTGAAGAATGCGAGTTCTCTTCTAGACTAGTTGAGAGAATTGTTTTCACTAGCTTAGGCTGGGTGCAATGGTTGGTGAAGGTAATGGTGACCCCCCACCGTGCTCACCTCTATCACCTCTATTTTTGGAACATAATGGTGACCACCCTCACCATTATATTTTTTCTGGTTTGTGAGTGTGTGTGGGGTATTTTGTGAGGTATGTTTGTATAAAGTGGGTATTTTTAACGGTGATGACCATTCGAGCTGAAAGGTGATGATGGTGGTATGTGTTGAATGGTGATGTGGCGCTGACTTGGAGCTGAGGATAGTGGTGACCATTGCGACTAGTCTAAGCAATGTATTTAAGAAGCTAATTGTACATTACCTTCTACTCATATTTTAAGTTGATTTTTCTTCTTATAAGGAGATGATAAATAGGGAAAGTAAATCTATTTTTTATTTTATTTTATTTTTTTAACTAAAGAAGGAGCTCCTAGTCAAGGATCCATATCATGGAACGTGATCATCTCATTCCTGCTCTTAAGTTTTTGTGATTGTCTAATACCCTGTATCTGATAAGCTCGGCCGCCTTAGTATTTACTTTCTTCTTACAGTACAATATTGTAACTAGGATTGGGGCCTTTGGGGATCTTATCTCTCACTTACTTTAGACTTGTCTTCAAATATCCTTGCACCAGCCTTTAGTTCTTAAAATTTTTGTTAATAACAAGGATGGCTAATGATCATGTGGACTGAAAACATGGACGTCAGGGGATTACCTAGAGGCTAGAGCTGAGGGTTACTAGGAAAGAATGAAAGAAATATGGAAGGTTACAATGCTTGCTTTAGACTATTAATTAATTTCGTAGTTGAAAAATTGGGCATGTGGTTGTGGCATTATTAGATTAAGCTCTTTTTAGAACATCATTACAACAATTTTCTTTAGGTTAATCTAGACTTGTTGCCTTATTGGTAAAATTGTAAGGCACTAAGACCAACATGAGATTCACCGGTGCCTTGGTTATACCAAGAACTTAATCTAAACATACGATCCTAAGTCTCTTTATTAGATATTTAGATTTATCTGCTGGGCGTACCTGTTAAATATTTCCAGTCTAACTAAACTTGTAGATAACTCATTTTGATAAATTCATAAATGTTAAGTGATGCAATTAAAACAACTCACTAATCTCATGCGAAAAACTTTATGAACTCCTAAGTGTGATATATGTAATCTTGGTATGAACTATAATGTCATATACACTTTGACATTTCACATGTAAACGAATCTCAATAAATTAGTTAGAGTCGTTTTTTTCTATATTTATGCTTGATTGAGATAGATGAGCATTGCCCTCTTCGCATTTGTTTTAACGCAGTAATGCAGTATAGGGGTGTAAATGAGTAGAATCAAGTCGAACTTTAGCAGAGCTCGGCTCGACTCGACTCGACATTATGTTCGGCTCGAGCTTGGCTCGATAGCTCGACGAGCCTTCTTAAAGGAAGCTCGAGTTCAGCTCAAGAAAGCTTGAATTCAGCTCGAGCTCGGGTTGAAAAGCTCGGTTTATTTATAATGACGTATTTTTGAAACCAACTAAAATTGAAATAAGATGAGATTTGGATTCGACTCGAGCTCCGCTCGATAAGCTCAACACATAAGTATTTACTCTTAGTGTATTAAATATAAGCCCTTAAAATATACATAATATACATAAAAAACATGCATATCACTTAAAAGCTTGAAAAGCTCGATAACAACTCGAGTCGAGCCTATATAAGCTCGAGTTCGGCTTGATAAACATTTTGAAATCATTTTCTGGAGCTCGAAGACTGAAACTGAAGTAGAAGTTGTCTTCCACCAGCAATCTTTTTTGTGTTTTGGTCAAATGCTAATGAAGGTGAAACTGAAGTAGAAGTTGTCTTCCACCAGCAATCTTTTCTGCAAGCACCGTCTCCAGTTGTGTCTTTCTCATGATGCCGAAGGAGATGGTTTTGTGGTCAGGCTCAGATATAGTGACAACATTGGTTGCCTTGCCTGAAATAAAAATTTGAGAGAAGTTTGTAATCAATTTATGCAGTTTGCCTAAATCTTAACTGATATTTTTAACATCAGCATAATGTTTAACAAAGATGTGTGGAAACAACTTATCAACAATAAATTAAGTCTCCATATGTTGTTCGTGTATGCTATATCCTTAATTCCAGATCGACATGGGACTGATAGTTATTTTCTGGATCAAATTTCTGCAGTGTCTTAAGTTCAAGACAGACCAGGCACAAGATGCTAAGAAGATGGAGAAGCTAAACAACATATTCTTCACCCTCATGGCTCGTGGTCCCGAAAGTATGACCCTTTGCATTATTCTTTTTTCTCTATTGCATTTTCTGTCGATCTTAATCTTTTGGTGATTATTGGAGCTCTATTAGGTACTAAAACAAGAGGTGTCATGATAAATAGAACTTTAAAAGCATTTTGTTTAATATATAGGAACAAAAGTACAAAACCCATATCAAGAAATGCCAAGTTTGTATATCCCAATTGAAATATGATAGTAGATTTCTTGATTTATGGATTTTGTATGCTTATTACCTAAAGTAGCATAGATCAATGCTGATATTCTACAAGGAAACAATCCAGAAAAGTTTTAATAATAACCTTTTCGTAACATTAATCTTGGCTTTGAATCAGACTAAATTTTGCCAATTGTGATACAGAGATATTACCAGTTGTATATTCTGTAATTGTCAACATTGTTTGTGTTGCTGTGGCTATAGTCTATGTAAATCGAAGTATTCGGTATGCTAATGAAAATTGGTGAATAACTTGTTTGTTTTGCAGCTGATATAACAGAAGTCACTGGAAAAGAACAAACAGTACAGCCTGCCAAGAAAGGAAGGGCGAGGAAGCAATAATTCTTAGATGTTTGCTCACTTTCTAGCCATTTGATTGTTGGTTTCCTGTACTTATCAATGGTTTGGATAAAACTCCACCTTGCTAGATGTTTCAAATAGTAAAGTTCTTTTGAATTTGTATGAATTGGGTAGATCTTTTGGTCCAAAATCTTTGGAAATATTAATACTTCTGCTTGCATTGCCAAATCTGAGATCATTATTTGAGGGGATTCCTTTTTACCTTTAGTTTACTTTTACATGTGGAACATTATGCCCCATAGTTTCTCTTGCTAAAACTAGTACTCCCTCCGTTTGAAAACATGAAAAATGTAACTTTCTGTTATCGGTTCATAGAATCATTTGGGTTACTTGTACTGTAAAGGGTATTGATGTGTGTCTAATTTACTAGTCAACTGCTTTGCTTCATTTTTAGTAAGCTACACGTGTTGAAACAAGTCGATTTTTATTCTGTGTTTCATATTTGATTGGTTATATTTTAGCTTGATTTTTTTAAAGGTTGAGATAAAGTACCAACGCAAATTGATCAACCTTTTAGTAAATGTATGGAATGTGATACCGCTTAATAATACTGTCTTTTACGAATGGACAAAAGTTGAGTAATCATCAACAAAGTGTTCCATGTTCTGTTAGCTTTTATGTAAAGCTCTTGCTTTTTTCAACAAACTGCAAAAGCTTGCAGATAGGGTATTCTTTGATAAGATGATGGATAAAGGCATAAGCTAAGCGAAAACAAACTTTTCTCTAAATTTGGATGTCATCCGTAAAATCCATTTGTGTACGGATCTTGAAAGTGTAGACTTATGTAACACGATTAACAAGTCTTCAGTATATCTAAGCATATGTATGAAGTGCATCACACGTATGAATCTTGTATGTACAAAATTTATATTGCAGGTCGTTAGCGTGTGTCATCCAGTTCACCAGTTGTATGTGTAAATTTAGTGTTTGAGTTTTACTGCACTGTCTCACAAGCCAATTTGTATGTGCAACTTCTTTTATAACCTATTTTTGTCTTGAAACCATGTATTATTGATTGACAAACAGGACATTATTCTGAGAATAAAATCTCTCAATATCAAAACATATTCCCCCATAAATTTATAGGCACTTGGACACTACTTTAAAGCAGGGCACACCCTCTTAAGGGAAATTCTTTTTTTCCAACAACTAAAATTCTCTTATTCGAAACAATTTGCCGTATTCACTTGCATCACTTCTTCGCTGCTATACAAGTGTTAACCAGTTTCATTATCATACAGGTTTTTTTTATTCTTCACAAATTTGTTAAAAAAAAAAATAAATAAATAAATAAAAAATAAAATAAAATAATTTAGATATTTAATTGAAAGATAAATTTATTTATTTGTAGAATATAATTTTATGGGAATGTATGTCACTATCTATTTTTGGAGCACCATCCATGTGGGGTTCCACATCTTAAGTGACATACACAAACACACATAGACTGCAGTTTTTAACTTCTCTGCTGATCTGCTTGACTTGTTCTCTGATAACTGCAATTCCTTATTCTCTTTAGGCCAATCTCCAACCATAGAAAGTTTCAGAGAATCTTGTTCCAGGCTTCATACATAATTTATCCAAACACTCAAACAGATCATTTCTTTTCATCAATCATATAACTTATTTCAAAACACAATTCTAAACAACCCTTGAGTTGTTCTTATTTCCTTGCTTTTGTCTGTTTTATTTGATCTTTATGCAGTTTATAAGATACCCTTTTGTTTGATTGATGTGTCTCATAGAAAAAGTCCTTAGTATAAAGTCCACTGTGTCTTATCAAGATTGTATCTTTTATGTGTTCTGAGTATTTATCATAAAATTTAAGCACATGGGTTCGTTTTAAAAGTTCGTGTTCCAAAAGATCGAGTATTTTCTTTAAATCTTGGATTTTGAGTTCTTTTCAAATATTTGGTTCTTGAAGTTTTGGTGAAATATGGAGGAGGTTGAATTAGCTAATAAATCTGCTGTAAAAAGTTTTCATGAAATTATCACTCTACTATCACAACCACATGATCATTTTCACCATAGAAAGCTAATTGATTTGACAAGTGATGTTGTGATGGGATTTAAAAGAGTTGCATCTCTTCTTGATGATAAGCTAAGTCATCCGAGAGTGCGAAAATCCAAGAACTTCCAAATTCGAGTGCCTGAAAACATTCTCCTAGAAAAAGATAACCATTCCGCCCAGAATGTTTTTAAGAAAAATATTTCTTTAGCAAACCAATACCCGAGTTCAATGCAAATTCCCCAAAATACTCCTACTTCTTTTGCTAATTACCAATTTCTCCAACACCAACAGAAGTACCAGATAGAACAGCAAGCTAAGATGATGTACAGGGGGAGCAATGGTGGATATAATTTGAGTTTTGATAGTTCTGGTTGTACCCCTTCGATGTCATCCAATAGGTCTTTTGTTTCTTCATTGAGTATTGAAGGGAGTGTGTCTAATATAAGTGGAAGTTCTTCACATTTAGTCGGGTCGTATGGTCAAGATACATATCAACACAAAAGAAGGTGTTCAGCTAGGGGACATGATGGGAGCTCTGGTGGTAAATGTCATTGCTCAAAAAAGAGGTTTATATCTGATTCTTTCTATAATTTTGGTGGTCTTTAGACCTTAAAGAGGGTTAATTGTAAGAAAGGTAACATGGTATATCTGATTCTTTCTATAATTTTGGTGGTCTTTAGACCTTAAAGAGGGTTAATTGTAAGAAAGGTAACATGGTATTATTATTATTATTATTATTACTATTACTATTACTATTACTATTACTATTATTAAGCATTTTTTCGGTGGAGAAACACTATCCAAGTTCCAAAAAATAGTTCAAATTGATCAATTTTCAAATATTTTGAATTATGGTGATCGACCCAAAGTACGTGGTCAAGATTAGACCATGTATTACTTCACGATTTGGTAACTTTTATTTACCATGTTGACTTTTTTCCTTATGCGGCACTTGAAAATGATTATTTAGTTCCATCGAAAGTTTTGAATACTTATAATGGTTATTTCTGGCCCAAAACAAATTGGTTACTTAAAGTAGAAAAATCATACCAAAGTTGGTTACCTTTTTGATGTATTAGTTTGTTTAAAGATGCTGCTTAGCGAAAAAAAGAAGATGTGTTTATAGATGCTAAATATTCTATTTTTGTCTTGTTGGGTAGAAGACATAGGGTTAAGAGGTCAATCAAAGTTCCTGCTATTAGTCACAAGCTTGCAGATATCCCGCCCGATGAGTATTCTTGGAGGAAGTATGGCCAAAAGCCCATCAAGGGTTCTCCTCATCCAAGGTACTTATACTCACTTATCTGTCATGTATCTTAAATACCTGTAGTAACAATGATGGCGGGTTAAAAAGTCATCTTAGCAGTAAAATTATCAAAAAGATCGAGTCTTGCAACTTTTATTGTTCATCTTTGTTACTTTCTTCTGCTTTTAAATATAACTCAGATTTGCCTACTGAAAATAATGACTTTAGGTATCAGAATCAAATAATAAGTCATGTAATCGAATTCAGATATGCATAATCTTATATTGACCCTCAAAAATCAGTTTCGTTGCAGAAATGTTTTGTTTGTTCATCCTGATCTTATTAAAAAAAAATCATAAAACTATGTTCAAAATATATATTTTCAACATAAACATCTCCTAAAAATTTACGCCTTAATAGTTAGGAAACTTATGTGCTAGCACTTACCTTTTTCTTTTTCTTTATTTTTTTTTCTTTTTAATCTAATCTAAATATTCTGTTTCTGTTAAGTTTTCGTTGAACCTGATAGTGTTAAAGTTTTTGGTAGCAACCGGCTCGTGAGAGAATAGTGATCAATAGACAATAGTATATCTTAATACATTCTGAAGCTCATACAATCTGAAATATTGCAGAAAATGTTCCTAGATGATATATTTAATCTTTCACAGTAAAGTAAAGATTAGAGAAAATTCTCTAAAAGGCAATGTTTTGAAAACCGGGTTCGAAATCGACCCGGTCGAGTCACCAGGCACCGGGTCAACCCGGGTTTTTATTAAAATTTTTTGAAAAAACGAAACCCGGCCGGGTTGACCCGGGTCACTCAAAACCCAGTGGGTCTAACCGGTTAACCCGGTTTTAGAAACCCGAGTTTTTTTTACCCGTTTTTTTGGCCGGAACCGGTCGAACCGGTTAGCCCGGCCGGGTCGATCCGGGTTTCAAAACACTACTAAAAGGGTCAAAAACTCATGGTGAGATTACTATCTAGTAAAAAAACACATCTTGTCAAAATGGTCATGTGCGAATGTGCGACTCCATATATTGTGCGACACGTGTCCTTTTATTTTATAAGTAATAAAAATACATATAATGTGATATTTTGTCTTATTATTTATTATTAGAAGTATTAAAAGACTAAATACCCTCCTTTTTATATTTTATATCTCCCCACCTCACTCACATCACTTGACTATTTTGAGAAGTTTTATTATTATTATTATTATTAGATGATGACTGACTCTTAGTTTTTGTACCTTTTTCAGAATTAACTCTAAAGATTAAATAAATCCGTACTGTCTTCTCGGCGTCTCTTTTATTATTTAGAATGGAGTTTTGTTAGATTTCACTTATCATGTTATAGAAAACACACCTTTAGAAATTAATCCACCAAAGAATATGTTTGTTTGTGATTGTAAAAACAGGGGATATTATAGATGCAGCAGCATGAGAGGTTGTCCAGCAAGGAAACATGTGGAGAGATGTTTGGATGATTTTGGAATGCTTATTGTCACTTATGAAGGCGATCATAACCACTCCTTGTTGTTACCGTCACAATCTCTAAACACATAAAGTAGACTTTCTACATTCAAGTCCCTTTCCGTTTGATTGGCACTTGGATGAATATATGAAACAAAAATACCTGTCTTTGGACGATTCAGTACTTTTGAAATAACTCATTATAAAGTTCTCGATTGATATATACCAATAATCACTAGTTCATAGCATGTGTTATTCATTTTAATAATATGTATGTGCTCAGGGACGGAGCTATGTATTAAGTAGGGTTGGCCAAAGCCCACCCCAAACTTCCACGAGATGCTTATAAAAGTTATAATGTTAAACTAAATTGCCTCACTAAAGATAAGTTGGCCCACCCAAATTTTATAAACAAAAAGGATATCAAAATGAGACAGAGATCACACTTTATACCTTATGAGTTATGACTTTTCATTATATAAATTTGTCAGTGCTTATGATATTATATTTTTTCAAAACTCATACGTTGTCCTTGAAATTAATTTATACATGCAATAATTTATTAATTTATTTGAAGATGAAAGAATGATATTGATTTTTTTTATTAGCTTATTGTTACTTTCTTCTTATTTATTTCCGAAGAGCAGACACGGAATCACGAGACAAATTGAGCAGGTGCATTTGGAAAACCCAAACAATACTATACACATAATTTTAGGGATCGTATGCATTTAAGAAAAAACGATTTTTTTTAACAAAATCAATACCACAACACAAATATCCATCTCGGTTCCCTCCCCGCGGAGGAGCCATGCCTTCAAAATAGAAAATTAGAACTAAAATATAGTAATGCCGTGAATTTATTTAAGTGCTAACTGATATTTGGCCCACCCACATGTTAAATCCTGGCTTCGTCACTGTATGTGCTGAATAGAGTATTTGGGAACTCTTGTTATGTTTCAAGCGATTTGGACAAGTGACTGAGTGACTGATTCTTTTTACAGTTATACTCGCTTTATTTTCTTTGAGAAGGGAATGCCAAAAAGAAAAGAAATTACACTCCATCACTCGCTGTTGAAAAAATATCATAATATTTGCACTAACAAAGGAATTAATTCTTTTAAAAATCACATGTAATTTGTGAAATCACGCGTGATTTGCTACTAGAATTCAAAAAAATAGCGACAGAAGTTGCGACGGACAGGGACGTAGCCAGAAATTCTTTTCAGCCGGGGAACTCTTGTTATGTTTCAAGCGATTTGGACAAGTGACTGAGTGACTGATTCTTTTTACAGTTATACTCGCTTTATTTTCTTTGAGAAGGGAATGCCAAAAAGAAAAGAAATTACACTCCATCACTCACTGTTGAAAAAATATCATAATATTTGCACTAACAAAGGAATTAATTCTTTTAAAAATCACATGTAATTTGTGAAATCACGCGTGATTTGCTACTAGAATTCAAAAAAATAGCGACAGAAGTTGCGACGGACAGGGACGTAGCCAGAAATTCTTTTCAGCCGGGGAGGGGGGGGGGGGGGGGGGCAAAGGATTTTAAAAGACACCAGCATGTTAGAAAGGAACACAAATGATTACGGAGTATAATATATAACTATGTAAAAAGGTTGCAACATATTTGTTCATTCAATGTTTTAGTTGTACACGATGCTTATTCGCATAATTAAAATCATTTAAAAATGAATCCGAACCAAAATTCTTAGCTATAGGACTTAATATGGATTGGTGGATGGTTCGGGGATTAAATACATGGAGAGATATCTAGTTTGTAGATGGACCAAATGTTAATATGTAACAATTCGCATTTTCAGGTTAATTTCTATTCCCGAAAATTTCATTATTCATTTTTACTATTCACTTTCACTATTTATTTTCCGAAATTTAATTTTTATTTCATATTCTCCTGTGATAAATCATTTCCATGGCAAAATAAAAGTTTGACACTCATCAGATCATTTTCGCGAAAGTTATTAAGGAAATACACGTTTAGGTTAAAACGTCATTCAAAAATCCTACGCACAACGAAACTCAACCGCGTCAATTTTTTCTGCATCAGATAAATGTTTGATACACTCATGATTAATTTGAGAATTTATCATGATTAAGAAAAATGTTACCAAATAGACCCTGGACCGTAAGAAACATAAAAATTACGTTTTAAGCACTTTTGCTTATCCGTAACCTTAGCCTATAGATGCACCGCATTTCTAAGACGATTTGAGTTTTCACATTTTTGGAAAAGTCAACATATTTTTCCCTCCTCCTTTGACCAAAAATCATTCCTTGATTTTATAAATCATTCCTTGATTTTTTAGGCTTACGGTTTTATGTCTAAAAGACATTAAATGCCAACCGACACTAGACTGAGCCCAGTCTAGACATTATAAGTCATTTTTAAATCATTATTATCCTATTAGAAAAGTAACATTTTACTTTTCTCAATTTTACACAATATTCGTACGTTTTACGTATTACGCGTTTTAGACCCGTATTTCCAGTTTTAGCAGGGTTTGAGCACCCTAATGGAACCTACCACTCATTTTATATTTTATTATGGATTATATTGACAAGTTTAGTCATTCTTTCAAGTTTCACATTTTTACAATACCCGGTTTTACGTTTCGTGGCTTAACCATTTACGGTTAGCAATTTACGGAGTCAAAACTAACTAAATATCTAGGATAATATCACCAAGGGCCAACTCATCCTCCCTATGTTTTGTGAAACGCCAATAGGGGGGGAGTCACCCCTTGTGTGGCTTGATCTCCTTCTTTGAGCCCTAGGATATATACATGTGTACAAGTGTTCTTAGGAAGCTTTGACCAGTCATGGTATGTAACCTCCTCAAGCTCCTATTTAAGCCCCCTCCCCTCCTCTCCTTTGCCGTGCCATATCACACACATAAACACCTTTACACTTGATGCGTGGGAATCGCACCTTGCTTTACCTCTCGAGGGATCTCGAGAAGCTTACAACCCCCACCAGGCAGTGTACCTGATCGTTGTAGTATAGTATAGTGACAAGTACCGGGGGATTGATCGTTCAGCTTAGGAATAGTGTCGCTAGGATTAGAAAACCTAATTAATAGTTCTAGAGGTGAGGGATGATTATTTTTGTATTTTTATATTTTATGAAAGCAATTAAAATCTCGGGTTTTGGAAGAGTGGGCGGAATTAGTTGCTATTCAACTAACCCAAAGCTATTATATAATTAATTTAAACTAATGAAAATGAAATTAAACTAAATTAAACTAAGGTTGTGAGCAGTGGTTGGAGAAATTGTGTTTACTTAGACTTCATTACTCCCTAGATATCTTTTACATGTTAATTACTTGTTACACTTGTATGAATGACGGGTTGTATTCCTTAATACCATTCGTGGGGTGGCATACATAACTCCCCAACTCTATGAGCTCTTATCTCCTCCTACACCATGACCCAGCACAACTATAGGGATTGTAAACAGTGGCTCATGCATTAAATACAACCAATAAAGACCTAGTACGCCTCGGTTCATGTTTCTTAAGACGTTCAAGCATGTTACCATTTGGAGATCTGCCAGTTTTCTTAAGCCTAACATATAAATCATTCATTCAAAACAAGAGTAGACAAGTAATCAACACATAATCAACATCTAGGTTTCATTAGATCTAAGCAAACACTAGAGAGATCTAGCCTAGCATAGTAGAATTGAGACAAGAACAAGAGATAAACAACCAACACATAGACATATTGATTGAATTGAAAGTACACTTATCTCAATTACAATGCAAGGTCTCAAGGGTTTGGAACCCTTGAAAAACCTGTGAAAGAGGCACCAAAATCGTCTTTAGGGTTTCACCAAAACTTCTCTCTTTTTAATGAAAAAACTAGAAAACTATATATAGGAAAAACAGTCTGACGGCGTCAAGAGTTAATTCTGACGCCGTCACCTCGCCGCCATAAACTTCCTCGGACGGCCTTGATCCATTTATGACGGCTTATGTGACGCCGTCACCACCCACGGTAAATTATTCTTGGCCACTTTGACGCCGTCACCTCTCCATCTGACGCCGTCACCAGCTACGGTAAATTATTCTCCATGTCTGACGCCGTCAAGAGGCAAGTCTTGACGCCGTCACCTTGTATCCTCAGCTTGGATTTTTGATACTTTGCCGTTTTCTTCACTTTATGCTCCAAAAACGTCCAAAATAGCCTCTTTTCCAGAATTCACTCTCCAAACACCTAAAATCACAAAAGGAACGATTTAGGGCAATATTTGATTAAATAAAGTCGGATTCGGGCTTAAATGACCCCCTAAAAACGGATCATTTTTCGCCTCATCATATACCCTTACACTTGAGATTTGCTTGTCCTCAAGCAAATGAGCTTTTATTCTACTCAAAAGACAAGTTAGGGGTCATTTAACACTAATATAAAAGTAATTACAACAATTAATCGTTTCACTAAAGACCAATAGACAAGCACGGAGGTCATACACAAGCACCTCACAAATAGTGTTTAGATACTCACATCTCTCGGGTGTAATAAAGTAATATAACATTATGGAAATGGAAGATATCTCTCACTACATGTCATAGCAAAATAGATTACCATAGGCTTGGGAAAGGATCAAACCTCCACCACATGGCGTAAGCACCTAGGATAAACTATCAAAGAGGTCTTTTTAAAGGGTTGTAACGTTAGGTATAGGGATATGAATTACACGGTTTGGTTGGATAAAGGAAGTTTTACTGGTGGCGAGTTAACAATCTTAGTTAATTACATGTACAAGATGGCGTTGCTAAGCCAAGACTAGACTCGACTTAAGCTAATAAATGAAAAATAACAAAAACATAAAATGAACATAAAATAAAAACGGGATGGTAGTCCGTATGTTTTTTTTTTTTTTTTTTTTTTTTTTTTTTTTTTTGTCTCTTACCCTACCATCCAAAATAATACATCATAGGGGATGAGAATTCCCCTTACACTTGAATCTTTACATACTTTACATTAAACTAATCTAATGACTCGAATTAAGAAAATCAAAACACTTGGAGCACTTTTAAGATTAACGTACATATGGGGGTAATAAGTGATGTTCTTCCCCATTACTCCATAAATTAAGTACTTACCCACGAGTCCCAATCGTCCCAAAACAATATGTACAATGATATGACTCGACTTAGCAACCATGTAATCAATTAGAAAGTTAACTTAGGGTTTAACAAATAACAATAATGCACTAAAAATGAGCGCATACACGGAAGGCTAAGGCGATTTGGTTGTACATTTAAGTGGGGTGTAACAAATTCTTCCTTTAAGTAAAATGCTTAAAGTTAGAAATGAAAAGATAGGCTCGGAGGGGTGTACTAGGGGTATCGTGTACTAAAAATGAGTACAACGCTAAGGGTGTGGGAAAAATTAGTTGACTTAACTAGCCAAGTAATATGACTTAAATGGTCAAGTAATTATAATACGGGTTTAACACAAGGGTGATCCTAATGCCTCTTATCATGTAGTAAATCCTACTACACGAATGTAGTCTCACTCGCGGTCTCGGGATGCATCACTAACGCAAGTTCTAGAATCTAAATGCTACCGGTACACTCATAAGCACTAATAATGAATGCTTTTCCTATCAAATCTAAAGGCGAACCTCACATTTTTGGGTGGAAAATTTTTCTGAATATACGGTTATGTGCTAGTCATACAACCTCCTATCCATGAGACGCTTGCTATGGCTAAAGTTTCACTCCTAAATATTGTAAAAAATTTTAAATTTGGCGCTAAAATTACACTAACAAGTATTTCTCGTAGTTTTATTACTCATCTACTATCAAACAAAACAAACTCAAGCGAAAGTGCATATGTAAGGTATCATCTTTTTACCCTCCCCTTACACTTAAGATGAACATTGTCCCCAATGTTCAAGTAAAGAATGTAAAAGTTAAGAAGTAAAGAGAATGAAATCAAATACTCCCATGATTCACTCGGTATGGATTTTAGTTGGCCAGGTTAAATCTTCTTCCAAGAAAACGAACAATCAAAGCTTCCCTTCCAGAATATAAATCATTTTCTTGTCACAAATAACCTGTAAATCCTGACAAAAGTAGACAAGGCAACCTCGCGTAAAATCGGCGGCATCCTATATAAGTTACTAAATCCTAGAAAACAAAGTAAGATATAATGCTTGTGGAATGAAGTTTGCAGATTTCCTGGAGATTATAAAACTTAATAATTCACAAAAACTATAAGACTCCGTTAGAAAAACAAAACCGGTAAAATTTCCAGATTTTAACTCCTGACGCCGTCAAGAGCAAACCCTGACGCCGTCAGAATGGACCTGCAGAAATTCTTATGTTAAGTTTCCGGAAAATTTCTGGAAAAACTTTGTCCTACTTCCTGGAAAATCCTGCAAAACTTCATTATGACTCAATACAAGCATTTGACTCTAACAAATACGAATATACATGTTCATTAAATATTGTGGATAATCATGATCGGTTTGTTTCTTAAAAACATATTTGGGGTTTCCCCTTACACTTATCTTTTGCAAAAATACCTCTAGGTTGAAGTTAAGACTAGGCTAAACAACATAATAAAGTATTTCCATTTTTTAGTAGAGAAACATGATCAACCAACAATAAAAATAAAACATGCATACGGAAGCAAATAACAATCAAACAAATAAAAATCACACAAAACATGGGTTGCCTCCCAAGAAGCGCTTTTCTTTATTTACGAGTCTTGTAGCTAGACTCAAAGTCGTGGGTTACTACGTGATCTCATCATTGGTTCCATTCTCTAGGTCGTCTTCTAAACCAGTTTTGTATTCCGGACCTAGTTGCAAGCATTCTTTGTAGAAACCAAGCATCCTATTTCTAACATACTCTACTCCTCTACGTCTATCCTCATCATTCCTATAATAAGCCGCTTGCTTACGTTCCTTTTCGAAATTAGAGAGAAGGCGGTATTGCTCAATTTTGTAGGGCATTTGATAAGCAACCTCATCATTGTCTTTCTTGAACCTAACTATCCCTAACGTCGGATCATAACTCATCCTAGTGGCCTTAACAAATGGTTTCCCAAATATTATTTGACTTAGGCAAGCATCTATCACCGGACGCGTGTCTTCCACTATCATAAAATCAATCTCATAGGTGAGATTCCCTATAATCACATGTACTCCCTTAACTCTTCCTGCAAAATTACTTATCCAACTTTTACCGGGAATTATCCTAAAATTGAGTTGCTTCTTCATCACCCAATTGTAATAAGTCCTAGACATGATGTTCACGGGGGATCTAGGGTCTATGTAAGCTTTCCATATATGCATGTGCCCGATATTGCATGGGATGTTAATATTAGAGGGGTCTCCCATTTTGATCAGGGGATCGCCAAAGATATATGTTGTCTCGGGACTATCGAATAAATCCTTATGGTATTCCCGTTCTTCCTTGGTTGGCAACTTATCAAAATATTCCTCTATAGGTTCTACCTCCTCTAATTCCTTATCCTTATTAACCTCAACTTCCCTACTCTCATCCTCACTATTGGCTTCTACTCTAACTTCATCATTGTCACTCTCCTCTATCTCCCTATCTATCGGCTTGATGGTGACAACATTGACAAAGTGGACATGTTTGGATGATGAGGGGTCCTTAACTTGGATTCCACTATTGGTGTCCCTAGTGTCCTTCCTAGGTGTGGCTAATGTTTGGTTGTTGAGGGCTTTCAACAAGTTGTCGATCTTGTTGGTCATCTCCGTTTGTTGTTGGTTGAATTCGGTTTCAAACCTAGCTATGCGAGCTTCTTGAGATGCCATAAATTTCGACATCAATCCTTCAAGATTGTTGGTACTACCATAGTTGTTAGAAGGATTGTTGTTGAAGGTACGGTTGGATGGTGGACCGTTTGATTGGTAACGATTAGGTGGGTTGGATGAATTGGGTTGATTTTGTTTCCACCTAAGGTTTGGGTGATTTTTCCATGAGGGGTTATATGAATCACCGTATGTGTTTGGCTCGGGCTTGAAAGTGTACCACTTATCTCCCGCTTCGTCGGTACGCGTAGATGCGTAGTCCGCAAAAGCTGTTCCGGGGAGTTCCACACAATCACGAGTGTCATGGGGACCACTACATAATTCGCATGAAGAAGTGATTTTGTTCACTTGGCTTGAATGCTTCGGAGCTTCGTAAGATTTCATGAGAAACTTGACTTGGTCCTCAAGTTCCATGATCCTACGGTCGAGAGTGCTTGAATTATTCGAAGGCAAAGATATTGCCTTGACCGTTTTGTTCAAATCACGGGGATCATTCCAACTTTCGTTGTCATAGAGAGCAAGATCTTCTATGAGTTCCCATGATTGTTCCGCACTAAGATCACGTAGCTTACCACCGGCCGATTGGTCAATGGTTCGCCTCGTGGAGATGTCGATATGGTCATAGAAGATTTGGACTTGGAGCCAAAGATCTATGCCATGATGAGGGACTTTTTGGAGTAAGTCCTTAAAACGAGTCCATGCTTCATAAAGAGATTCATTTTGACGTTGTTGAAACATCAAGATGTCATTCCTAAGTTTAGTAGTTCTCCCCGGTGGGAAAAATTGAGCAAGGAAACGAGTGGTGAGATCATCCCATGTGGTGATGGATCCCGCGGGTAAACGCTCAAGCCATTGACTAGCTTGATCCCGTAGAGAGAATTGGAATAGGCGTAAACGGGTAGTCTCTCTAGTTTCAACACCTAGGTCTATGGAATCTACGATTTTGAGGAAGTCCTTAAGGTGTTGGTTTGGATCTTCGGAACGAAGTCCATGGAATGCACATCCGCTTTGCACCAACCGGATGGTGTCGGATCGCAAGGGGGTCACATTGGCTCCGGTGAGCTCAATGGTGTTTCGGTAGCCTTGGTGGCTAGGTCGGAAATACTCTCCTAAGGTTCGGGGCCTAAGGGGTTCTAATGGTGGGTTTTGTTGTGGTGGGATGATGGGTTCAAAGATGTTACCACCTTCCATGATGTCGGATGGTAAAGAGTTACGAACAAAAGCACGAAGAAATAAGATAGACTAAAGAAGACCTAAAAATAAAAATAAAAATCTTACTAGAAAGGAATCTAGCAAGTAGACCTAATAAAAAGAAATCCTAACCTAGACAATAACTATTCCCCGGCAGCGGCGCCAAAAACTTGATGCGTGGGAATCGCACCTTGCTTTACCTCTCGAGGGATCTCGAGAAGCTTACAACCCCCACCAGGCAGTGTACCTGATCGTTGTAGTATAGTATAGTGACAAGTACCGGGGGATTGATCGTTCAGCTTAGGAATAGTGTCGCTAGGATTAGAAAACCTAATTAATAGTTCTAGAGGTGAGGGATGATTATTTTTGTATTTTTATATTTTATGAAAGCAATTAAAATCTCGGGTTTTGGAAGAGTGGGCGGAATTAGTTGCTATTCAACTAACCCAAAGCTATTATATAATTAATTTAAACTAATGAAAATGAAATTAAACTAAATTAAACTAAGGTTGTGAGCAGTGGTTGGAGAAATTGTGTTTACTTAGACTTCATTACTCCCTAGATATCTTTTACATGTTAATTACTTGTTACACTTGTATGAATGACGGGTTGTATTCCTTAATACCATTCGTGGGGTGGCATACATAACTCCCCAACTCTATGAGCTCTTATCTCCTCCTACACCATGACCCAGCACAACTATAGGGATTGTAAACAGTGGCTCATGCATTAAATACAACCAATAAAGACCTAGTACGCCTCGGTTCATGTTTCTTAAGACGTTCAAGCATGTTACCATTTGGAGATCTGCCAGTTTTCTTAAGCCTAACATATAAATCATTCATTCAAAACAAGAGTAGACAAGTAATCAACACATAATCAACATCTAGGTTTCATTAGATCTAAGCAAACACTAGAGAGATCTAGCCTAGCATAGTAGAATTGAGACAAGAACAAGAGATAAACAACCAACACATAGACATATTGATTGAATTGAAAGTACACTTATCTCAATTACAATGCAAGGTCTCAAGGGTTTGGAACCCTTGAAAAACCTGTGAAAGAGGCACCAAAATCGTCTTTAGGGTTTCACCAAAACTTCTCTCTTTTTAATGAAAAAACTAGAAAACTATATATAGGAAAAACAGTCTGACGGCGTCAAGAGTTAATTCTGACGCCGTCACCTCGCCGCCATAAACTTCCTTGGACGGCCTTGATCCACTTATGACGGCCTATGTGACGCCGTCACCACCCACGGTAAATTATTCTTGGCCACTTTGACGCCGTCACCTCTCCATCTGACGCCGTCACCAGCTACGGTAAATTATTCTCCATGTCTGACGCCGTCAAGAGGCAAGTCTTGACGCCGTCACCTTGTATCCTCAGCTTGGATTTTTGGTACTTTGCCGTTTTCTTCACTTTATGCTCCAAAAACGTCCAAAATAGCCTCTTTTCCAGAATTCACTCTCCAAACACCTAAAATCACAAAAGGAACGATTTAGGGCAATATTTGATTAAATAAAGTCGGATTCGGGCTTAAATGACCCCCTAAAAACGGATCATTTTTCGCCTCATCAACACTTAGCTAATTTACTTCAAGTTCATTCAAGGAATCAAGTGCAATATCAACACATAAACCCTAGTTTGGTTTTGATTTGTCAAACTACTTCAAATTATTTGAAACTCTTGGTGATTCTCTTGAGTTTAGATCCACTCAAGTCACCTAAATCCTCATCACAAATCCTTCAAGAATACAAGAGTAGAACGATTGCTAAAGTGGAGAGAAGCTTGTCAATCAAAGTCCTTTCCTTACTAGTTACTTAACTTTCTTTTAGAAAGCCTAAAGTTGTAAGAAAACCCTAACATACTTTCTTGCTAAATATCATTTTCATGCTATTTATATTTCATTCATACTATATATTTTCTTATTATTATGTTTATGATGTATAAAAATTGGTAAAACAAGTTATGGTATATATATGTTAACTTATGTTAAGAAAACAGGAAAACTAGTGACTTTCATGGAGAAATCTGACCAAAATGGTATAATCATGATATTGGACAATTACATATTGTAGTATAGGACTTAACAAGGAAAACATAGCAATTTGAATCACCTAAAACGAGTACACGAGTCAAAAGTTATGGCCAAAAGAAGTTAGCGAAACCAAAACGCCGAAACTGCCTAAAACAAACTGTTAACGATCTGACCATTTTGAAAGAGGCCCTTCTGGTCCTGTTCATCAAAAAGTTAAAACATGAAAGTTGTCCGGAACGACGTTTTCGTTCAGGATTAATGAAGCTCGAGCCCTGAATATGCTTAACGAGTGATATTTTTCTTCAAATTCTTAACAGCCCCTTTTTAAGACCAAATGACCATGTAATGGTTATGGTTAAATGAAACCAAAAGGTCTAATGACCTAAAGCCAAGACCACAACCATGGCTAAGACCAGGGATGAGTCTCAAGACAATGGTAACAATGACCAAGGTTACGACAAAGCCACGGCTAAAGACCATATAAACTTACCAAGACGAAAACATGAACTAAAGAGTTAATGGCAACATAAACATCCAATTCGGATCTACTCCATCAAAACAACCATGAAAATTTACAAGTAATATTCATACTAGACTCAAGAAACTCATTGTAATAACAATCTTCATCCAAAAGTAAACTTTCCTAAGTTTATTCAATTATTTGGACATGTAACTTTTCGGATCAAAAACTTATATATATTTTATCAAATACTACAATAGTAGGGAGCCTCATGTGAGGGGTTCATTAAAGTAAACCATCGAGATGAGTTGTGGATTTACTAATTAAAGTGTCCTGGCTCCTCGAACGTTTACTACATGACCTTTGAATTATGTCGGCCCGAACGGTAGTAAGCGATATACAAACTATACATGTTTCATAAACCATTTTTATTCAAAGACTTACACTATACTAAGTACTACATCATGGACTAGATGCAAGACATATATAGGCAATTCTTCATATTCTTTACTCTAATCCTAAGTCGCAACATTCTATTATAGGTTGCTCCTAGAGACTTTCGCGATTCGACCATCATTTTCACTACTTACTACATAACTTAAGGTGAGTTCATAGCCCCACTTTCCATTACTTAATTGTTTTACAAACCCTTGGGGGGAATACATGCTATTATTTTTCAACCGAACACAATGCTTTTCAATTGTATGCTTGCCTGATTGTTTTATTATCACTAAGTACCATCCTTGCCAATCCAAGTTCCCTTATTATGAACCATTTAATCACTAATAATAGTGAGCGCGAATATTGTGAATAGGCCTATTGGGATTGGCGAATCCCATTTGTATTGACTAAGTTCAAACAAATGCATTAATATTTGAAACATAGGTATGACGGCAAAGTACCTACCGGGATAACTCCGCCGATTGATATTGGTACCCGTTAACGTTTTTATGTCATAAGTTTAGTGTAATAATAATAACTGTTTTGTTTTCCAACCATTGATGTGAGTCTATAGCTCACACTACCAACATATTGTGTTCAACCATTAAACAAACTCTAAGAATATCACTCAACCTTTGTGTTGACCTCTTAAGCATGTATTTCAGGTCCATGATGATCAAGGATGGCACGGAGGGGCACGGATATTCAAGAAGGCTATAAATTTTATTATCATTCGAAAACTCATATAATGTAATTTGTAAACATGGAACCATCTGGGACCTTATTTTGTAATCTCTGATATTTATATAATTTGAATGATAAATCTTTTAAAACGACTCAATTAGAGATCGTTTTCTATTATTATGACTGTTGTGCCGTCGAGTAACACCCAGTTTGAATTCCGCTGCATCATTGAATTGGGGGTGTTACAGATTGGTCCACATATGCATAACTATTAGGGCTTTGTAATTCTTTTAAAAATCACATGTAATTTGTGAAATCACGCGTGATAGTAAATTCGGCTTTTGACTACAACACATATGCATAACTATTAGGGCTTTGTGGGTAGGCCATTACCGACCTTCCCAACACATAGCTACGCCCCTGGCGACGAACATTAGTAAGTCGCAAGTTTCCAACATCTGTATCGACACATATATCGTCATTCATGTCGTTGTATGTCGCAAGGTACGTCGTAGTCTACTCTCAATGATAATGATGTTGCAATACAAGTCACAATACTTGCCGCTATCTAGAGACACATTCCTATAAGAATGTCACAATCGAAGTTGCTAGTCGTGCGTCTTTCTCACTTATGTCGCAGATTTCGTCGCCAAGATTGCGGCTTCTATGTTTGTGTTGCATAATATACAAGTCGTTTGTTGGCATCTTAGGTCGAGAAATTGCGCCTTTTACTATGAGGGTTAATTGCCCGAGAATGTATTTAACTTACTAATTTTTTATAGTTTTGTGCAATGTTTTAAATACCAGGTCTTGAATCGACTTAGTCGAATCATCAGATCAATGGGTCACCGGTTCGACCGCCGGGTCAACCCGGTTTCTCATTTATGTAGATTGCAATATTTCGGTCACCAAACACTTATAAAACTTTTAATATCAAACATACATAAAACTTAAACAATTCAAAACCAATCACATAATATGTTTATAAATCATATATTATAAAATACAAAACACAAATAATACAACGAAAATACAAGTTTTAAACCTTAAAACAACCTTATCCATCACCACAATCAATCCAAACTTATCATATATATTTTGTAAAAAGAAAAAAATAATAATAAAAAAGAAAAATAACAAATACGGTCAAATTTGGTGAACCGTGTTGACTTGGGTCACATGAAACTCGACGGGTAAAACTCGGTTTTGAAGCTTCAAAGAACCGGTTCATTTTGGCCCATTTTCGGCCAAAATTGGTTCAAACGGCCGGGTCAAACCGAGTTTCTAAATACTGGTTTTGTGTAGTGGACATTTTTTCCTAATAAAACATAAAACTTTTGAATTTGTGCTTTTCATTGTATCTAATGACCATTTTACCCCTAGATATTAATATACATATATTATTACCAAAGGGTAAAATTGTTATTTTTCATGAGAAAAAAAAAAAAAAATAAATAAATAAAAGAAAGGAAAACGAATTCAAAAGTTATGAAAAATGATAAGCTAAGTCAACTAAACCTATTCATAACTAGCATGTGTTTGGCAAAACAAGCATACACGAGCATTTTTAAGCAACTAAAATTTAACATTTAGGGCCTGATTGGTAGGGGCTTTTTGAGGAGCTGTTAGTTTTTTGTTACAAAAATATTTTTTCTAAAATAAGTAGTTCTGTTTGGATGCATTAACTTCAAGCTTTTATTTCAAACAAATAGCTCTTAAATAAAAAGCTGATTCATAAAGCTTTTTAAACATCTTGGAGCTATTAAAACATTAAATTACTGATATACACTTCAAACATTTGTTTACAATTATAAATATGTCATTTTATGTAATTTTGCATTTTATAATTATATTTAACAGCTAACTTGCCAAACATTTTTATTGAAAAAAATATACAGCTTGTAGCTCATGTTAACAGTTTTTCAGTTTACAGCTTACAGCTTGTAGTTAACAGCTTACAGCATACAGCTTACAACTAATTTTGTCATAATGTTATTGGTAAAAAGCTTGTATGGAAATAACCGGTTAGCATTTATAAAATTAGAAAAATGCTAGTTTTTTCACTGCTCTTTGAAAAAGCATTTACAAATTAACGGTTAGCATAATACTAGGATTTACAAATTACTTTTATAACTCTACTTTACTACTAAATGCTTACCGCTAATTTGACCACATATACATTTTACTTTTAACATCTATGGCTATGTTTGGTAAAAGTAGTTGTGAGCTGTGTGTAGTAGCTGTGAACAGTAGCCAAAAAAGCTCACAGCTTCATAAAGAAGTATTGGAAAAATAAGCTTTTCTAAAAAATAGCAAAGCCTACAGCTCTTATGCCAAACAAACACTGAAAATCAAAAAGCAGCTCATTGCAAAAAAAAAAAAAAAAAAAGAAAAAAAAAAAAAAAAAGCTCAAAAAATCTTTCTGCAAAACTATAACTTCCGCCCCAAAAACACAAAATATATAAAACCACAAAAAGATTAACAAACATAAAAACCCCCAAAACTTCACTCACTCTATTTCTAAGGCATTATGTTAATGGAGGTTACCTAATTACGGTGATATCTATCGAATACGAAACCCTAATAGAGGTAAGATCGCTACTTTAAAGTTGATTATGATGTGTACTGAATTTTATCAATTTGTTAATACATGTTTATTATGATTTTGTATTGGTGTTTTATTTTGATATATTATCAACTAGTTTGAATGTGTTAAAAATGTTGTGTACACCAAGTGTTCGACGAAATGCCTAGTTAGTTATTTGTATTCTTTTGGGTATAATTCTTGATCGCATTTGTAGACCAAGTGTTCGACGAAATGCCTACTTAGTTATTTGTATTTTTTTTGGGTATTATATTGTGTATTGCATTTGTAGACCAAGTGTTTGACAATATTCCTGACTATTTGTGTGTAAAAATGTTGTGGATTGTACGTCTAGGCCATGAGCTTACATAAGTTCATAAGCTATAAACAATGAGCTTATATAAATTCATAAGCTCAAGTTGACTTATTTACAAGTTTGCAACTACATATGTTTTTAGGCGATTTTGGCAGCTTGAAAATGGTTTGTGCAATCTAGTTATGATTTAAAAAAAAAAAAAAAACATAATTATGTTGAAGTAGAGAAATATTATGGTTGCCACATATGTATTATTTGGGAATTTTAGTCTATCGACTGTTTGAAATGATACTTTAACTGACATCACTTATTATGTATATTGAATAATACCAAACATAGAGTTGTTTATGTGTACGTTATTTCTGTGCAGTGTTAGAAGCCGCAAGTGTTGGACCATCTTAGCAAGTCTAACAAGAGCACAGCTAACGAGAACATTGTAATGCATATCTTTCTAATTAACTTGTGTCTTGAACCTTGTCAATAAATACTCGCAAACTCTTTTAACAAAACCCTAGATATTGAAACTCGAGCAACCTCAAAGACAACATGTCCGACAACTTACCTTTTGAAATTCAAACTGAAATCTTATTAAGACTTCCGGTAGAATCATTGATGCGATTCAGATCCGTCTCAAAATCGTGGAAGTCTCTTATCCATAGCACTGAATTTATCAGGGATCACACTTCACGCCGTGCTCAGTCGCAACATCTACTTATAAAGTACGAAGGTTTAGATGATTCTTATAGACCACATTATGTTTCGATTGTGGATGATGATACTTTCCCACAACGCAAGTTTTCCATGACGTCCGCCCCCCTCCTGCCTCCGCCAGTGACTTTACCTGTGTACTTTAAACTATCAATAATAGGTGGCAGCTCTCAAGGTTTGTTCTGCTTTTATAGACATCGTGCATTCCGAGATGATGATTTGGAAACTACGATGGCTGTTATTTGGAATCCTACTCTTGGAAAATCTGTTGATATTGTCGTGTCTAAAGTGCAGCAGTATGAAACTGTTGTTGGTTTTGGGGTTTGTCCTCACACTTGTGACCCTAAGCTTGTCAAGATCAGCTATCTTAAGGATCCATGGAGCCTTGACTCAATTATTACCATACCTTGGCAAATTGAGGTTTTTTCATTAAGCACAAGGGCTTGGAAAAGTCTGTCTATCAATCTGCCCCGTAAATCAATTAGGTGTCGATGGGATCAAGTAGACATAGATGGGGTTATTTATTGGATTGTTGATGATATCGCTAACGTGGATGGTGAAATTCCAATTCTGTGTAATAATCTGATTATGTCATTTGATTTGACAAATGAAGAATTTACAGAAGTTTACCTCCCCGATAAATTAGCACACGCTCTCATTTTATCTATGTCTAAGCTAAGAGAGTCTCTTGCTGTACTAAATTGCATTTTCGAGGACGAGATACCAGTTTATGAAGTATGGATTATGAATAACGATGATCAAAAATCGTTTACACATCTATTCAGCATTAAACCACAAGATGCATTGTTAGAAAATGTACTTGGATTCAGGAAGAGTGGTGAACCTGTAATCGAAATGCTAGAAGATGACGAACATTCTTCACTCTTCGTTTATAAATCTCACTCGGAGCACATTGATATTGGGATTACTGGAGATGCGACTGAATTCTTTGTAGGTTCCTACATGGAAACACTTCTTTTGCTTGATCAATGATATTCTAGAGTTTACTGTGACTCAAATAGAGGACAAAGATAATGACAACGTTGCAAAGTGTGGAGTTTAGAATATCGACCTTTGGAGCTGGCAAACAAGATATGGAGATTAAAAGTGCACATTAGTCAAAGCCTCAAATATGATTGGAAGTTAGATGTATTACATATAGATTCATGCTTGTGTTAGGAATTGGGTTAATGCTTTACATTTTGAACATGTCTTATGATGAATTTCACTTTTTTCCTGAAAATTATGCGCAAAAATCTTGTGAATTTTCTGATATTTTTGGTTATTTTGGTTGTGCTGCACTTCTACTCTGTTTTTGCAATACAAGATGAACTGCTATCTCATGAGAATGGTAACCATGGACATGGTGAAGTAATGCCATTCAGTATTTCCGCGTATTTCAATAATTTTTGGCTGTATTGTATTTCTCTTATTATCTAAATCGTGTCAAAGTCAGAATGCATGTTAATCACCGTCCATCTTAATAAGTGGCTTTTAGCGATTATGTAGTTTACCTTTCAATTTTGGCCAAACGTGCCAACATTATTATCCTCCTATCTACAATCAGTTTTAAAATTGTCAATATCAGGTATAATTGATTCCAGTCAAACAAATTGCAGAAACTTCGATTTATGGTGATATGACCCAATGTATCTGGTCAAGATGAGATGAAGTGTTAGTGGACGTGCCTGTAACTTCTTTTACTCCGTGGACAGTTATTTCTCATGCGGTGAATGAAATAGGTTATTTTGGTAATTACCTTCCGTTATATTTTCTTGTAAAAGTTATGACGATTCTTTCTGGCCTGGACCAAATTGGTTACCGTTTTATGTAATTATTGTGTTTAAAGCACTGTTCTAAAAGGCGTGCCAAGGCGCGAGGCGTGGCCTCGACGCCACGAAATGGACCAAGGCGTGAGGTCTAGGCGTCGTGTGAAAAGGCGTGGAATAAGGCGCGAAAAGGCGTGCCTTTTTTTAAGGCGTGGCGCCATTTTTAGAAGCATTTAGGAGATTTATGGATTTGGGCTTGAATTTCAAGTATTTGGGTTATTTCTTTCTTGGGCCTCGTAATTTCAAAACTTAATTCCTACTTGGGCCTCGTATTTGGGCCTGACTATTTGGGATTTGGGCTTTAGTATTTGAAATTCCTCTTATAAAATGATATAAAATTATAAATACATAAATTTATAAATATTTTGTTGCCACCTTAAGCACGCCTTAAGAAACGCCAAGGCTTCGCAAAGGCGCGTAAGGCTTGAGGCGTGGCTGTGCCGCCACGCCACGCCTCACGCCTTTTAGAACATTGGTTTAAAGAAGCTAATTTTTCTATGTTTGTGTCATTGGGTAGCAGACATAGGGGTAAGAAGCAAATCAAAGTTCCTGCTATCAGTCACTAGCTTGCAGATATCCCCACCCAATGAGCATTCTTGGAGTAGGTATGGCCAAAAGCTGGTCAAGGGTTCCTCATTCTAGGTACTTCATACTTGCACTTCCCTTTTCGTATTTATATGCTGTTTGGATTTACCTTATAAAGAGTAATCATTTGGACTTTAGAAATCAGAATCAAATAATAAGTCATATGATTGAAGGAAGTTGGGTAACTATTACATTACCCTTAAATAATTGGCCCAACATTATTTCGCCAGGGGCGTCAACCCCGGTATATAACAGTAGATTTGCCTTTAAAGACTTTTGGTCAGTCTAATAGGAGATTCTGTACTTCTAATTGTAAATAAATGGTATCCGTTCTGTTTAATTAGCATTTTTGTGTTACTTCTTTGTGTGTTTATAGAGCAAATATACCTCTTTTCATTATTTAGTACCATGGAAATAAGACTTCAAAAAGTTCTTGACAAATTTGTACCTCTAATGATGACATGTTGATGCTTGCAGAGAGCATCCGCCTAGTATAGTTTAGAGGGGTTTTTAGGCTACTGATCCATAGTTGATGGCTTAGAAATACAAGTATGATGATGGAATTTGTGATTTTTGCAAAGGTGTCAAGTTCAAAACATATGGATGGATGTTGGTTTAGGTGGCAATGACCTTAGTTTATGGTTAAGCTTGTATTTTTGGCCATTTGCTCAACACCAAAGACAAAAACTAATGATGCGCTGATGCCCTATTAGGCTGATAAGTGTGCATTATTCGACAAGTATTGGTACATCCCCTCATATGTCACTAGTGAATGTCGTATTATAAATTTCTTCGTCTTGGGAAGAATATTTATAGAAAAGGACTAAATTTAGTGTTACCCATTATTTAAGATGTACTTAGAGTAAACTGCATTTTTGATCAAGTGGTTGGGCATTATTTTGTCACAAATAACAATAATCATATTCTATGACCAGAATTTGAAAAGCTTTTCCTATATGTTGGCCATGAAAAAGTTCAACATTGTTAGCTTGAGTCAAATGTATAAAGCACGTGTTGATATATACCCAAAAACAAGTAAATAATTTGTGTTTCCGGGCATGTTTTAAAGCTGTTCACTTGTGTGCTGTCTAAATTGCACATATTGTGAGTGTTGCTTTTAATTTTGAGTTAATACTATGTTAAGCATACCAATACCTTCTCATACATTTTTTTTTAAATAATTTAAATAGTACTAGTAGTATTTTTTCACCTAAAATTTATTCAACTGAAAAATGATATAGGGGTAATCCTGCAACTTGCATGTTCTCAAAACAACATCAACATTGCAGCTTTAGATACAACTTGGTTTTTGTTTACTGACAGAAACATGCATACGCGGGGTGGCTTCTCTTTGAGATGTAAGAGGAGACGTGATCTTGTGCTAGTGTGGAGGTTATTTGAGCCGGCACAAGAACATCCGTTCTGCTGGTAGCTATCCGAATTCCAATCACATTTGAGTAGAAGAGACCGGATTTTGCGGGCACAAAAACATCACTAACTGAACATAAATGGAAATCGATTATCTCTTTTTCCAGCTTTGAAAACTTTGCCTTCTCAGATTCTTCCATTATATCCTCCTGTGTCACAAGAAAATTATGTGAAACAGAAAATAACTGGGTGATAATTAAATGAGTTAAAACCCGTACCTTTGTGAATATCTTTGAGTATATATCTTTTAGTGGACTAAGGCTACGATCTATTTTCGAGTGAGTCACGTAAATTGTTGTATCTCTTGGACTACCAATTCTTTGAAGAAATTGTGCAATTTCAACCGGATTGTAGCAATTTTTCATGCCTTTATTTGCATCACTTCTACAAGTAGTAGTACGCAACATCTCACCCTTGTAGTCAATTGCAACAAATTGTTGATTCATGTCATGATTTCTTAGCCTCTTAGTGACCGAGTCCAAAACTTCTTGCAATTTGGGTTTCAAACGAAGAGCCTCAAATGTTGCCCAACAGGAATAAGGGTTCATATCTTTGTCAACTTTCCCTTCTTTCATGGTTGCTGATGGAAAATAGGTGATAACTCGCACCTTTTGTGTTTTCTTAAAAAGTGGTTTGATATTTCTTGCAATGTAGTCCCGGTTAGCGTTGTATGGAACTTTTATGCTAACGAGCTTTTCTGTTATTGTTGTGGGATGTTTACGCCTTTCTACTTGAACTATACTGCTCATGCTTGTTATAAATTTCTCAGCATCATAAATTTCTCCGAAAGTTCTAAGTAAATAAAACCATAGTTGTGAGTTAAACCATCAGATGTAAAATCAGACCACTTAAGAAGCTTTGTACGATAACTTTAACAACAATTAGAGACACCCGATTACTGACCTTGTAACATAGGTTGTCATACATTTTTAAAATCATGTAAATTAAAAATCGACTGAAAGTACATACATTGCAGATTGTCACTAACCTTTTTTCACCTTTGCTCCCAATGATCTCTGGGAGAACAAGAGTTGCACCAAGATGTTTAGCAATCAGCACAGCATTAGCAACCTGAATAAACCATTTTATGCAAGTTATATCAAAGCTATAAAAAAAACTCGAAACAACAATTAGGGAGACCATACCTGCGAGATGTGATATTCAGGGCCATTGGTTAATGAGAATGTAACGAAACCTTTCGACCCTTCTCTTCCTTTCGCTAGAACAATAATGGACGATATAATAAAATCAAATGCAACATAATTGTATTAACTATTAAGGCCTTAAGCCAAAAACTAGAACATTGCTACCTTTTTTTTGAAAGAGTACTGAACGTAACTACTTACACATTGAAGAATTGTTCCAACAAAGCCTTAACTGTTGTCCATCATTTTTCGATACTCCGATAGGAAGTTGTGATAAACTATGCCTTGGCATTTTGTTGTAGTCTTCTTCAACATTCACAGTTGATGTAACTGGCACATCGAGCTGCAAGAATTGTGTACGTCTTAAATGCTATCACTAGATTCAAAGCAACGAACTCGATACATGTTTAATTAACAGCAACATAGAGTTTCATTTTCCAATTAAATTACTATAGCTTCATTTAGCGAGTTTATTTAAATCTCGTACACATTCTGATGATTAATTGGCCGAGGAAGTATATCAATACTTCATCCATCCTATATTATGTTCAAATTTTGCTCAAAAGAAATTAACAAGCTAGTTTTGTTATTATATCATGTTAATTAATAAACTCTTTATACTGATCGATTACTATATACCATTGATGTTTCATTTTTGTGATGGTTTAAGTTTTCTCACTATTTAAGAATGTTATGAAACTTTAACTAGTAACCAAACAAATGAAGTCAAAGTTTTGTCACATTACTTGTCTTAAGGTATGCATATTTTTTAACAGCAGTATATTGATCAACTAGAATACAGCTAGAGAAAAATATTTTTATATAACTATTTAGCGATTATGAAGAAATATTACAAAGACTAATGTTCTATACTCTCAGAAAATGCTAAGTCAAACACTTAATAAAGGTTAGATAATTCGAAATTCCAATTTTATGCCAAAAATTGAATGTGTCCACAATCGAGTCACGATTTTTGCAAATTCCAATTTTAGTCACAGTGCTATTGCGCGACCAATTAAAAACTTGGCACGTAGCCTGACAAAAGTACCATTCTAATCATTTGGTGACACACTTGAATGAGTCGCACAGCCGCCGTTTGAGCAAGGTAAATGTGCGACCTCATTCAAAATGTGACAAGCGTATCATCAAATGATTAGAATAGTTCCTTTTGTCTTGCCACTTGTTCAATTATGAATGGAGTCGCGCAGTAGCACGGTCACACATGACCAAAATTGGAATTTGCAAAAAACCCGACTAAATTGTGAACATAAATTCAATTTTTGGCATAAAATTGGAATTTTCCCATTCCAAAATGTTCCAAGTACTATTTATCTAATTATAAGCGCATTTTGTATAGGATATAATATCTCTTAAATGTATGCTCACAACCATGTATAGATTTTGTGGAAAGTATTAGCCCGAGGTGAGAATATCATGGCAAAAGATTCATAATCGATATGCAGAAAGCTTAAACTATAGACACATAAAAGATCCATCATTGATATGGAGAAAGCTTTAACTATAGACACAAAATGTTAACTATAGAACATTGAAAAATCTCATATACAACATTTAGTTATAGACACATATGTTAAGTTGTGAACACAAAATGAAGCATAACTGACAATCACCTACAAGAATGTTCAGATATAGTATATGAATGGTTAATTGAAGGTACGATCATCTATGAAACTTACTAAAACATCCCCATCGAAGTGGTCTCTTTTGATCATGTTGCCGAGCATCACAAACATGGAAAATGTAAGAACCGCTCCCATAACTTGCCTCATGTCCATTGCTAGCTAAATTTTCTTACACTTGATAAAGACAGAGAAACAAATCTAATAGATTAGATCAAAGAATAAGTTAAGCTTGAAAATCAAGGCTTTTTCCTTTTCTTTTGCTTTGTGTTATTAGCAATCTATATCTTACATATATAATAGGTATGTGAAATTACTTTTGGTTCCTTTCGGTTCCATAAATAGAGAATTACTGGAGAATGACGATCAAAGAAGGAAGGAATTCGTAGCGAAGAAGAGAGGGGAAGCTTAAATTTGGTATGCAGACAACAGGTACAACTGGCAAGATTCATTAGCTATTTTGGCTTTCTCTAAAATAGCCAATGGATCATTAAACTTTGCTGAGAAAAGTAGTTAGACTTTTATTTCTAAGCGGTGATTGGAGACTAAGCATTTACGAGCACATGTGATTAGATATCGTCTAAGTATGACACGTTTCATCGAATTTCTTGACACATGTCCAAGGAGAAAGTTACGTCTACGGATTAAAAACAAGTTATCATGTTTTTAAGTTTGATGAGTTACTCATTCTATTTTCAATTGATAATAGAATCGAACCTTGTATAAGCTTACAAGTTGTGTATTTGAGCTTAGTAGCAATCCAAACTAAGTGGTACATGCTGTTAGAATCATCAGCGATTTGCCGATGACCAGAGGAACACTGTATTGTGATGGTTGTACCTAAAGCTCTGATACCATGTAAGATAATAAACAGATATATTATTGCTTATGTTTTGTGATCACTCAAGTAGCATTATATGTGTATTTATAGTAGTGTTGCAAAAATCGGCGTAAGCTACCGATTAATTGGTAATCAGCCTTCTACCTTGTTGATTTTTGAAAATCAGGGGAAAAAATCGGCCTGGTCAAATTTGGCCACTAATCTCTCAAAAATCGGCCTAATCGGTCAAAAAAAGGACTAATCGGCCAAATCATTTAATTGGTCAACTTTAAAAAAAGTGTTAATTTAGGTATTCTACTTAATTTGAGGATTGTTTATTTCACTTATAAAGCACAATGGACCTCAATTGGAGCCTTTTATTGAGGTTTGGGAACATAGTCGGCTTGTGATCAGTTAAGATCTTTAGTTTGGTCTCCAAAAATACCCAAAACTTGCAGAAAATGACAATCCGATTAATCACCGATTAATCCCGCCTTTACCGATTGATCGCTAGAAGTTGGTCGACCGCCCGACTACCACCTCGTGATTTTTGCAACATTGATTTATAGTGATAACATAGCTTACCGAACAAGCAATCCTAAACCGAAACCTAATAGACCTTAAGTCCACAATTAACTTTGGGCCTTAACCTATCATCTAACACATCTTTCGTCCCAAAATTATTGTTTCTAGACAAAACAAAAAATAAATACACAAATTAAGATAAATGAAACCGTTATAGTGTGTCACTATTAAAAGTTTATCTTTACGATTTTAATCTTTTCGATTGGTTGAAATTTGGAGCTGAGATTAGAGGTGCAAATAAATCAGTTAAAACTGGTTTTCGGTTTTGGGAAAATCGGTTTTCCTAAACACTGGTTTCGGTTTTTTCGAATTCGGTTTTTTTTAAGTTATAAATGTTCGGAATTGGTTTTTTTTTTGTTATAAATTTTCGGAATCGGTTTTTTTATCAGTTTTTTACCGGTTCGGTTTTTCTCGGTTATAAATGTTCGGATTCGGTTTTTTATCAGTTATTTACCGGTTCGTTTTTTCAAAATTTTACTAAAAACTTCGAACATTTATTTAATAAACTTGTTAATTATCAAACATTTAATTAAACAATACACAGGAAACATACTAAACATATACAATCATAACTTTTTATTTGCACCGCAAACATACTAAAAAATACAATCATAATTTTTATTTAAACAATACAATTATACAACTAAAAATATATAAATGCTAATACATTTCGAGCTTCGACATAGCCATCACCCAAAAACATATTAGGGTACTCAAGTATATCGAGCTTCGGCATTGCCATCACTTATTATACTTAAGTCATTAAATCTTCCAAAAAATCTTCTACATCTAAGTCTTCAACATCAAATTCTTCAAACTCACCTTCATCTAATTCGGTATTCGGAGGTGATATCCCCATTTCAACTTCTTCTCTTGCTATAGTTTATTCAACTTCTTGATCTAATATCGGACATTCCAACGATGTTTCATGTTGTATCCTATCTACTCCGTCCAAATAATCATTCAAACATACACATACTTCCATGGATTCGGGGGTTAGTCTTGACCTTCTTTCCGATATAATTCTACCGCTAGTAGAAAAGGCCGATTCGGAAGCTACCGTCGAAGCTTGGACCGCTAATAAGTCACGAGCCATAGCAGATAAAATTTGAAATTGGATTTTCTTTTCTTTCCACCAAGCCAAAATGTCAAAGTTTGCAAACTCTTTGGGACTTAAAGTTATTAAAAGGTTTGTAGCCATATATTGTCCCAATTCGCTTGTTGGGGCCGATGTTCGTTGATGCTTTGTAGCGTCTTCACATAAACTATTATAAAGGTTTATATTAATGTCTCTTGCCATTCAGGACGATCCGGCCCGCATTTGGTCAACAATTAGGCTTTGTTGGTGACCATATTTTGTTGCATAAATTTCAAATAATTTTTAAAAATTATCGTTTAATTTAAAAATTTGGGATCTTATATAGTCGGGGTCATCACCGTCTAACCCAAGGGATAAGTCTAAATTTTTTGTTATTCTTGTTATTAAAAGTTCTACGCCTCCAACATTTAAACATGGATTAAGTGCGGCGGAACAAGTAAAAACCAAAGGTAAACTAGCAAAATATTTTATAAAATTCTTTTTTATACATTTAACCATTCTTCTAAACATTTGAGTAGGTGAGTTTTTTAATTCGTCTAATTTTTCCATTATAGTATAAATTTGTTTTAAAACTAATGAGCTAGTTGGGTAATAAACACCCGATAATATAGTTGTTGCCTCTTTAAAAATTTGTAAAAAAAATAGTTAAATCATTTAGTCGTTCCCAAGCTTGGCCGTCTGTCGAAACAGACTTATTTTTACTAACAAGTTTTTCATTAAAAGCATTTAAAGTCACACGTTGTCGTAATATATTTTCAAACATCACCCAAGTAAAATTCCACCTAGTATTATTATCATAGCAAGGTCCTAGCGGTATTTCACCACACATAATACAAAAACGTCTATAGTTCATTTGTCGTTCGTTGCTCGAACTATATATAATTACTAATAAACCCCTAAATTTCATCTTTAAACTATCACATATTTTTAATGTCGCTTGCACGGATAAATTTATAACATGAGCAACACAACGGGAATGAAAAAAAGCACCATTTAAAACGGGTTTTATACATAATTTTAACAAGTCCATAGATCTAGTATTATTTGATGCATTATCAAGATAAATCCGGTTTTTTATTGTTTTTATTCAATTAAAGTGTCATGTAAAATTTATCTTAAATTAAATCCCGTATGAGGTTAACCAAATAGTTTAAAAGAAATTGTTTGTTTAATTAATAACCGAGATTCGGGATTAAATCAATGAGCCGTAACGGCGAGATAAGAATATGCCGTACCATGTGGTGCGGTCCAAGTATCCGTAGTTATAGAAACACCATATTTATATTCACGAAAACCATCAATAATATCTTTTTTAGCCGTTTTTCATAATTTAAAAGCATCACTTCTAAGAGTAGTACGACTTACACGTTGATACCGGGGTTGTAGCCTCCTTTTGATAATCTTCGTAAGCTTGACGTTGTTGAAGTGGTTGAATGGAAGCCCTTGTTGAATTACAAACTTCATAAAATCAATTCGAAGCACATCATTATCATATATAAAAACTTGACCATCTGCACCAATAGTATCTTGTGACGTATCATTTTGGACGACATTACAACCGTTCTTATGAATCCTTAGTGTAGTGTTAGGCGAAGGGTTATAAAATCTCACACATTTCTTACAACACGCTTTTTCCACCCCATCATTCATAACACACAAATCGTAATTAGACTAAACATCCCCAATCCGGTTAGTTGGTCTAATTCGCACAACATCATCATTTGTGTAAACTTTTCGTGAATTGCTAGTTCCAACGGAAGCATTAGTGGAATCTTGTTGTGATTGTGGGTGATGGAGATTTACTGACCATGTCTTAATATTTATAAAGTCTCGATTACCTAAGGTCTACCTATTTGCACTAACAGACAAAGAATCTGGTCGCGTGTAGACTAGTATTTGGTAAAACCGAGGTCGTCACAAGAGCTATGTGGTTTGGATTATATCCAAGTCTAATGTCACTAAATTAAAATGATTAGAAGATTGAAATGATTAATTATACGAAGTAAAACTGAAAGTAAATAAACAAGTAATTTAAATGAGGTTGTGAGCAATAAGAGAGAAATGTGTTAGTCTAATTACTCATCCTACATTGTTTATGACTACGCTTCCTATTAAACTAATCTGATGCTTCAGGTGGGGCGGACATATATCACTAGGTTCATATGGTCAAGTTCCCTAGCCTATCTCCCCCGAATCTTGCCAGGAACCACAGGCACTACCTCATGCTAGTAAGCCGACGTACGGTAGACGGGTTTAAGTCATTAAGTGCCACTACATGCTAGACTTATCTTGTACGGTCCGTTGTCACGATCATAGACTATACTTTAACTACTTAAGTTTATCCAACCCGAAAAGTGATCCTATGGTCAGTTCGGACACAAGGTCCGTGGTTAGTTGTCATCCCAACCATATCCTCGCAACTCAACTACGCCAGGGTCCTATGGTCAATTCTCCTAGCATACCAAGTGTGACCGGGTCTTTTAAACTACCGCAACTAAAGGATCTTAAGATAAACTAAGTGATGAGACGAAAAGTGTTACGCTTTTAATGGGTCATTTAAGCGTTAAATCGTGATTATATGATCAAATATTGCATTAAATCGTTCATTTTGTCATTTTAGGTACTTTTGAGAGGAATTATTAAATATGAAGCATTTTGAACGTTTTTGTAGCATAAAAGTGAAGAATACGACAAAGTCTCAAATTATGCTGGAAATAGTACCTGACGGCGTCACGCATTAATAGGTGACGGCTTCACTTATTGACAAAGAGGTGATAATTATTTTACACTAGACGCGCCAGAAAAGAATTTGGAAGTTAAAGAGTGACGGCGTCACGTTATAATTCATCAAACCTATCACGTATTGAAGTAAAAGGAGATGGCCCAGAAATCTTTACAAGGTGACGGCGTCAACCTCACAAAACATAGGGTATTATTCAGACAAAAGCCTTTTTGTAACCTGATGATGAATATGACTCACTCGTTTCTGAATTTGTAATTATTTGGCCTCTTAACTCATTCAATCAACAGACAACCTCTCTATATTTTGACACCAATGGATTGCCACATTCGATATTACGAAGAAAAAGAAAATGTTTTGTGTAGATAACTAGATATTTAAAACTCTAGAAAGAGTTTCAATTAAAGAAAAATCTAGAAAGAGTTCCTAAAGTCTTCCAAATGTGCGTCAATTTAATAATTTATAATAAAAACAACTAATTATTGACTCCACTCGAGAATTATCAGCTAAAAAAGTCAAAACTACACATCTGTTTTCCCTTTATTTTCAACAACGGAGGTCTCATCTTTTTTAACACTGATTTGGCACTTTCTAATCCTCTAACACTATAAATGTCTCTTTTTAAGAAAACACATTTTTTAAAATTGATATATAATAATCTAATAACTTGACTGAAGTCATTGTGTTGTGTTTTAGATAACTTTAAAGTACAAGGATGTTTCAAAACTTGCATAAGCTAGCTTTTTGTATTTTGTCTATGAGAGATATACTTTGTTTATGCAATGCCGTTTTACATGAATTTTAGACCAATTTCATTTATTTTAGCTAAATTAAAGCAACGATTTAGTCATCATATTGAAGGAAAAACTAAAATACATATTTATAATAAGTAGAGTTCATCTTTTGTGTTTTTTTTCCACGGTTTTATGAATAGATGAATCGGTGCATGGTGGTGATCACCAATTAAAATGAAGGTGACCATTAACGAGAGTAAAGACTCTAAATGTGTCCACAAACGTAATGATGCAGAGCTGACGTGAACGCGATGTGACCACTACTTCCGTTAATACCAAATAACAAATTAACTTTTCTATTGAATAGCAGAAACTAAATCGCCATTTTAGAAAAGTTCAATATACATCTATCTTTGTTATTTTAACTAGAAATCTATTATAGTTAATTTCTTTATGTAATTGCTTATAATGTCAACTCTATTACTACTACGGAGTATTATTTTAAAAACAGATTAACAATCTCACCAACATTACAACTATCTTACATAATTTTTTCAGACGACACTTATACACCTTACCTGCTTACCCCTTTGTTACATCATTTTTCAAAAAGATCATTGTTAAACCAAGTGATCTAAACTGAAAGTATTTAGTAAAAACGACTTAAGTAAATAAAAACACAAATTACAGTATTAACATTCATAATATAGGTAATAGCTGCAATATTAACCTTTACTGATAATATATAATTGTTGCATAAAAAAAAAGTTGACCTAAAATACATTTTATTGTAGGCGTATTTACAAACTAATTACTATTAATCATTCATTATTTTGTCCTAGTAACTCTTTTGATGATGCACAAACAGGAAAACACAAGTAAATGAATACACATCCATAAACTTTTACCAATTATGAAAAACAAATACTTGGCAATACTAACCATTAATACAAATTTATAGAAAAATAAATTCCAAATAACTAACCATTAACTAATCAATATTTTATATAACTATGACATCAAAACAAAATACTGTAATAAAAAGTTACAGTAACTTTTTCTAATACGTAGTAGTAATTACGCGGGAAAATAATACCAACCATCATGCATCACCACATAGGCGCAGGCAAATTCAAATCAAACAAAACAGCCTTCTCATTCGTCGTCCTTATTTTTCGGTCACTCGTACTACTGCTCTCAGATGGATAAAACGAAGCGGGAAAATTCATTTTCGCTTTAGAACCACGTAAAGCAAACGCAGCAGCATCATAAGCACGTGCAGCATCTTCCGCAGTATCAAATGTGCCTAGCCATCTTCGAGTTTTCTTCCACGGATCGCGTATTTCTGCTGCGTAGCGTCCCCATGGTCTTTTTCGTACGCCCCGGTAATGAAATTGCTTTAGCGGCGGTGGTGATGGAGTCGTAGGTGATTGTACTGGTGAATCATTTGGTGTGGTGTCACCAAAGATTATTGCCATTGGTGATTGGTGTGAAGTTGAGAGAATATGAGTGGTGGTTAGTTAGAGTTTTGGTGGGTGCATATTTATAGTCTTATGGAGTGATTGGTTGATGGAGACATGTTGGTTAGGTTTAAGTTTTGATTAAGTGATTAACTAAGCAAATGATATTTTAATTATTTTGTGGCATGTATTATTATAAATATGAAACGCGTAAAAGTCACTATAAAGTTTGAACAATGATATAAAGACCTAACGTAGATTGATAAAGTTTGAACAATGATATAAATATCGATGCTTATGTTCGGTCGATTCTTGAAGGTGTGGGGGAACCCTCGTGTGGGCTACTTGGAGTTTTCGGAATCATCTTATATTCTCTAATCCCCCCATAAGAAGGCTTCTCTTTGGGATTTTATTGTTTATCAATCTTTTTTGTGGATTTTTTCTAGAAATCTTAAATGTAAAATTAGTTGGATAGGTTGGTTACAATACCCTATAGCTAGTTTGAAAACTATGTAATCTTTCTTTCTAGCTTTTGCTAGTTTTAATGCTATCCGCCGTTCAAAAAAAAAAAAAAAAAGACCTAACGTAGATGTTTAATTCATTAATATTTTGACACATCGCTCGTGCATTTTCTCACTCTTAATTTTCACTTTATTTTTCCACTTGTCATTATCTTATTTTTAGGCATGTTTTTAGTCGTGTATTTTAGGCATGACAATCATTTTTCGTAAAGTTTTACTATAACTTGTAAGCATAAAAATTTTGTATGTATAAAATAGTAAAACTGCGTTATATACTGAATTTTGAGTGTGATGAGAAGTAGGAACTTTGTTTTTAGGTTGGTGCCTTCTGTGTATGATCCATTCTGGTTCAATCTAAAATTCGATATCGAACAAGTATTATATGGTGCCAATATTTTCAGATTTGCGGTTTTAGCATGGTTTATGCCCGATCCAGTTTTGAATAAGATAGAGTTGTGTGTCTTTTAAGGGTGTGTTTGGTAGAGAGAAAAGAAAGAGGAGAAATGGAATTGTATTGAATTCTCTTGTTTGGTAGAGAGAAATAAAAAGGTGGAGAATTGAAAGAAAATTGATGGAGAGTTAGAGAGAAATAGTAGTGTAATTTGGTTAACCTCTATTTCCATCTTTTTAGTGGAGAATTTAGAGAAATGAGTTTTTTTTTTTTTTTTTTTTTTTTTTTTTTTTTTTTTTTTAATCGCTTCAAATTATAGCTTTTTTAAATAGTGTACTAAATATATATATATATATATATATATATATATATATATATATATATATATATATATATATATATATATATATATATATATATATATATATATTTTAAATTGTTATTTAGAAAAAATAATTTAGAAAAAAATCAACAAAAAAATACATGTGAGTCTCATATGATAAAATGTTAATTAATTGATTTTTTTTTTCATTTCTCGGGTTAAGTCTCTGTTGTTACCAAACATTAGAATTGAACAAAATTCTCTACTGATTTCAATTCTCTGAATTTCTATTCTCTACTTCATTTCATTTCTCTGAAATTCTCTCTACCAAACGTGCCCTAAGAGCATTAGGTGTAGTTGGCAAGCTTCACCTCTTTATTCGGGCCTTACGTGTGCCATATCACCCAACACCTCTTCACAACTAACCCCCTTCTCACCAAATAACAAACATCAACTTCTTCATTAGGGCCCCACCACTTACACTTTTATTTTTTTTATTCATTTCATTAAATAAATTAAATTCATTTCACAAATACTTAAAAATAATACAACATACTTATTTCATCAAATAAAAAAGTTACAATACGGGAAAAAAATACGATACGAAAAATAAAGCCCCATACAATACGAAAAAAAAACATACGATACTAATATGAAAATTAAACATTTTATGCGTCATCTTCGCGGTCGAGACTTTGGTGTTTCTGAGTTATTCTTACTTGTCTCTTGTGAATGATTTCGGCTCTAACCGGGTCAGTAACCACGCTTGGATCGAGCATTAGCATCTGCATATCCTGTCACTCCAACGCCATTGCTTCTTTCTCGAACACCTGGGTGGTTGATTAGGGTTATAAAATTGTGGTGTCGGATTGAATTGGGGTTGATTTGCGAATCCTTGTTGAAACGCATATTGTTAGTTACGGTAAATTTCATTTGGATTGAATGGTTGCGAATCGTATGGCGATGAAGGGTTTGAATTTTGCGACGATGGAGTAGAAGAGTTTGAGGCTCCCCCGTACTGATTTTGGTTTGACGTTAAGAGGTTCGTGAAATAGCCTCCTTCATTCGGGTTTTGAGAGATTTTTTTGTTTATTTGGAGAAGAGGTATAGAAATTTTTATTTTAGTTTGTTGAAATGTAATGAAGAGAAGTGAAAATGGGTTTAGTATTTATAATGTTTATGTGTATAAAAGGAGAAAAGGAAAAAAAAATAATAAAAACTTGACCGTTTGTATTTACAAACGGTAATATATAGTTATATACGTTTGTATTTGCTGCAACCCCAACGTCCTTCTTCACTTTTTGTCAGACAATATACTCGTCGTGCCCACGAACAACCAGCTAACGAAGAACAACGGCGAGCCTCACATGGTGTAGTGGCGAGGAACGGCTCGCCGTTGAGCCTCCACGTGAGAACGAAGAGCATGAACGGCGAGACTACACCGTGTGCTCTAACAATTATAGTAAAGACCTAGGTAAATTATGTTCTTGTATGATTTGAAAAGAAAATCAACCTGTTTTTACACTTTTTACCACAATTGGTAAAAAAGGTAAAAACTATTTTGTTAGATTCAAATTATTATATTAAATGGACACTTAATTTGGACTTTCAAAAGCTATCAAGAGGCCGAAAATAAAACACAAGTTTTCTATAATGGCAAACGTGTTTCTTTAAATGTGCCACTAAAGTATCTTAGTCAATAATGGTTTGCTAAATTTAAAATATTTGCACTGTAAAAACCATGGATTCATATCATCGCCTCTTGTGTGATAAGATAGCAACAATTTCATTTTCAAGACTTTATAGATAACAATGGCCAAAAGAAGTACAGTGTGAATTAGGGTGACTTCCTTTGTCCATGCCATCGCTATACTTATAATCATATTTCGTTGTCGATTTATATTGCTGGTCAAATTTTATAAAGTTCTACAACTTAGCTGATATACTAGTAATAATTTCTTTTTCCAATATGTTAGCTACACTAACTTGAAATTTGGGTGTTTGATTTTTGGTAGCATCTATTGGTTGATTAATGACAATCAGTAGGTGATCTTGTAACATGTCAATTGTCAAGTTTGGTTAATTGCAAATACCTTTTAAACTGTTTTAGCTAATTAAACGTCCTGGCGGTAATAGCTTAATGATGGAGATATTCAGCATGAAGAAGAGAACACAGGTGCGAATTTTGTCGTCATGCCTCTTAATTAATCATGATGGTTGTGAGGTCGATCGGTATTTTGATTTTAGTTACATGATCTATAAACAACTACAATAGTGATACTAGCTTTTCTTTTCTATTTTGACAAATGATTTAAGCAGAGCTACTAAAGAGTGGAATACAATATAATCAAACTAATTTAATTAGCCCTCCTATGAGTCCCAAACGTTCATCACATATTCACGATTATGAGTTACAAAAGCTATGTTACTACAACAATAATTTCAATCTTTTTTAGTAAAACATGTGAGATTTTATAACCTAAATTGATGAAATTATTTATAAACATCTCATTAAAAAAATGCATGTCTCATTTTATGGAGCCTAACCATTCATTCTTAGACAGGTTTATATAACTATATTCATGTAAAAACAAATTTCCAATTATTAAAATAAAACTCAAATTTATAAGTAAAGTGACATTTGCTTGTATAAGCATGTGGAAATAAATAATAAAAAGTCGATGGCCAAATTTGTCTGGTTCACACATACATCGCCTTCTAGAGCGTGTTGAGTAGGTCACATATGAAACCAATAATTATTAGTTATGTGGTCTTCTAAAATTCTAGCTAAAACCTCATACTCCTTGAGTAATTAGAGTGTGAAAATTTGACTTTTTTAGAAAACACGTCTCATGTTTCGCACTAGGCTAAAAGAAGGGTAATATGACGTATTTTAAATAAAACTTTATTTTAGACGATGTAGAAAACACTAACAAGAATGTTTGATTAACTCAGGTACATCCGAGTAAAAAGTCATACTTTTCAGATAGATAACCTGAATATGAAAAATTACCCGTTTACGTATATTAATTTTAGACAATGCAAACTGTTATCTATATTACTAACAAGTTAAAATTTTGGCCTCATGATAAAAGTATCGTATCTAATGGCAGAGACAGTCCTTATCTTTTCGAAAATGTACGCACCATCTCTGTGAGAAACCTTTGGTGCAAATGTTGTCTCTGTACCACAATGGACTGATTAAAATGTCTCAAAGTAAAATGATAGTTTCACTTACGGCAAAAGCATTTTCAGTTGAGATATGGCATTTTAGTCACTTCAATTTGAGGTAGGGACGATATTAACACTAAAGGTTTCCCACATGAACGTCACATGCACTTACAAAAAGGTAATGGCTACACATGCAAGTCAGATATACAAGGACATTTTTACGATTTACTCTTATTAAAATAAAAATTATGTTTAAATATAGTAATTTACCATTATAAAACCATCACCAAATGACCTAGTGAAAGTCATTGGCTTTCAAATAAGATGTTAAGGGTTCAAACCTACCTAAGTGTGTACATTTGTGGGTTGCCAGAAAGGGCCGGAAACGGTCTCGGGATTAACCCGATGAAGCCGCCTACATCTGAGTCAAAAGGCTTGCCCTCCCGACTAACCTGAACAGCAAAAACTATGTTCGTTTGTATAGTAATTTACCATTATAACTAAAGTGTATGGAATGCATTTCTTAATTAAACAAGAAAGTTTATATTTATTGACTACACAGTAACATGTGATCGACTAGTAGATACGTGCATGTAATCAGAAATCCTACAAAATTACTACTGCGTATTTATTGTTATGTTTAATGTTTTTTCACGGAAAATGTATCTTGTAAGTTGTAACAAACAAAAGTCAGAAATGTCCGCTCACTATTATTGTAGTAAAAAGACCCTGTTATATGCTTTTGCCAAGTTGTGACATTTGATTTTTCACAAAATTAACTTTTTAAAAAGTCGATTGAATTTTGTCACATACACTTACTCGTGACAACGCCTTTTTAAATTACACAACACCTTTCATTTGTGAGACACCTACTGACCCAATTGTTATGTTTAGTATCCATATAGGCCGATCGAATATACTCTGTAATACATTAGGGCTTGGCTGAGCAAATCCATCTGAAAGTCAACCTGAACCGACAAACCGACCGAAACCGGACCGAACCGATCTTTTTTGGTTCGGTTCGGTTTTGTATATTTATTTCGGTTTTTGTTTGTTGTTTTTTTTCGGTTTTTTCAGTTCGAAACCCGAAAACTTACCTGAACCGAGTTATTCGATTCGGTTTCGGTTTCGGTTCTGATATATATTTCTTGGTTCGGTTCTCGGTTTGAGTTTTTCTTTTTTCGGTTTTTGGATCGGGGGTCGTTTTTGCCGGTTTAGGCCGAGTTTGACCTAATGCTCACTCCTGCATTATGGGTTGACAATGTGTCTATGCTTGTTTAGCTTGTTCTTAAGCTGAATGGAACTAGGATTAGCACTCCTTTATCGCAGAAGTATAGTTAACCGGTCAACTGGGGGTTTGGAGATATAGGTCTCGGGTTCAATCCTAACAAAAGTCTACAAGTTGCTGAAACAGGTGCCCATTGCCTGAGACTAGATCCTTGAGGAAGGGTTAGTCAGAACCCATGTCGGTTGCTAGCTATAGGTTCTTGAAGTGTGGGTTTCAACAACTTAGAATTCTTGTGATCATATATAGGTTTAGCTCTAGCTCACCTATTGTTTGTCTTGTCTTGTTTGACACGTAAAATTATGAGAAAATTATATATTTATTTTTTGAAAAATAAGCTATTTAAAATATAAACTTTGTTTAACAGACATAAGTTATTTGAGAGTTTATGAAAATATTATTTCAAAATCTCTTATAATCAAATACTACTTCATGTAACTTATAAAAATAATCTATATTTTTGTGGTTTCATTTTCATCTACAGCTACTTATTCAGTTCTAGCAAAAGTTACTTTCACCAAATATGCTTTTAGAGCCGCTTTATTTTGCGAACTCAAAATCCAACATACCAATGGACGATTTATGATCGTCGAATCAAATAACCGTTTTTAAGATTAAAAAACACAGAGGGACCACTTCTGCCAATTCACCAAACTTACCCCACCCCTACACCTCTCACTTTTAACAAAATCGGTATAAAAAAATATCACTTTCTCTCTATAACCGCCATTAAAAAACTGTAACAAAAACTCAAAATCAACCGATTTTAATGGTTAAAATCATTAAAAAAACACACAAATGGAACAATCATCAAGTGCAAAAGTGGATCTACTAAAAAAACCGGTTCAAAATGAATCTACTGAATCTCGAGATGAAGGTATGATGCTTCCGACTAATTATTTAGTTGTTTCATTATTATCTCTAGTAATTTTGTACTTATTTATGAATATTATTGCTACTTATGAAGATTTTTGTGTATTTTTTGTTGATTTTTGATCTGATACTGTAATGCATGTGATAATTATAAACTTATTTGAGTTTTATAAGATATTACTTATTTAGATTTTATAGTTTTTGTTGATTTTATATCTTTATTGAGAGATTGTTATAATATTGTCATGAATATTGTGATTTTCTTAAGTAGAATGTGTATGTATACTTTCAGTAGATTGGGCATGCTTTGATATGTTTAATAGTGGCATTTGACTCTATTATTAGGTGGTAGTATATCACCTGTGATACAACAGTTGCAATGATTGCTTATTTGGTAGTATATCACATGTGACACCACTGTTACTCCACTACAATACAACCGTGGCACTATTGTTGATGAATAATCTTTATTTTGTATTAGATTGTGGAACTTATTCATTTCGTTTGGGTATTTGATGATGAATAATTGAATATCATTACTTTGATACTTTTAATTTATGTATTAGATTGTGAGTAGCATTAGGTTTTAGTATGATATCATTTGGGATGGGTGAAGTGATGAAAATTTGATGCATGAAAGGTGTTTGACAAAATGCCTAAGAGAGAGATGTATAAGTTGAGAAACAATCACATGTTCTTGTTTGTCCATCATTTCATATGTGTAACCAAATCAAAAATATTTATTTGAATAAACTAGCTTTAGGGAATTAATCAAAGTGCATTGTAGTTATTGTAATGAGTAATCATAGCCTATGTGGCATTAGTTGATGCTTATTTTCATTTTTCTGCATGTGGCGACCTTTGGAATTATTTTAGTGCGTTTTGTATTTTGCTTTCTCCATCACTATATATATGAGGTGATGCAAATTTGATGTACTGTTCGATAATTGCGCAGTGACCTAGATAAGCCACAAGGACTGCTTACATTAACAATCGTGAAGGCAAATAATTTGAAAAAAATGGGGATTGATTGGGAAGTCTGATCCTTATGTGATTACATATATTCGGCTACTTGAAAAGTTCAAAAGAAAGGTTGTCGATTACAACTTAAACCCTGTTATGAATCATGTACTTCAATTAGTTGCAGAAGATAACAAGACCCAATGTGCTGTATTTGAGGTTACACTTTTCTCCTCTTTGCTTTTCTGTATTGCCTGGTTTCTCAATTGTATCACAGGTGATATCAAATGTGATATCACATTTGATATCACAAGGTGATATCAAATGTGATATCACATTTGATATCACAAGTGATATTAAAGGTGATATCAAATGTGATATCACATGTGTGTCAGCTTTCTTTTATTTGTTGAATCAGTTGTGGTAATGGAGGATCTTATGATATCACATGTGATATCACAGGCGATATCAAAGTTGTTTGAGCTTTTTAAATTTGTTTGTGGAGCTGTTGTGCTTTTTTGAACTACAGCTGCAGTTGTTGTTGATTCTTCATTTGATGGAGCCGTTCTTTGCAAATTGCAATCACAAATAGTTTGGTGATATCGTCTCTTTTTATGCCACATACAAAAAAAACAAGTATGCTTTTTAATTGGGTTAATGGCATAAAATAGCAATGTACTTTTCCATTTGTGCTATTATCAGATATTTGACTAAAAATATTACCACAATACCCATCGAACTTTGCATTTTTGTGCCGATATCAGCAACTTCGCCATTTTTACTTTCAAAATTCACGTCATGTGACACATGTACATGTCATGCCCCTTTTTTTGTACCGTTAGGTTCCATGTCAGCCCCTTATACACACCGTTAGGTCGTCTTCCCCAATCAAAACACATATACCCTGAACACTAACATATACAACCTAGCAATGTGTATTAAGGGCTGACATGGAATCTAACTGTACAAAAAAAAAGGGCATGACATGTAAATGTGTCACATGACGTGAATTTTGAAAGTAAAAATGTTGAAGTTGCTGATATCGACACAAAAATGCAAAGTCCGATGGGTATTGTGGTAATATTTTTAGTTCATATCTGATAATGGTACAAATGAAAAAGTATGTTACTATTAGATGCCATTAACCCTTTTTAATTTGTAGTATCTCTAATGAAATTTCATTGTTTTTTGTACATTTTGTATATATTATCACCTGAGATATTTCTCTTTCCAGGTACATGATGGTTTTTGTGCCTTTTACTGCAATTGACAATTACTGACAATCACAGGAGATGTGTTATTGTTGGTTCTGGCCTGCTTAAGAACGAAACTACTGAATGTTATGTATGGTTACTCCAAGCATTCAAGAAAGCTTTTGTGCGTTATCTGAATATCATTATAACTGGTCAAGATGGTGCTATGCTAAAAGCAATTGCAGCTGAGCTTCCTGGTTCCATGCCCCATCTTTGTCATAAATTAGAAGTTATATATCTCTTGTGATAAATAGTTGGAATTAATTTTTATGAGGTCTTTGAAAGTTTATGGAATATTTGTCATTTTATCACTTGTGATAAAGCATGAAAATGAATGAAATGATTACATCATTTATATGGTTACTTGTCTTTACTCGGTAATTTTTGCTTTTATGAGTACTTGTGATATTATTCTTTAATTGATATATATGTTGACCTTTTTTTTACCGAATCATTATGTTACTCAAAAGCAATGCTTAATTAATCCTATTCTTCTTTGATTTTGAGAATGTATGTCAAGTTTTTATTTTCATAGTTTTCTTCATGAGGTCAGCGGTATTTTTAACTGACTTTTCGTTAATATCACTTGTGATACTCTAATAAAATTACCAAAAGAAGGTTATATTCAGATAAATCAAAAGCATTGTTTACAATTGAATAGAAATTACCATTGTTTACAATTTAAGTAGCAAGAGAAAATTACAATTTAACTCACAAAGACCTCATAAAAGTTAATTCCAATTATTTATCGCAAAAAGTAAGTCCAAAAAAAATCAATCAGTAAATTCATCCTTAAATTGCAGCGGCGCACTACCACCTTTGGATCATCCTTCAATTACTCAAATTCAGCCGGCAACGGCGTCGCCACATGCAAATCCTATAAATCTTTGACAACCACTTGTAGTTTACAAGATCAAATTCTACAATTAGCTAATTCCATCTAATCTCAAACTCCTCCGGCCCAATATACATGTTCCAAACTATTTTGCGAAGTTTATTCTTCAAACCAGTATGGTCATAAATTCTCGACACAATATGAAAACAAAAACATAATAAAATTAAACATTGCACTGTGGTATATGAATACAGTATCACAAGTGATAAAGCACATTTTATTGATACAAAACAACATAATTATACAGAGAAATGAAAATATCACAAGTGATACATAACTTCTAATATTTGACATCATAATTAATAAAGAAACTTTTACATTATTTGAAAGCTTTTGCATGATATGCCAAATGTAAGGCCGGGGCTTGGAACCAGGAAGCTCAGCTGCAATTGCTTTTCGCATAGCACCATCTTGACTAGTTACAATGATATTCGGATAACACACAAAAGCTTTCTTGAATGCTTGGAGTAACCTTACATAAGATTCAGTAGTTCTGTTCTAAAGCAGACCGGAACCAATAGTAACACATCTCCTGTGAATGTAAATTGCAGTAAAAGGCACAAAAACTATCATGTACCTGGAAAAAGAAATATCTCAGGTGATAATATACACAAAATGTACAAAAACAATGAAATATCACAACAAATATTACAAGTTAAAAAGCATACTTGTTTGTTTTGTATGTGGCATAAAAAGAGACGATATCACCAAACTATTGGTGATTGCAAACAAAAGAATCAACAACTGCAGTTGTGGTTCAAAAAAGCACAAAATCTCCACAAACAAATTGAAGCAGGTCAAACACCTTTGATATCGCCTGTGGTATCACCTGTTATATAATAAGATCCTCCATCACTACAACAGATTCAAAAAATAAAAGAAATCTGACACACCTGTGATATCAAACGTGATATCAAGGTTATAGTTAGTACTCTACCAATGGGATGATAATGGAAAGCTTTTTGGGTTGGGAACTAACTTACAACCAGCAGATACACAGGGGACCACGATATAGAAAGGCCATAAGAATTACGAGCTCATGCTTAATCTACAGTTTGGGATAAGGTATCAACTAGATATTCATATCTCATTAAAATGTATAATTTAATATAAGAAAAAGTATGTATCTCTCTACTTTAAGCCATGAGTGCATCAAAGGCAAGCTCATGCAGGGTTCCTACAATGCAACCATCACCCCATGCCACAATTTTCCATTCCTGCGTAACCAAAGAAGGACACAATGCAAGCGGAAATTTAGTAACTTATAATATAATGAACAACTAATCAGTAACTTATACTCACAACTTAAATAATAAGCAATATTACACTATAATTAACAACTTATCAGTAACTAATACTCACAGCTTATCCACACAACTTATATTTTCATCCTCATCAAAATGTCAAAAATATTATATAAGCAAATTAAATATCTTAGCATAAACAACTTATAAATAAACATATTAACAAAACCAACTTATAATCATCAACTTCAGATATCACTGGTGATACCACACATATACTACAGAGCATATTCAAAACAACAATTAGATACAAAAACAACATTCAAATGCAGTTAAAAACATAAATTCAACTAACAACTTAATTAATAAGCAAAATAACACGAGCATATAACAAGATTATCAAACAATTTTTACTCACACATTTCATCAAACACTTGTTGTGCAACTTGATAAGAAGAAATGTTAACAACTTGATTCACATAATTATCAACCGATTCAACAACGTTATCAACCGCAACAATATCAATCAAATCTGCTTCTGAAACAAATGCTTATTTCAGATCAAAAGAATCCATAAAAATGATGATAATGATTGGAGCAGTGATGGTGATCGGAGTGGTGATTGTGATGGTGATCAGAACGGTGATAATGTAAGACACGGTAACTGTCGATCGTAACAGTGATGGTAATCGGAGTGGTGATCGAAACAGTGATGGTGATGATGAGATGATGATTGGAACACTGATGGTGATTGGAATGGTGATGGTGATAATGATCAGAACGGTAATTGTAGGTCGGGATAACTGATTTATGGAGGGAAGGAATGAGAGCAGAGGAAAAACACACGAAGTGTGTGTAAAAAATGAAGCGAATGGAAACAAAAAGAAGCTTTATTTAGTTGGGAGAATTAAGGTTAAACATATTAAATCTTAGATTAATCTACACCATTAGATCAAAATGGATGAATGCTGAGAATTTTTTCCTTGATAAGCACCAAAATAAGAGAATGCAATTATATAACACCAAAAGTTAGAGCCAAAATACACATATATAATGACAGACGGCTACACTTAAAAGTCGAACAATTGTAAGCATGATTAGTAGGTAAAACAAAGGTTTTACATATGACTTACTGTAAGCAAAAATGCAATTTTATGCCAGTGATCAAGATGAATAAAATTTGTTTGTGATACTACAGTTGTTCCAATAACTTTATTGCCGTATCATTAGTATAGTTGGTGGTATATATTTATCAAATTATATAATTGTAGAATTACGGGTGTTTATCAGTTGCGAAATTAAGTAACTAGACTGTGGAGGGCTTTTTTTTTTTTTTCTTTTTTTTTTAACAATAATTGGGATGATAAATCAAGTATTGTTACTCAGAAATCAAACGCAGTTAATGTTTTAAAGTGTTAAATTTTGATGTGTGGATAAGGACAATTCGAGTTTTAGGTGAGGGCCATTAAAAAAAAAAAAAAAAAATAAATAAATAAAAATAAAAAATCTCGTTTTGTTAATCTAGTCGTGGAAGATACCGGCCCCCCCGTAATACATACATGCATCCGCCCCTTTTTATTTCAAAGCTGACTTTTAAGATAAATTATATAGACTGATGAGACCGTCGACTTAAAATTCTTCGAATCAAGACGGATATATAATTTGATATTTTTTCACGTGGTTATAATAAATAAAAAGACAAATAATTGGGTGATTTACGAACACGTGTATGTGAGTATGGTGTTACTGAATTTGCACCATTCATTTGATGCGCAGCCATAAAAAAATTATATTAATAACTTAAAGAGTTAAAGCAATAAAATGGTCCGTTTTCTCATGAATAAAAATGTTTACATACTACTTTATGTGGACTTTTTCTTTTTTCTTTTATTATCGTCTTTTATTTTACGTCGAAGCAAATTTTCTATCAAAAAAATAAAAATAGAAAAGTGATAGCATACACCTTCTTGAAAATCGTAAGTCTTAATATGCTATCATTTCTATTATCATCTTTTATTTTACATTGAAGTAATTCTTTTGCCCAACACTCTCTTGAAAATCATAAACCCGAAATTGTAAGTTGATAGTAAATTGTACTACCGGACTTAACAAAACGGCTTAGAGTTTCACCTTTTCAGATGCGTTTTATTGTGTTGGAAATCAATAATACCTAATGATTTTTATATGTGTGAAAAACCTAGGGATTATGACCTCTATTTATACACAACAGACTACACTCTAGTTTACACCTCCTACCGATGTAGGATACAATATAAACTTTTTATTTTATTATTTTTTTTATTTTTCTTATTTTTTTTTAATTTTTTTAAGCATGGTACTATATGCTTAACTTTGAGACGTGATATATTATTCACATCAACTCCATTTTGGAGACATAAAAGCTCGTTACGAAGCTCTCTTCAAAGAGAACGTGAACCTATAAACTACTACTTATATATCTGACATATACATATAGATAATTGTGCCAATAGTTAGGCAAAAATCGCTTTTACCAACCAAATTTTCTAACATAATAATTATAAATATTCTTTTTGTTGATTTAATATAAACGAGTGATTCAACGTAACCTTTTGAACTAAGATTCACTGAAATTTGTAAGAAATGAAAAAGAAGTCTCGACTGTCATACAAATTTCAGGAGACAATCAATGGCACAAGTTAAAACAAAGCGGCATGAGAATCAACATAGAAGTGAGAGGGAATTATGATTCAAAACTTGTACGTTTATGTATGACGTTGCTAATAATATATTATAACTTCAAATCACAAACCTATTTTTGGTTAAACCAAAAAATTACAAAAAAAATTGTAAAATAAAAATTAATTAAGGTCATAAATTGTGTTTTTAGTGATTGTTCACATCTATAAATTTCAGTGGAACTATATTCAACCACGCACAATGTGTTAACACTTAAAAATGTTAAAATTATTACTAAAGTACATATAAGTACCCCTAAAACTAATTACTAACTCTCATTACTTTAAACTAGATGAGTGCACATAGCGGCGGCGAAGTAAGGACGAAGCCAGTTGGGTGTGGTGGTGGGGGAAGGGGGGGGGGGGGGGGGGGGTGCTCAGCCAGCCCTAACCGACCCAACTAGCTCACTTATCTCCTGATTTCCATGCTAGTTTCACACACTCTTCAACTCGGTCACTAACACGACGACAACCCTACACGTCAAACAAATGAGAGGCATCAAATTAGGTTGTGTTTGTGATGGAGATTGGAGAGCATATACTTTATAAGCTAACGAGCTTATTAAAAAAAACAGAGCATGTGTTTCTTTTTTGATAGGAAGATGAAAGAAGAGAGAAGAGAAAAAATATCATTTTCACAAAAAACGACCATAAAATAATATGTATACCCTAAATATTACCATTTTAACAAATTTTGTTCCCTAGAAACTCAATTAGCCGATTGTCTTATTCTTAAAGGCCCATTGAAAAAATAAGGGCAAGTAAACCAAATTTTATTATATGTATAACGTTGATAAGTTGTTTCACATAATTTGTTATAATTACATTTTAAATTTGATTGTATGTTACTATTTTATGAAAAATAATTACGGCCCCCTTAAGTTAAATTTTTGGCTCCGTCTTTGCGGCGAAGTGTATAGTTTCGATAAAATCCGATTGCGTAGATGTTCTGTGTGTTTCATGTAGATGATGACATAATTATTTGTTACTTTGAAGAACTTAATAATTTAATAAGGGCAAATGTCACAAAAAGGCATTCAACTTAGTGTCTGTTTCCAATCAAGGTACTCAACTTTTTTTCTTGTACATAAAGGCGGCCAACTTTTTTTTAGCGGATTTAGGTTTTTTTCTAACTTCCGTTAACTCACTTCGTTTGTAAATTACATGTTTGGTCCTTGAGTTTGTATAGTCATTTCATGCACCATCCACCACCACCCACTACCACCTGCCACCACCACCACCAGCCGCCACCACCACCTACCGCCACCACCAACACTAACCGCTGCCACCACTAACTCAAAAAAACGTGTTGAGCTGGTACCATACAATCTTTTCCATCTTCATATGTAATAATCTTTTTTTACATATTATATATATGTAAAAAAAAGAAAATCAAATTCGCAAGCTGTAATTAACTCAAATGTACTCATTTTCTTCTTCCAAATAGTCATTATCGATCTAGTACATCACCTCACTCTCTCTCTAAAAAAAACACTAAAAAACACAATGCTACAATCTTCCATTACCAAATTTAATACAAATTCAGACACCCTTTTGGATCTATTACAAAACCCATCAATGATTTCCTTAAAAAACACCTAAACATACACTAAAAACACACACAATGCCAAAATCACCTAACTCATCAAAACTCAAACAATGCCAAGATCTTCATTTACAATATTTGTATACTTTGACGAATCCTTTTGTGTTTAAAGGGTTTTTTGATTGGGTTTATTCGAGATGGGTCTTGATTCGGGTCGAATATCTTGCACCCCCTTTGCAAGTTTTGGCAAATGCTTGTATCTATCTGTTTTTGATACAAAGTTTGGATAGGTTAGTGCTGTGTTTGGGTTGTTTTTGGATCAAGTTTAAGAAGATTAAACCTGTTTTCTGTAGTAACTAATCTTGAATCTGGTGATGAAGGCTTATTTCCTATGGTTCTTGTTCAGATTCCCATGTGTAATGAGAAAGAGGTAACTTTTTGTTTACACTTTGTGGATAATTTGTGTTTTTTGTGTTGTAGAACCTTATTTTTGGGTGTTTAGGTAGTGGATAACTAGTGAATTTTGGGTATACCATTTTATTTATTTATTTATTTTTTAGAATTTTGACAGAAGACAATCATAAATTAGATTATCATTAAGTGTATAATTATGTTGTCTTTATTTTCTTTTTAGGTAGAAAGGGAAGCTTCTGTTTAGCCTGACGGTGGTGGTGGTGGTGGCGGACGGTGGTGGTGGAGGTGGGTGGTGGAGGTGGGTGGTGGTGGTGGAGGTAGGTGGTGGTGGAGGTGGTGGATGGTGGTAGAGGGGGCAGGTGGTAGTGGTGACTAGTGGTGGTGGTGGCAGGTGGTAATGGGTGGTGCATGAAATTACTATACAAACTCAAGGACTAAACATGTATTACTAACGAAGTGAGTTAACGAAAGTTAGAAAAAAACCTAAATCCGCTAAAAAAATAAGTTAGCCGCCTTTATGTGCAAGAAAAAAAGTTGAATACCTTGATTAGAAACAGATACTAAGTTAAGTGCCTTTTTGTGCAATTTGCCCATTTAATAACTCGCAAAGTTTATATTAATTTTAGTTAATAAAAGAAAATATCAATTTTAAAAAGATGCGAAGGAAAAGCTAAAAAATATATATGTGCTGTCTAAATTGTGTAGTGGGTGAGAAGTAAATTATTAAATTTTTTGACTTGAGGGCATTTAAGTAAAATAATTTTACTCATTCTATAAGTTTTTGAGAAAAATAGTTTTATCTTTATATGTTGTAGAGCTAATTTAAAAAACTCACAAGATTGATCACATACATACTAGATTAACACTTCATTTCAATTTTTACGGAAAGGAAAATGCAATTGAAATGATGAGAAGTAAAAACTTCACTAAATCACATACTCATTAGAAACCTGATCGTCGAATCTAGTCATATTCTTACCTTTGCTGGATTATCGTTACTATACTACTAATATTATAGAGAAATGTATAGGATGATAACGGTTTGCATGAGTGGAATATTGGCCCATATCTTACGACTTACATGTAATCAAATACTTTACTCAAATTTGTTGGTATATAGATTCTAGAGTTTCTTTGTATATTATATTACTGGCTTAATAAGCGGCCAATTTTTATTTAAGGTTGTTGTTAAAAAATAATTAAACTTTATATTTTAATCAATTAAAAACGATTTTAGTGGTTGAAGATGAAAGGATATTTTAAGTATTGTGTACTATGAAAGTGAACATTTATTATATTACGATGAAGTACTTATTAAAGGCCTAGCGAGCTTTCTATTTTATCTATGTAATATACTACTCCCTTCGTCTCGAATTAATTGTTCATATTTTTTAGGATGTCTGAAAAAAATTGTTCACTATCTAACTAGGGAATTTATTAGAGGAATATTTTATTTGAGTTGTTAGAAAAATAAAATAACCCCATTTTTATTAAAATTTGCGAGTTTTGTCTCCTGACAATTATTTTGAGACGGATGAAGTATTTATTATGATGATTGCTAATGATATGATTAAGAGAAAATACCTAATTCAATATAACAAATTACATAAGTGATTAAGTTAAAAAAAAATTACATAAGAGATTGCTAATGATAAGATTAACACAGTGAAATATAATGGTGTGGTGAGTTGGTGACCTGTATTTACAAGTTAGCCGATCTAACTGAATAATAACATCGGATGATTGACATGTATATGCGAGTTTGTTATTGAAAAGTCCCAAGTAAAAAACTAATCAACATCAATACATTTTCTTAGGGATGAGCATTTTGACCCGAATCCCGGAATCGAACCGGAACCGTACCGGTACCGTACCGAAACGGTACCGTTCCCGATATACGGTACGGTACCGGGACTACGAAATAAGGTGAAAAAAAATCGGAACCACTAATTCGGTACGGGACCGGTACCAAATCGGGAAATTCCCGAATAAAAACGGGAAAAACCCGATTTCCCGGTACTGGTACCGAAACCGGTACCGGTACCGAAACCGGTACCAGTACCGGTATCCGAATCCCGTTCGGTACGGTACCGGTACCACTATTTATGCTCGGGAAAAAATCGGTACCACTAATTCGGTACGTGATCGGTACGGTACCGGTACCGTGCTCATCCCTACATTTTCTGAAAAGGAATAATCGATTAACACTTTTTCCGTCTTAAAATAAATGTCCACTTAATAAATGCATAAATTTTTAAAAATTATCACTATCTACGTTTTTCACCAATCAAATATCATCATATCTACATTATGTCCACGTACCGATATCCCAAATGAAAACATAAATATTTATTTGGGCTAGGGTTATTGCGTTTTTCAAAGCCACTAAGAGCATGCCCATACGTAACGCAGGGCATGCGTTAAAGGCAATTTTTCCCGGCGTTAACCTGCGTTACGTATGTGGGTACCTGCGTTAGAGGCGCGTTAACGCGCTGCGTTAGCCTGCTAACGCAGCGTTAAACGTGAAACTTGAATAAAAAAAATAATAAATTTGTTTTACACCCTCCAACGTTCAAATTTATAGCCGTTTTTTTTCAAAAAAAAATTTCACTTTCACCCCCTCAATAATTAAAAACAGCTAGTTTTTAAAATTCACCAAAAAATTACTTTTAAACCATTTACAACAACTATAAATACCAACTTAACACACATATATTTTTCACACATCCACTACTAATTTTCTACTCTTTTATACTTCCTTTATAAGAAAAAAACCTTCCTCATTCATAATGGATCCAAATCAAAATAACGATTTTGATCCGAGTTGGTCAGACCTTGATGACGAAGAAGACATACAGTTTATGGTTCAAGCGTACGAGCTACAGCAACGCTTAGAAGAAGAAGAAGCTCATCCTCATGTGCCCCGTATCAACATACATCGTGAACGTGAGCTTGCTGAAGAACGTTTGAAAAACGACTATTTCGTTGAAGGTTGTAAGTATAAGCACAGTAAATTTCGTAGGAGGTTTCGTATGAGCCGGAAACTATTTATGCAAATAGTGAACGGTATTGAGTCTTATGAATCCGATGTTATTCCAGCCCACTTTCAATACTTTAAGACAGGAATCGATTGTACGGGTCGAGCTTGTATTAGTCCACTTATGAAGTGTACATCTGCGATACGACAATTGGCGTATGGCACCGCCCCAGATGCGTTCGATGAGTATTTGCAAATGGGTGAGTCTACTCAATGTCTTTGTCTTGATAATTTTAACATGTGTGTTATGGATTTGTTTATGCATGAGTTTTTAAGAACACCAACATGGTCCGACATGCAACATATTTATCAATTGCATGAGAATCGACATGGTTTTCCGGGTATGCTTGGTAGTATTGATTGCATGCATTGGGCGTGGAAAAATTGTCCGGTAGCTTGGCAGGGGCAATTTGGTAGGGGTGATAAAAGATACCCAACGTTAATGCTTGAAGCTGTTGCTTCACATGATTTGTGGATTTGGCATGCTTTTTTTGGTATGGCAGGGGCAAATAATGATATTAACGTTTTAGATAACTCTAACTTGTTTGACAACATTCTTGCTGGTGAATCCCCAAGGGCACCATATACAGTAAATGGAAGAAGGTATGAACAGGGGTATTACCTAGCTGATGGAATTTACCCGCAGTGGGCAACTTTCGTCAAATCTTTCACGGCAACGACTGATGAGAAACATAGCTATTTTAAAAGGAAGCAAGAAAGTGCACGCAAAGATATCGAACGTGCTTTTGGCGTGCTTCAAGGACGTTGGGGTATACTACAGCAACCGGCACGTGCATAGGAAATTGTCAAGATACAAAGAATCATGTATACATGCATTATATTGCATAACATGATTCTAAAAGATCAAAAATTTACACACCGCGAGTATAAAAGAATGTGGGTAGATCCGGCACCACATTTGAATCAAGAAAGGTGGATCGACAGGTGTGATACGCAGAGGCGCAAGACAAGGAAAATGCGCGATGCAGGCGTGCATACTCAACTCCAACGAGATCTTATGGAGCATGTTTGGCAGCAACGTCTTCAACACCAACAACAACAACAACAAGAATATTCCGAAGACGACGAATAAGTAGTTTTAATTCGTATGGTTTAATTTCTTATGTTTCGGGTTTTTTTTTCTATTAATCGTTGTTGTTGTTATTTTAAGTTTTTTATAATTTGTATTGTAAGAAATTAAGTTTTAATGTTATGTGGTTTATTAATTGAATTGTTTGTTTTAGTTGAGGGTAGAATTTGAAAATATTTGAGTTAAAGCTGAGTTATTGTTGTAGGTGTTTTTTTTCTGAGTTAAAGTTAAAGTGAAAAAGCTGACATGGCGCTGACGTGGCACTGCGTTAAGTTTTAACTTGTGTTACGTATGGGCATGCTCTAAGAGCATCAAATATGTAAAGGCATGCTATTTTTGGACTGATATGCTCCAAGTCTCAAACATACCTAAAAAAGATAAACATGCAGATTTTAGATGACAAAAGTTATGGCATGATAGTTTTCGACTTTTGGGTAAAGAAGAACCGGGGTTAAGATTAAGAATTAATCCAAAATGACGCTTCTAATCAGGAATGTAAATGAACTGGACAAACACGAACCGAACGTTGTTCATATTTGTTCATTTGGTTTTAACCGGACAAATAAACTGTTGGAAAAATGGTATTTGCAATTGAGTTTTTGCAAATTTTGGACATAATTTAATGTATGTATATGTTACATATATTTATGTTTCTTGTGGGCGTTTTGTTCTCCTCCAAGAGAGCTTCGAAATGAGCTAAAGTATGTTCAAAATAGAGCTAAGATGAATGAGATATCGTGTCTCAAAGTGAGGCACATGAAACACAATATAAGGGAAAAGTGTTGCATCCCACATCGCCCAAAACAAGAAGTGAAAGCTAGTTTATAAGGTTATCTTAGTATTACCTTTCAAATTCCTTTAGGTGAGCTATGCTCCACTCCTAAGCAGGGGGGTGTGCAGATTGTGGGATTTCTGGGCCAAAATGAGTTCGAAGCTTCTGAACTCATGCGAGCCCGCGCGACCTGCGGACATGAATGCAGCTCCGATGTGTAATATATTATACGAAAATCTGTTTTGATTATAACAGATTTCATTTATTATGGCTAAAATTCAGACACAGAAAAATGTAGCTCTTTACTACAGAATTCCAACAATCTCTTCGATCAGAAGCACACAAGACTTTCCGTGATCTTTCAGGAAAGCAAGTGAAGTCCGGTTGTTCAACAGCTTTGGACGTTGTACCCTAGGAAACAGACTGCGAATCTGTATTTAATTTTTTGTTATTTAATTTATGTTATTTATTATAATCTGATTTGTTAGATCACCATTTATATAAACACAAGTATGATAATGAAAGAAATGAGATGAGAAAAGAGATTGGTTGATTATAAGAAATGAGAGAAAAGTAAGAACAAGAGTTTCACTAAGATATTCAAATAACCAACAAATGAAAAGTTTACATAAGCATGATATATATAGGGGAGGAGTAGGGCAACACTCCCTACCTCCCACTTTCATCTAATTCGTGGGCTTTAAAGGCCCATGGGCTTACATGCTTAAGCCTTGTAACATTAACATAGTAAAATAAATAACTAAGCAACCTATTACAAAAGGTAATGACCGAGACTTGACTAAAATACAAAAGTATGATCCCAACAATCTCCCCCTAAGGGTCGGTCATCACGGTTGCTTGACGTCTTCATCTTTGTCGTTGACTTGTGACATGTAATGCTTTAGACGTCTTAAAAAATGGTTGAATGATAATGAATGTACTTTGCTCTATTTCTTTGTTCTTTGGTGATGATGTAGTAATTGTGTTATGAAGTAGTCTGCCATTCGTCACTCCTGTGTCTGTGGTGGTTGTCCGCCATTCCAACATACTCATACATCTTTGAACTTTGACTTTCACTTACACGAAGTTCCTTTACATATTCTGAGATCTTTAAGTCTTTATACTTTGTTGATTCTTCTTTATTGACGTAGAATCTTTCTTTGAACTTTGTGTTGCTAAGATCTTTGGGGGAGCTATCATTTGCTTCAAGATGTATGTATGAGCATGTTGGAATCTACCATCATGGAAGTGAGGTACCTGCGAGTAAACAGTTAGCAATAAAACAACCGGTACTTACAGATAAGGAATTAGAGCTCATCAACAGCATATTGTGAAGACTCCTTCTAATCCTTATCCAGGTCGTTCCCATATCAGATACTCCCGAAGGAGCTTACGAGACCTACTAAGTTGCTCAATGACTGGGTGAGTCGCTGTGGATCACTCCACGACTGTAGACCGCTATGGAACCACCGCAAACACTAAGCGTAACCCTTGTGGGGTTACCGAAGTGACCTGCTGTCAGGGCTGTTTGATGTTGACCCTGGCAGGAGTTTCCGTTCAATCATTGAGAAATACATTTGTAATCCTCTCATAAACGTTCTCGGCAGATTGCTAAGATCTGCAAAGGACTTGATAATTTACAGCTGGTGTCCATTGACGTAGAACACCAGTTACAGAAATACTAAGTGTTCCTAAGAGATCTTTGATGTATCTCAAGGCTCTAGACTCTATAAGTGCACACTTAGGTTTCCTATGCGGAGACTAGGGAGGGGTCTCCTGCTTCAATATCAACCGTCTCTAAGAGATAGGTCGATAGATTACACTGGTTCCCCGTGAGAATGAAACAAGCTCTTTTAAGAGAACTTGAGTGGTTAAGAAGGTTTAGTGCATTGCGTCACTGGGTCCATGACGACTTTATCTTCAATACCGGTGTTGTCTTTTGCAACAACCAGTAGCATACGTATTGAACCCGGTGTCTGCCCTAAGGTTGAACATATGGAGGGCTATTTCTTTTCACCCTTTTCTTTACTTTTCTTTTTAATTCTTCAACTCCTTCTTTCCCTTTCATTCTTTTCTTCTTTTTTCGTATCATACCTAAGGACTTCTAATTCTAACTATGGGAGATGTCCATGGGTAGATCCCTCCGGCTCTGGCGGATCATAGGACAGATATTCCTATCTTAATCACCTTATAACTCCGACAGTAGCCAAGAAACCTTTGATTGAAAATCTCTCAAAGTGTTTGTGATAATCAAATATTTTGGTTAACACTTTGAGAGTTTTGTGTACACTTTTGAAGGGCTCCCCCTTCACATGTGCTCATAAGTATTTAATAAATTTGCACATGCGGGAGGAGCAAGCATTTTGAATTGATCCACCTTCTGTGAACAAGACCGATTCGAGACACGCTTACATCACTAGTTAAACTAGCTTGAAGTTATTACCCGACATGGTCAAGTCCACAGAAAGTTTCTCGAGACGGTACATTTCTACTAAGACTAATCCTTTTCGAGACACGCTTACGTGGTTAGTTAAAGAGATACATTGTCAGCTTTTAGGTGACAACTAGCTCTAGTAACTAACTTGATGTTATTACCCGTCGAGGATAAGTCTTTTCGATATTACTAACTTTTATTGTCTCGTCAATTCCTGGGTCAATTCTGAGTCTAGCTCGCACATGATACAACTTTTAGCTTTGACTACTTATATTTTAATCACTTTTTCATTTTCCCCCCCTAAAAAATAGCATATAATATGATGTTTTTGACAATTTTTTTTTTTTTAGATTAAAATATGCCTTTTGAGTCTTATGGGGAGATTCACCAAGAACTTTTGATTTTGAACAAAGTATTTTGTTTTGACAAGTGCTCCCCCTCAACAAGTGATTAGGTCTTATTGAGGTGAAATACTTGTCCTTTTGAGCAGAATTATGAAAATTCATAAACATTTGATTAATTCTACTCAAAAGTAAGAAGCCTTCGCTCCTTATATTAGGATTGAGGCACTGATGCGTACCTCAGGGTCCTTTCTTTACAAGTTCGGGTTGTGCACTGTAATGCGTGCACAAGCCATAATGAAGTATAATATTGACAAATCAAATCAAGTTCTTACAGATTTCTACCATTCAGGTCTCTGAAATGTCAACACCGGAAATTTTGTTCTTCCTCCAACATAGCTTTCCAATCTCCGAAACTGATCCCTGCGCTTCAACCGGTTCTCAATCCTTGTAATGAATCTGCGAGCTTCCCTGGCCTCATCGGTGTTCCATCTTTTGGATTTCCCCAGTGCTATGTCATTGATTCTGCTTTTGATTCCATCTCTGACGAACTTCAAGGTTTCATCATAGAACTTATGTATTTCTTTGTAGCCCATGAAGCAGTTTCGACCGTTGACACTGCGGTAAGTGAACCCAAATGCCGGATGCCTGATCAAGGTGTATTGAGGTAGATGTTGAAGGTCGGGGATGTCGAACATGTTAGGTTTGGTGAGATTCAGCTTCTTCTGATAACTTTCCACTCCCAGTTGAAGATCTTCTACTCTTTCTCTGATGACTATCTGCCTAATGAAGATTAGGAGAGCTTGGATAAAGGCAAGCTGCATCTCTTTGGGCAAGTTGCAAAGCTTTCCTTGAACTTTGAGCAGGTACATATCTTCAATGTCGTTGAGGAGTAGTCGTGGAAAGTCTGACTCGGAAATATCGTACTCCTTTTCATCAAGTCTTTTGAGTGTGATTTTGCTGAGGAAGGGGTACCCAAAGTGAGTGACCGTCGAAATGAACTTAATCGAGACTATCTTCAAATCACTTGTCACATCACCCATTGTCTGATTGAGTCTGCTGCTGCGATAATACTGTGCCCGGTTATCTGGCCAATGATGTATACCATAGAGTGCGTTCCGGTCATAGTCAACAATTTTATCGATGAATAAGGCTGAGGCTTCTTCTTCGATGGCATTGTTGAGATATCGAGCTGCAGGGAGAAAGGCAAGTGATGTAACGTACTTCTTCTCAATCTTGCTGCCAAGTTTCAGAAATTCCAAGTCGGTGTTGAAGAAGAACTTGTAAGGGATCTTTGGTTCCTTTGGCTTCCCAATCATCGGCAGTGGTTTGGACCAGTCAGTTATGTAAGGTGCGGTTTTCCTTGTGACCGGATCGACGTAAGATTCAGGATTGATCCAGTCAATATTGCTTGACATAGCTCGAGCAATATTTTCTAGATGGTACTCAAGTTCAATGGAGTTAGCAGACCGATCTTTCAGAAGGTTGAACGCATCATTCTTGATTCTTCGTAGCTCCTTTTTGTTCATCTTTTTCATCCGAAACTTATGCTGAATCAACTGAGCGTATTCCACTGTTCGACCATCTTGAGGTTCTTGATTGTCTGCAAGTGGTGGTTGCGAATTGATCATCTTCTCAAACCAGGAGTATTCGGCAGTATCGTCTTGGTCTAGCCATTTGAGGACGGTTTTCGGTTTCTTGGGTTCAGTGCCTTTTGATGAGGTGTCCGGTTTGTGCTGATGATGTTTTCGCTTCCTTTCTTTCTTCTTCTTAGATGACGGTTCAGGCACTTCATCGGTATGAGGAATCTCGTCACCACCTGTGTATACAAAGTGATCATGTGCTTTGGGAGCCGAACCAGATTCCTTGGGTTGTTGTGAAGATGTTGTTGTTGGAGGGTTAACCGGTGCTTGTGGTTGAGATGAGGGTCCTTCGGCTTGCTTTTGTTTCTTTGCCTGAGAGTTAGGATCCTGATCTTCATCATCTCTTGGACGTTTCAGTTTGTCAGCCTCAGTGCTGCAAGTCTCTTTAGTCATTTTGGCTTTCAAAGCTTCCAGAATTTTAGCTTCTTCAGGTGATAATGTGAACTTGCTAGCCAATTTGTCTAAGAGCTGGGTTTCTAATTCGTCCATAGATAACCCTGGTAGTGGAACAGTTGATTTGTCAGCTCGAAGAGTAAATGTGGTAGACCGGATCACTTTCTTGACTGCTTGCTCTGCGAACTTGGTGAGTTCGTCTCTCATAGGTGCCAGTAGCTCTTTCAACTCAACGACTAAGTGTTGTTCCATGTACTGGTGTGCTTGAGCAGCTAATGTGGCTTCCAAGTTCTCTTGCACATCCTTAGCTAGGAAGGTGTCAACCTTATCTTGCAGCTCTTGGACATTCATATTAAGCTTAGTCAGTTCAGCAACTTGGCGTGCTAGTGATGCAACCTGATCTTCCAATTTGTTTTTCTTCTTTTCATGAACTCTTCTGAATGCTGTCTTTATCAACTTTGATGCAGCAGAGGCTTTGGTACTTGTAGGTTTCTTGATTGATTTGTCATGTGTGGATTCGGATGCTGGAGGTGATGATTGTGAAGATTCAATGTGGGTGGTTACGTCTTTGTCATCACCTTTCTGTGATTCAGGTTGATCAACGTTCTTATCTTTGGCTGTTTCCTCTTGTATCCTTTGTTCTTCAGCCAGTCTGTCAGCTTCGGCTTTGAGCTTTTGTTCTGCGGCTAGCTTGGCTTCTTCTTCTTTCTTTAACTTATCTTCTGCCAGCTTAGCTGCCTCTTCAGCCTTCCTGCTTTCTTCCATACGGATTGTTTCTTCCAGTTTGGCTTGTGCAAGCTCCTCAAGCCTCGCCTCTTCAGCTTCCTGTTTTTTCTTTAATTCATCTTCCTGAGCCCTTTCTCTGAGCTCCATTTCTTCCATAGATAGCAAATGTGGAGCATCAGTATCCATGGGATCTTCCTCTTCCTCTTCTCCCGTTGCTGAAGCATTGAACATTTCTGTGTCTGTGGGAGATACCGAGGGATTGTCGTAGATGACCAAGTCAGTATTGATTCCTGTAGCAGTATCAGGAATGCTGCTAGATCCGCCAGCTTCGGTAGTATGAGAGAACACTGGAGGTGGAGGTAGATCAGCATTGAATGCATCTATCTTGTTGTGGAGGAGACCCAGATTGAGAGCTCTTTCATTTTCTTCATCAACTGAAAGGCCTATGTTTGAGTGAGAAGATTCTTGTTCGGTGGTCATAGGTTCCTTCATCTTCTCTCTCCTGATCCTTTCTTCTTCCAAGATTGTCTGTGCTTCAGTGAACGGTCTTTGATTGAGATATGCTGGGTATTCAGCATTATCAGCAAATTCGTCAATGTTCTTTTCCCAATCTTCGAACGTCAACTCCTTATCATCAATATCTTCAAGATTAACATTCTCGTTGATATTGGCATAGGCTTCCCTATATACTGGACCTTCGTCGGATTCGGTTTCTGAGTCAGACGGTTTTGGAGAAGGTGGTAATGGAGGTTCAGGAGTGGACTCTGGTTTCTTGACAGGAAGTCTTCTCTTGAGAGTACCCTTCTTCTTTTGTTTAGACTTGGTAGAACTGCCGGAGCTCCCAGTCTTGCTACCTGTCTTCCCCCTAAAAGGTTGAACTTCGTCCAAGAAACCAACTTTGTCTTCCTTAAGTGCTTGTTCGTAGTACTTGTAATTCTGGCAAAGCTTCACTTTGTCATTCAAGAGACAATCGGGAAATTTCTTTCCTTGTTTACGAGTGCTGGTGTCAAGTCTCTTAATGATTTTGAGAGTTTCCTCGTTTCTGAAAGTATGCTTGTCTTTGTCATCAAGTCTCTGTGGAATATCGTCATATTCACGAAGGAAGCTTTCAATGAGTAATTTTGTGAAACGGACAAATGGAATGTTGGTGGTCTTGTGTTGAATGTGCCACACAAGGTCTTCCCAGATAATGCTGGCAAAATCCACCTTCTTGACATTTGCCACGGCCCAAAAGAGTTTGAGGTGTTGGAGCTTTGGGTGTTCGTGGCCAGTGTCTCTGCCAGATAAGGACTTGGCAATCAGAATGTACAGGGTTCTCCATGGTTGTGGAAGAAATCTGATGTTGACCCTAGAATGTCTTGTCACAACTTCTTCTGATTCATCATAGCCAATATCCCGTAACCACTCTATCAACTCTTCCTCGTTAGGTACTTGATCATATTCTTCATCTGGACCAAGTTCGGGTAACCCAAGAACATTCCTAAGTGTATCAATGTCCACTGTGACTTGTTGGTTGTGAAGCATGCAAGTGAAAGATTCTTCCCCAAGATCTAGCTGAAGCGTATGCCAGAATTGGTGTATGTAGAAGCAGGCAACAGAAGCTGACTTAGTGAATAGGATCTTGTTGGGGTGATAGAGGAGAGCATCCACTGCAACAATACATGAGGATTCGTTGCATGTGATTTTGTTGAAGTTGATTCGTAAGTTGTTCTTTCCTATCTTCCTTGTGTAATCTTCGGGAAAGGTCTCTTCCCATGAGAGTTTTGGTTCAGGTTCTGGTCCATAAGGAATGTCATTGTGTTCTGCCATCTGAATTGATCATAAACAATCACAAACATAGCAATGATTTACTTTGTTAGCTCAGACATTCAATTACATGATTGGGCATACATTATTGATTGATCAGTGGGTGTTTGTGTGTGGAAAACTTTTGTTATATGACAAACTTGTGTTTTAATCACATGGTAGAAACTTAGAACAATTAAGTTACAACATGAGTTTATCATTACAAGAGATTACACATTGGAAATTTTACAACACTTAGAAAATTTCATGAATTAGACAATGTTACGCGTAAGTGGAAAAATTTACGCATAACTTAGATTACGCGTAAGAAATGAAATTAAGCGTAGGTGCAAAGTCTACGCATAACTTTATATGTTACGCGTAAGTTCAACTTCTGCGTAGGCTTAATTTTACGCGTAGGATTATATCTTATGCGTAAGATTAGAGCTTAGGCAAAGGATTGAACCTTAAGCGTAAGATATAACTTGTGCGTAGGTTTTGACTTACGCGTAAGATCATGACTTAAGCGTAAGAAACAACTTATGCGTAAGTTAATCTTTTTATGCGTAAACATTGTCTTATCCAAGACAATGTTTGTCCACGTGTCGAATCTTACGCGTAGGATGAACAACTTGTGCGTAAAAACGTCTTTTTCCAGAAAATCACCTTTAGTAATTTGAGTTGTTTGATACCTGAAAGTATACAAACATAACCACTGATCAATAATCATTCCCATACACTTAAACTCACAACCTTATGCGTAAATGAGTCAAAAATCTGAGTTACGCGTAGGTATGCATGAACACATAATCACAAACACATTCAAACATGATTCTGGGTTGTAATGAGTTTAGGGCAAGTGATTATAACATCCTAAGGAACATATGGTCCAAATTATAACAACATTTGACCACAAAATCATAAGATCACAACTGCTAGTGCATTCGAACCCTAAACTTATGATTCATGATCAATACAAGTTTCTGAAACAATTAAACCATAAAATCATGATCCTATGCATACATGAATACTATCCCCATCACCAATTTCAATCATAATACACATAATCAAGAATCCCCAAAGAACTCGTATGAACCCTAAAATCAAATCAATCGATTTAGTGTTTCTGGGTACGATTGGAGTTTAGATATATGTTTATTAACATCTTAAGATCATTTCCCATCAATCAATTTAACCATAACAACAACAATTTTCTGGGTTCATGATTTACGCACAACCCTAGATCTAATTAATCGATTGTGACAAATTAAACCGTTGGATTAATGTAAAATTAAAAACCATTGTATAGAATAACAAGCAAAACCTTATAACACTTACAGATTAAAAGATTAGTGATCGGAATACTAGATTGATTAAGAGCCGTAGATGATGGTTGGTGAAAGTGTTAAATGTTTTTGCAGGTGGAGTAAATGCGTGGTCAAGGTGGTTTTGACCAAGGGTAAAACAAGTTTCATGTTATGACACAATTGGTCCCTTAACCTTATGTTATTCTTTAAACTTAATGCCCAAACTAACACTCTCATTTAACTTTCGTTAATTACACCAAGTTATGACAAGAACAACTTGTGGTACTCCCCCTCGACCTTAGACCGTAGTCAAAAGAAACTGAAAAATTTATTATATTGGTCAAGGAGAGTAACCCGAAACACTTTTAAAGCATCACTTTTAAATAAAAACGTAATATATATATTTTTTTTGGTAAAATGCAAGTATAAAAGTAAATATTTTATGAGAAAGTTATAAGAAAAATACTTTTCCTCCCCCTCAACACTTGTTTTTAATAATCAAATACATTTTATAAAAATAGTGTTGACAGAGGTGGTGTATACTTGCATTTTTTTTTTTTAATTGAACAAAAGACCAAAAATCTTTTTTTGAGTTTTTGATTGGTTTATATTTTTGAAAAAAATATTTACAAAGATAGTTTTGATGTTTGACGATCAATTGTGTTTTAAAAACTTTTCCAGATCCTCTGGAGTCAAACATCGCATACCAATTTGGTGAACTAGACTAGCAAACCTTGATGGTGCTAAGGATTTGGTCAGTAAGTCCGCCAATTGGTACTCAGTCCCAACAAAATACAGTTCAACGGTACCCTTTTCAACATGCTCTTTGATGAAGTGATAACGGAGATCGATGTGTTTGGATTTGCAGTGATGGACCGTGTTGCAGGAGATAGCAATAGCACTTTTGGAATCACAGTAGATTGGAATCTTGTTGAATAGGTAGCCATAATCCTTAAGTTGTGATCTCATCCAGATGACTTGAGCACAACAAGCAGACATAGCTATTCTGTTGACGACAGTGATGTGCAGTCCTGCTTCTTTGATTACCATGACACAAGTTTATCTCCGAGAAACTGTAATCCACCAGATGTACTTTTGCGTGTGTCTAAACATCCTGCATGGTCAGCATCTGAAAAAGCAATTAGTTCAAAACCAGAATCCTTCGGATACCAGATTCCCAAGTTAATGGTTCCCTTTATGTATCGAAGGATTCTTTTGACCTCACTGAGGTGTTTTTCAGTTGGTTTGGACTGATAGCGAGAGCACATGTAGACAGCAAATACTATATCAGGTCTACTAGCTGTGAGATACATGAGGGACCCAATCATACTTCGGTATTTGGTAGGGTCAACAGGAGTCCCATGTAAGTCAGCATCTAGTTTTGTGGTATAGCCCATTGGTGTATTATAAGTATCACAAGTCATCATTCCATGTTTCTTTAAAATTTCAAGAGCATATTTGGATTGATTTATAAAAATTCCACGGGGTGATTGATGAACTTGTAGTCCTAGAAAGAACGTAAGTTCACCCATCATGGACATTTCAAAATTATCTTTCATTAATTTTGCAAAATCATTAGAGTAACTTCTTTTTGTTGAGGCAAAAATAATGTCATCGACATATATTTGAACAACAAGTAAGTCCTCCCCGTAGGTTTTTGTAAATAGTGTTGGATCCACCGATCCTTTAGAAAATTTATTGGCCAGCAAGAAAGTGGACAGTTTGTCATACCACGCCCGTGGGGCTTGCTTAAGTCCGTAGAGTGCCTTTTTGAGTCGGTAAACGTGATTAGGACGCTCAGGATCAACGAAGCCGTTAGGTTGGCTTACATACACTTCTTCACGAAGTTCTCCATTAAGAAATGCTGTTTTCACATCCATTTGGTAAACAACCATGTTCCTGTGTGCAGCATAGGCCAAAAAGATCCGAACAACTTCATGTCTAGCCACTGGAGCAAAGGATTCAGCAAAATCAAGTCCTTCTAGTTGGGAGTATCCTTTCGCTACCAGGCGTGATTTGTTACGTATGACAGTTCCTTCAGCATCTAGCTTATTCTTCCAGGTCCATTTTAACCCGATGACAAAGACTCCGTCAGGTCTTTCAACTAATTCCCAGACTTCTAATCTTATGAATTGCTGAAATTCCTCTTGCATAGATTCAATCCAGTTGTCATAAGTCATTGCTTCTTTAATGTTCTTAGGTTCTTCGTGACAAACTGTGAGTGCATAGATACAAGTTTCTCCATCAGTGTGAAGTCGTTGTCTTGTCATTACAGGTGCATCTGGATGGCCAATAATATGAACTAGTGGATGGTCTCGAGTCCATTTGTATGTCGAAGGGTGTAGTTGATAAGTATCTCGCAAGTTAGCAGGATCTAAATTGCGTGTGGACGACTCAGCTACTTCAGGGAATGTAGGAGCCGGTGCAAACGGGTTAAAGAATACATCAGGATCATGCTCTGCGGGTTGTGGAACTGATTGTGGAGTAGGATCTTCAGCTGATTGTCGGGAGTTAGAAACAGTTTGTTCTGCTGTAGATGGTGATGCAATTGGAGGACCGTCTCTCTCAACACTTGTAGTAGTTTGTTGAGGTGAGTTTGGTACTGGAATGTTATCAGGTTGAGCAGCGGAATTAGGTGAGACCTCAGTAGGACGGTATTCAATTGTGTCATCAAACAGTGGAGCAAACAAGGTTTCCAATTCTTTGCGGTTGAGTGGCAATGGTTCAGCCGAAGATTCCGGAGAGTTAAGACGGTTGAATTCGGGTCCTAACCTGTGTTGCTCAGAAGCCATTTGTGTGAGTTCATCAAAATTAGCGTGAATGGTTTCTTGAATTTCTCTTGTTCGACGATTCCATATCCGAAAACCTTTAGAGTTTTCACAGTATCCAACGAACACTCCGATGTCAGCCTTTGCTTTAAGTTTACCTAAATCATCACGATCATTTTTCGGATAACAAAGTGCTCCAAATACATGAAAGTAATCGATGTTTGGTTTTCTTTTGTGAACAATTTGATAAGGTGTTTTGCGATGGCGTTTTGAGATCATGCAACGGTTTTGGGTGTAACATGCGGTTGAAACAGCTTCCGCCCATAAGTAATCTGGTAATTGAGCATTAATCAACGTAGTTCTAGCAGCTTCCACTAACGTCCTGTTGCGTCTTTCAACAACTCCATTCTGTTCTGGGCTTCTAGGAATAGATGTTTGATGTTCAATTCCCACTTTCTCAAAATAAGACCGAAGTGTCTGATTCTTAAATTCAGTTCCATTGTCAGTTCTGACTATTCATACCGTATTTCGTAATTGAACTTGAATTTTAGTGAGAAAGGTGATGATCATTGAAGGAGCCTGATCTTTACTTCGTAGGAAATAAACCCAAGTCCATCTGGAGAAGTCATCCACAATTACAAGAATGTAGCGTTTACCGTTGATACTTTGAACACGCATCGGTCTACACAAATCCATATGAAGCAATTGTAAAACATGATTCGTACTGTTCTCAGGTTTAGAAGGAAAATGAGCCCGAGTACTTTTTCCTTGTTCACAGGCTGAACATAAGTGATCTTTGGTAAAGCGGAATCTTGGAAATCCATCAACAAGTTTGTGACGAGCAAGGTCAGTCATAGTTTTGAAATTCAAGTGCGAAAGATGTTTGTGCCATAACCAAGATTTAGTCGATTCTGCTTCGGAGAGAAGACATATCGGAGATGTAGCAATCATATCTGACATTGATATTGTATAAAGGTTAGAACCACGTGAGCCAGACATTAGATCGTTTCCTTGTAAGTCACGAACGAAACAAGTTTTCTCACGAAATGCAACTTCTAGATCCCCATCACAAAATTGACCAAAGAGAAAAGGTTGTGTCCAAGGCCTTCCACATAATAAACACGACTGATTTCAATGTTCCCACTGATATAGTCACCATATCCCATGATTAAAGCGTAATGATCATTCCCGAATCTGACAGTACCAATGAACTTTGAAACAAAGTTGTGTAACAGTTTGAGATTGCCTATCATATGTCGGGTGCATCCGCTATCAACAATCCAGAGAACAATCTGTACCACCTGCATCACAAGAAGATGACACGGATGGAACAGAAGTAAGGGTGGAACCCAAAGAAAGTGCGGGTTCCTGTTGGTTAGAAGCACATTTATTCAACAATTTAGGAATCCATTTAAAGTCTGGTTTGTATTGTAACCAACGTTGCCAATTCCAACTAGTTTTTGCTTTCTTAATATTGAATTCACTAGTAGTTGGCTTATTCCTAGATTTGTTCTCGGCACTTATGGGGGTAACTTCAGCTTTATTAGAAACCGTAGAAGGCGGCTTTCCTAAGATAGACTTAGAGGCAGTAGTGGGCCTAGAAGGAATGCGTGTCCTACGTTTCTTATGATGATTAAGAAGAGAATTAGCTATACATTTTGTATGATCACCAGATGATACGCTTTTACGACAAAACACACAAGATGCATTAATATTCAAAACTTTCAAAGGTTCATCATTCGTTACATTTAGATTTTGATTACAATTTGCGAGATTAGAATCTAAATCTGATGCAACATGAGTTTTATTCAAATCCCTAAGTTGATCTTCTACTTCTTGAGCTTCTAGTGATCCTCTTTTATGTTGCCAGAGCCTATTCTTCTTTTTACTTTTTCGCTTGGGTCTGCTAACGCTATTAGTGGAGACTAGTCCTGTAGAAGTGGAGTTATCAACATTAGTATTATGAACAACATTCCCTTTAGCAGTTTTGTCTAATTGATACATTCCTGGTGCTATCACCGTGGTGTCAACCATCTTTCCTTTTTGAAGTAGCTTAATTTTCTCTTTCAAATCAATGATGATGTGATTTTTATCCTGAATTTCAGACTCAAGTAAACCATTGCAATATTTGATGTCATCGCGGTTTTGTTGCCATTCGGCGTTTTCAATTTTTAAACCTGCAATTTCTTTCTCGTATTTGAGACATAGACTTTTTAAAGACTCATTGTTTTTGCAAAGCTGACAAGAGTTTGAAATATTTTGACTTTGAAGTTTCAATTCCGTTTCAATACTTTGAGCTTGACACCATTCAAGCCTTTGTTTGAGTTGACAAATTTCTTTTGAAAATTGTTTTGTCACATCATCATTTTGTACTCTGAGCTTGTCATTTTCATGTTTAAGTGTCTCGATTTCCACATTCAACAAGTTATTATCAACACAAAGATCATCCATGAGCATAGAAGTACCAGAATTATAAAGATCATTCATGATAACAGACAAAATATCAGCATTGAGAACTTGTTCCAAGAGACGATCTGCATCATTTTTTAAAACTCTATTTCTTTACTTTTGAACCAAAATCTCATTTTCAGTAGAGTTGAAAACGTTTATCATATTTTTGACCTCGTTTTGAAGTTCCTGATCCCAACATGTAGCACAGAGACGGAGGTGTTTGACAATTGGCAACATTTGTTTTTGAAAAATATCTCTCTTTTCTCGCTCATAAGCGGATTGAAAAGTTTCAATTTTAATTTCAGAATTACGTTCAATTGTTTCCTACAAAATTTCAATGTCTTCCATAAATGTTTTGAAATAATTTAAGACACGACAATTTTTCGGTAAAGGTGTAAGTTCACCGGATGATGGTAAAGGACCATTAATTTGTGCTACAGTTTGGACAGGGGCCGCATTAGAGGATGAAACATATGACTCAGTGACATACCATGATTTCTCAGGTAATTCCTTTTGAGGAACAAAAGATTTAGAAATATGTGGAGCTTTTGAATAGTCATATGGTGTCCAATATTGAACATAACTCGTTTTTGATCGACTCTCTTCTTCAAGTTCTTCCTCTTCCTCAGTATCAAAAACAACAGCACGCACAATCGTATTATCAAGCAAATGGTCCATACGGTAAATTTTAGGAATATCTTTGAATGCCGTGTGAAGAAACATTGATTTGTAATCGCCAAGTGCAAATCCTTTATCGGGTCTCGGTTTTAAAGCAAATTTCTGAATAGTTATGACAGAGTTCCCGTGTTTGTAAACAATATTACGAAATTCTTTGAGTTGTTTTTCAAGATCAACAATATCACCGAGTAAATCATTTATATACTTCCTTTTTCGTATTTTATGTTCACAAAACTCCTTTTTACAACTTGACAATTCTGTTTCTGTTTTTGAAAGTTCTCTTTGAAGACGTTCAACTTGCATTTTCAGTTCACATTTTTCACTTTCAAGTTTTGAAATCAACTTTCCGTTTGACTGAATTAAATCTTGCATTTGGTGCTGAAGATCTTGCTCTTTGTTGTAAGATTCTTGAAAAGCTTTTTCAAAACTTTTTGTATGTTTAATCTTGTCTTGCTGATTTGAAAGTTGAATTTTATAACACTCAATATCTCTTGCAAGTGACGCATTTGCTTCTTTTAAAACTTTGTTTTTCTCGTTGCATTTTATGATTTGCAATTGTTGATCATTCAGTCGTTTATGTAACAATATGAGGTCAGGGTCTGGATCAAATGATGGTTCATGTTGTTCTATATGATCATGTTTATCGTTCTCAATAGGATCATCAAATGAAACAACTGTGTCATCATCAAATATGACAACTGTGCTTATTTGTTCATCTGTTTGAGAAGATGAAAATGAGTCAGATGGAACAACTTGCGCCATATCTGATTCAGAAGCAGAAGGTGAGGCTATATCATGTATAAAGCATGCATTGAGGTCATGTACCTGAGACAGGCCTTCAGTGTCATACACTGGACCTGAATCATTAAGCTTAAGTTCCTGCATGTTGGCCATAAGCATCACAGCTGCAGTGGCTTCCAGATCTTCCATGTCATCATCATTGTTCACATTTGCCATGAAGTTGTTATCTTGTTCAGGGAAATGTCCATCTTTTTCATCTTGAAGAGCCATGAGTAATGCCTGCTTGTGAAACTTACTACCCCGAGTTCTCGGTTTGGGACATGCTGTCGCTATATGACCTTGTTCATTACAATTGTAGCACCACACTGCATTCCCTGAGTTGAAGTTCCTAGTTGCAACTGGTTCAGACCTTTGCTGAGAAGATCCTGAGTTGTTCCTGAACCCTCCATTGTTATTAAACTTCTGACCATTCCCAAAATTTCCTGAAGAACTTCCTGAACTAGATCGACCATAGTTACGATTCTGAATTTCCACCCTTCCATCATTGACAACAGCTTGATTCCTTGTGTTAGAAGATAAACGTTGACGGTTGTTTGTTTTGTTGGAGAATTTGCTAAACGCATGAGCAATAAGAGCAAGTCCCTGATTCAACGTATTAAAGTCATCATCGTCATCGTCATTGGAGTTTGAGTAATACACAGCATCATTGTTGTTTAATGGAACCAGTTGAGTAGAAGCATTCTGTGGAGATGAATCATAAGGGACCATTTGGTTCGAGGTAGAAGATTGTGGATAACTGAAGTAGTTCTGCTCTTGAACATATGCATGATTTGACATTGGTGGTGGAGCATAGGGAGATTGAGCTACGAGTGCCAAAGAATTTGGTGTTGGTGTTGGTGTGTATCCTCCATGTAGAGCTCTATCTTTTTCCACTTCAGGTTCATGGTGTTTCAGAAAATCATACAACAAACCATATGGTGCATCATGAAGGTTTTTTGTTTGACGAACAAATGTCACATATTTATGCCAATCAGGGCCAAGACTACCAACAAATTTGGAGTTCACTGCGATCCTTGGTACTGTGATTTTGTGACGTTCCAGATCATTGACCACATTTGTGAAACGATGATAGTAGGATTCAAGTGACTCTCCTGGTTCAATTGTGATGTCTGTGTATTCCATGTAGAGTTTGGATTCCATATCATCTTTGTTCAATTGAGTGCCTTCTATAAGGAGATGAACGTGTTCCCATATAGCTTTGGCTGTTTTCTGAGCATCGACACTTCGATAAATTGGATTAGGTATACCTTGAAGTATATAAGCCATTGCATATTCATCAGCTTCACGATGTAATTTCTGTTCTTCAGTGAGTGCAGATTCTGGAAGGGGTCTATCACCAGGAGGACGTGGAGGATCAGCAGTTGGATCACCAATTTCAAATCTTGTTGGCCACTCAAATGGTCCTTCAAGTATCACTTGTTTCAAGAATTTCCCATGAGGTTTCTTTAGTTCAAGAAATCGTAAGAATCGACTTGACCATTGAACATAGTTCCCAGGTGTTAGCATTGGAGGTGTTTCAAGTGATCCTGCCTCATGTCTCGATTGTTGAGTTGTAATAACTTCACACATTTTATCAAACCAGTGAGATTGTTTGGAGGAAAACTGAGTGTTTTGTTGTGACATCTGAAATGGTTGTTGTTGAGGAATGATTTGATGTTGTTGCATCATGAGATATTGTGGTTGTGGATTAAACGGTTGTTGATGAAATTGTGACTGAGAAGGTTGTTGATATGATTGTTGCTGATGGTATTGTTGTTGCTGATACTGCTGATGTTGTTGCTAAGGATTAGAGAAGTAGTACTGTGGTGGTTGAGACATCTTTGAACACTTGTGTAGAAATGGATCTTTGTAGAAGATTGAAATGCACGTTCCTTTGGTTAAGTTCAAAATCCCAGGGGTAAGTTGAGTTCTTACGCGTAACAATAATCTTACGCGTAAACTATAGGTTATGCGTAAAGAGTAGTTTATGCGTAAACACAGAGTTTATGCGTAAGTTTTCTCTTTACGCGTAAGCTTTGGCTTATGCGTAAGTTTAGACTTATGCGTAAGGTTAAACAACCAAACAAATCTTTCAAACTTATCCAAGCTAGAAAGATATCCAAAGTCGAAGTATTCCACTAACTTATCCAAGCTAGGGAAGTACTGAGTCACCGTAACACAAGGAGAAGACCTTTGATGAAGTTATGCGTAGAACTCTGAAACTTACGCGTAAGATATGATCTTATGCGTAAGAGCTGATCTTCTGCGTAGAAAGTGACTTAGGCGTAGGATTCACAACTTCTTCGTAGAATCTTGAGCGTAGACAGTGGACTTACGCGTAGGAAATGAACTTACTCGTAGGTTTTAGGCGTAGAAGACCAAAGTTACTCGTAAGAACAGGGTTTTGACCTATGTTACTCGTAAGAAAAGGGTTTTAACCAAAAAATACTCGTAGAAAGGACAAAAAGTACTGTTGACAGCTTTAGAATCGTACTATTCATGTATGTTACGCGTAAAGAGGTCAGAAACTTGAAAAATCTCAAATTTTTGAAGAAAAATGCTTAGAAATAAGGTACTTTTGATCAAATAACTTCACCAATACTTAGAAAACACTAACTATTGAAGATTTTGCTACCAAAAACTAGTTTTCCAATATCAAAGAAGCTATAAAACCTTAAAAAAACCTTAAAAATCAAGACTTTATGCAAAAACTAAGCTTCAAATCACTATATCAACCTTGAAACTTGTCCAAGCTTCAAGATTTGAGTGAAAGAAACAAAGAAAAATGCAAAAAGAAGGCAAAGTACACCCTTAATCCCACGTTATCCCAAAGAAACACACTTCAAACTCTATTAGGCGAATGATACCACTTGTTAGGTCACTATTTATATAAACACAAGTATGATAATGAAAGAAATGAGATGAGAAAAGAGATTGGTTGATTATAAGAAATGAGAGAAAAGTAAGAACAAGAGTTTCACTAAGATATTCAAATAACCAACAAATGAAAAGTTTACATAAGCATGATATATATAGGGGAGGAGTAGGGCAACACTCCCTACCTCCCACTTTCGTCTAATTCGTGGGCTTTAAAGGCCCATGGGCTTACATGCTTAAGCCTTGTAACATTAACATAGTAAAATAAATAACTAAGCAACCTATTACAAAAGGTAATGACCGAGACTTGACTAAAATACAAAAGTATGATCCCAACATGATTTTATATATAAAAGTGTACACCGTTTCCTACAGTCTTAAAACAGATTCGGTTTAACCGAATTAAAACACTTTGTTTAAATCGAATTAATTATTTTAACAGATTTATAAACTGTTTTCTGTCGAAACCTTGTTGAGTTTCTTTGAAAATCAGTTTTAATTAAACAGATTTAATTTACAGATTTGGTGTACAGATCTATAACCTTTTTTTTAAGCAGTTGTTCTAATCAGTTTATTGAAACCAAGATTGAGTTTCTATTAATTGATTTATCGAAACCAAGATAAAGTTTCGTTGAGTCAGATCTGGTACAAGTAGATACCGATTTGCAACAGTTTGTTTAACTGTTTGTGTTTGATTTTCAGGATGACAAACACTACTCCTCCTGGGACTGCTACTGTGCATGGTGCGCCAGTGACCAACACAGTTGTTAATCATGCTGAGAAACCAGAAAAATTCAATGGGCAGAATTTTAAGAGGTGGCAACAGAAGATGTTCTTTTATCTCACTACTTTGAACCTTGCGCGGTTCTTAAAAGAGAACCCACCTCAAGTGGAACCTCCTGCTGAAGGTCAATCCTCTAATCAACAGGCTGTTCAAGCCTTGGAAGCATGGAAACATTCAGATTTTTTGTGTCACAACTATGTTCTGAATGGTTTGGTTGACTCTTTGTACAACGTGTATTGCAAGACCAAGACTGCCAAAGAATTATGGGAGTCATTGGAACGCAAGTACAAAACTGAGGATGCTGATACAAAGAAGTTCGTGGTAGCACGCTTTTTGGATTACAAGATGGATGATTCAAAGAAAGTGATGAGTCAGGTTCAAGATCTGCAAATTTTGCTACACGACATTCATGCTGAGGGAATGACTTTGAGTGAAACTTATCAAGTTGCTGCTATTATTGAAAAGTTACCTCCAAGCTGGGTAAAATTCAAGAACTACCTGAAGCATAAGCGAAAGGAGATGAGTGTTGAAGACTTGGTTGTTCGTCTTCGTATTGAAGAGGACAACAAGCAGGCCCAGAAAAACACTTATACGCTTGATTCTGCCAAGGCAAATTTGGTTGAGCATGCTTCGTCATCTTCAAAGTCTCGTGTCAAGGGAAAAGGCAAGGGCAAAGGAAAGAATGACAAGAAAGGCAAAGGGAGGTCTGAGTACCTTGCTCCTAAAGCTGCAATTGTGAAACAACAGTTCCAAGGGGTGTGTTTCAATTGTGACCAGCCAGGTCACCGTGCTGCTAACTGTAAGATGCCGAAGCGGGTGACTCCACGCGAGGCAAATATGGTGAATGATGTGGACATGATTGCTATGGTTTCTGACCATTTCCATGATCTCTGAAGTTAACCTGGTAGGTTCCAACAAAGGGAATGGTGGGTTGATACTGGGGCTACCCGTCATGTGTGTGCTAATAAGAGTATGTTTCACTCTTTCAGAGCGGTTGACAATGGAGACAAGTTGTACATGGGCAACTCTGCAACTGCTGATATCAAGGGCGAAGGAGATGTGATCCTGAAGATGACATCCGAGAAAGAGCTCAAGTTGACTAATGTCTTGTATGTTCTAGAGATTCGCAAGAATCTTGTGTCTGGGTGGCTGTTGAACAAGTTTGGTTTTCGTCTTGTTTTTTAGTCTGATAAGTTTGTTCTTTATAAGAATCAAATGTATGTTGGTAGGGGATATGCCTTGAATGGTATGTTTAAGCTCAATGTAATGGTTGTTAAGAATGATATCAATAAAATGAATTATTCTGCTTACTTGATTGAGTCTTCTAATGTGTGGCATGGTCGTCTTGGACATGTAAACTTTAATTCAATGCGCCGTTTGATTAAATTTAATTGCATACCTAATTTCCACATTGACTCAAAATATAAATGTGAAACTTGTGTTGAAGCCAAACTTACAAGAGGATCTTTTAAATCGGTTGAACGAAAAACCGAACCACTTGATATGATACACACTGACATATGTGATTTGAAATCACTACCCACAAAAGGTGGCAATAAGTACTTTATCACGTTTATTGATGATTGTACAAAGTATTGCTATGTTTACTTGTTAAAAAGTAAAGATGAAGCTATAGACAAGTTTGTTCTATACAAAAACGAAGTTGAGAATCAACTTAATAAGAAAATCAAGGTTGTACGAAGTGATAGAGGAGGTGAATATGTGACTCCATTTGCTGATCTATGTGCTAAACATGGAATTAGACACGAATTCACTGCTCCTTATTCACCTCAGCAAAACGGTATTGCCGAAAGGAAGAACCGTACTTTGAAGGAAATGGTTAATGCCATGTTGATAAGTTCTGGTTAAAGCCAGGACATGTGGGGGGAAGCCATTCTAACGGCTACTTATCTTTTAAATAAGATACCTCGTAAGGAAAAAGAAGAGACCCCTTATGAACTATGGATGGGAAGAAAACCATCATATTAGTACTTACGAGTGTGGGGGTGTCTAGCAAAGGTAGCTATACCGACTCCCAAGGCCCAAAAGATTGGACCTAAATCTGTGGATTGTATATTCATTGGATATGCTAGGAATAGCAGTGCTTATCGTTTCATTGTACATGATTCGAAAAATCTGGATATACAAAAGGGTTCTGTAATGGAATCAAGGAATGCTTCCTTCTTTGAAGATATATTTCCTTGTTTAACGAAGAAAACTGGAAGTTCATCTAGAATAGATGACGATGTTGTCCAAGATAAGAGATAAAGATATGATAATGATCTCCAAGATGAGAGACAAGATCAAATCGAGGAAGAAGAGGTAGAACCTAGAAGAAGCAAAATGGCAAGAACCGAGAAATCGTTTGGACCCGATTTTGTTTCTTTTATGGTAGAACATGAACCTACTTCTTATCGAGAAGCGGTAACTTCCTCAGAAGGGCCTCAATGGAAAGAAGCCATTAAAAGTGAAATAGATTCTATTTTACAAAATCATACTTGGGAGCTCGTGGATTTACCTCCTGGTTGTAAACCACTAGGCTATAAATGGATTTTCAAGAAGAAGATGAAAGCCGATGGCACCATTGACAAGTACAAAGCAAGGTTGGTAATCAAAGGATTTAGACAACGTGAAGGTCTAGATTACTTTGATCTGTTACGCGAATAACATCGATCAGGATGATACTTGCCATTGCCGCTTTAAGAAATTTGGAAATTCACCAAATGGATGTGAAAACGGCTTTTCTAAACGGAGATTTAGAAGAAGAAATCTACATGAACCAACCTGAGGGTTTCGTAGCTCCTGGACAAGAGAACAAAGTTTGTAGGCTTGTTAAGTCATTATATGGCTTAAAGCAAGCTCCCAAACAATGGCATCAAAAATTTGACCACGCCATGCTAGATAGTGGATTCAAAATTAATGAATGCGACAAGTGTGTTTATGTAAAAGACACAAATAGTGGATATGTAATCTTGTGTTTATATGTTGATGATATGCTTATCATTGGCAGTAACGACAAGATGATCAAATCTACTAAAGACATGTTGAAATCAAAGTTTGACATGAAGGATATGGGTTTGGCTGATGTGATCCTTGGAATAAAGATCGTACGAACTCAGAATGGACTTGCATTGAGTCAAGCACATTACGTGGACAAAATTCTGAATACTCATAATGCGGGGGATTCCGGCCTAGCTAGAACTCCAATTGACACCAGGAAGCATCTATCTAAAAATAGAGGCACAGGTGTTGCCCAATTAGAGTATTCAAGAATTATTGGCATGTTAATGTACTTAATGACAAGTACCCGACCTGACTTAGCATATGCTGTTAGCAGGCTAAGTAGGTATACTAGTAATCCAAGTTATGCACATTGGGGGGCTATGACTAGGGTACTTCATTATTTGAGATACAGTCGCGATTATGGACTGCATTATGAAAGATATCCAGCTGTTATTGAAGGATACAATGATGCAAATTGGATATCTGACATAAAGGATTCTAGATCGACTAGTGGATATGTGTTTACACTAGGAGGGGCAGCTATATCTTGGAAGTCTTCCAAGCAAACTGTTATAGCTAAGTCCACGATGGAATCAGAATTTGTCGCGTTAGATAAATGCGGACAAGAGGCGGAATGGCTACGACAATTCGTAGAGGACATACCAAGGTGGCCTAAACCGGTAACGGCAATTAGTATACATTGTGATAGTCAATCGGCAATTGGCAGAGCTCATCGCATAATGTATAATGGAAAGTCCAGACATATCCGTCGTCGACATAATTCGATACGACAACTACTCTCAACAGGAGTTATCTCAATTGACTATGTGAAGTCAAAGGATAACATCGCGGATCCGCTTACGAAAGGCTTAAGCAGAGAGTTAGTTAGTAAGTCGTCTAAAGGAATGGGACTAAAGCCCTTGAAGGAATGAGTTTCTATGAAGGAAAACCTAACCCAGTTGACTGGAGGTCCCAAGATCTGGGTTCAATAGGACAACCTAATCATAGAAATGTGGGGGAAGTCATGTCAATGTGGGGGAGTTACTTATATATTATAACTTCCTAGTCCATTCCTATAACAAATGTGACTTGTTGAGAGGTTAAACATATGGCTTTTTATGATTCAGGATGAAATCATAAAGCATAATGGTTCAAGATGAAATAACAAAACATGTGTTTTTAATGATTCAAGATGAAATCACCTATGTGAGAGAGAAGTGGGGTCGCTTCGAAGGGAATTGTGGGGGGCGCAATTCCTAAGAGCTCTTGCAGAACCAAGCCAGTATTCATGACCATAACGAATACGACTATGAGGACTTGACAAGGTCAGGGAGAGTCTTGTGTGAGTGTGTATTGTCGTCTACGTAAACAGATGTTGAGTTCAAGGACATCGCGTCTACTCAGATCTAGGAGACTAAGTGCATCTCACAAGGGAAGGTTCAAAGGGTCACACCTACCTATCCTATGCAAGACTTAACCGCAGAAATTTCACAGAAACTTTCGTGTGTTTTCAACCGATCTCCATTCATGTGGGGGATTGTTGGAAAAATGGTATTTGCAATTGAGTTTTTGCAAATTTTGGACATAATTTAATGTATGTATATGTTACATATATTTATGTTTCTTGGGGGCATTTTGTTCTCCTCCAAGAGAGCTTCGAAACGAGCTAAAGTATGTTCAAAATAGAGCTAAGATGAATGAGATATCGTGTCTCAAAGTGAGGCACATGAAACACAATATAAGGGAAACGTGTTGCATCCCACATCGCCCAAAACAAGAAGTGAAAGCTAGTTTATAAGGTTATCTTAGTATTAGCTTTCAAATTCCTTTAGGTGAGCTATGCTCCCACTCCTATGTGCGCGCGCGCAGGGGGGGTGCAGATTGTGGGATTTCTGGGCCAAAATGAGTTCGAAGCTTCTGAACTCATGCGAGCCCGCGCGACCTGCGGACACGAATGCAGCTCCGAAACCTCGCCTACGTGCGAAAATTTTTGCTGCTAGTTCGGGTCAGTTTTTTCCAAGATATTCTGTAAATCTATTTTAGGAATAGATTTGAACTTATTGGACAAGTTTTACAGAATTATGTTTGTGTAATATATTATACGAAAATCTGTTTTGATTATAACAGATTTCGTTTATTATGGCTAAAATTTAATCTTGGAGAACAAGATAGGTTTTCAGTATAAATATAAGCCATATCTCATTCGTTTCAAACACAGAAAAACGTAGCTCTTTACTACAGAATTCCAGCAATCTCTTCGATCAGAAGCACACAAGACTTTCCGTGATCTTTCAGGCAAGCAAGTCAAGTCCGGCTGTTCAACAGCTTTGGACGTTGTACCCTGGGAAACAGATGGCGAATCTGTTTTAAGGGAATCATGTTTAACACGAGCCTCGTTCTGACTATTTAATGCTTTTATTTACTTATCGTTATATAGAGTCTGTCTTCTGCTTCTACACCTTTCTGTCTATATTTAATTTTCTGTTATTTAATTTCTATTATTTATTATAATCTGATTTTATATATAAAAGTGTACACCGCTTCCTACATAAACAAACAAGAACGTTTAAATAGATGAATTTTCTTGTTTATTTTCGTTTATTAAGAAAATTAGTTGTTCATGTTCATTTATGTTCATTCATTAAGACAATAAACGAACCTGGAACGAACATAAACGATTGAACATAAATGAGCGTAGAAAAACAAACATAAACTTATATTAAATTATGCATAATATTTTGTTTTATAAGTGTTTTATTTAAACAAACAAGTTTTAAAAGTATACAATTGAAATATATGATATATGAACATAAAAAAATAAATGGACATAAACAAACGTTAATAAACACATAATCGGACATTTACGAATATAAATGAACGGTCGTAACTTTTGTTTATATTCGTTTATTTAACTAAATGAACGTAAAATATTGTTCATGTTTATTTTTTTTAATAAATAAACGAACCATTTACGGTACATTTCATAAAATTTTTACTAAACGTTCAATGGTTTACGGTCTTGCTTCTAATCAAGAAAAAGAAAACGATAATGGGCTTTTGAATGTTTAGTGTATAACTTCTTTAGCCCAATAGATATGGGCCTCGCCTACGTTATAAATTGACGAACGAAATGCATATATTTTTCTTTACCTGGAGATCTTTAAAAACATCAAGCGTCCAATATATATCTTGTTATCTTTAAGCGTTTATTTGATTGTGTTGGAATCTTATAATTTGAAAACTTTTCTTAGAAATAACTTTACTCTATAAATATCTCTCACTATTATTCTTGCACCTGGAAAAGTAGAAAACTTTTTCCTTGAATCATGTAATTCTGTTACGAAATTAGTAGTTGGAATGTAATTTAACAAGAAACAAAAGGGCTTGAATTCAAATCTCACATTTATATATTGTCCAGAAGACAAATAACGAGAACTCGCCTTATCTGATGTGGTTAAACTTGTAAAATCTTAAAAAATGGAAGTTTCACTCTTACTATCGTGCACGCTCAATAGGAAGTAAGTTGGATGTTCTTGTCACAACTGAATAAGGAAAACTAGCGTTTAACGTAAATTACTTACACTAAACTTTGTTCTGTTGCAACCTGTAATTCCATATGTTCCAAGAGGACGAGAATTAATTTGTTGAACAAAATGGTAATGGTTCGATTACTTCCGCACTGATGACTTGGTTTCTCCCTATCTTCCGCAGTCCCCACTAAACAAAAATAAGACTTGCTTTAAAAGGCAATATAATATAAAACTTTTCAAATTGTGTGAGTCAAGTAGCAAAAAGTTCCATATGTTCCAAGTGGCTTACTGGAAGTTGTTGCACAGGTTTTGACATGGTTTTCGTTCTGGATACTTTGACGACGCTCATCATGTCATGCGAAAATATTTGAAATTGATGTTCATGTTACTCTAATACTTAAAAGCAGAAAAAAATATGGCTTATGCAAACCATAGTAGAGTAAGTATACAAACCTTTAGGCCTAGTAGTTAAGTAGGGATCGAGCTTGCGTTCACACAAAATAATTGCTGAGGGGAATGAAGCCTGGTCCGAAATCATTCATAATTGTATGAATATCCATTTCATGAAAGATTGAAAGATATCGGGCCAGACAACATTCCCCTCAACATATGATTGTCCCCAAAACTTTAGAGGCAAAATAGGATGTATATGAGCTGGTTCATCAGTTGCTGATAGTTCTTGAATAAAAGCTTGAATATGTCTGAATGGTTCATGGCCTTTTGAAAACCCTCAAACACATCCCATTATATTGATGATATATAAAGAAAGAAAGCATCCATGAAGTCAACTTTCAGATAGATGCTTTAATTGAATTAGAAAAAGCAGAAGAAAGGACAATTAATAGATTCCAAAAACTACTCATATCTTGATAAACATCTCATGTGAACCATTCAAAAAGAAATTCTGAGTATCAAAAAATGTGAGAATTCATTATTAGCATTTGATGCTACACTCACTCTCACTCTCATGACTTGTATAGTCAATGACAAATTTTATCAGTGCATTGAGTTGTTGGCATTCATAGTCTATCATTCAAAAATAAAAATGATAATATGCAAATTAGTTTGCCTAATAATTTATACAGTAACATCTAAAATAACTTTTTGTGTATAATTGGACCAACTCATATAAGTTTTAAAGCTTCATGCTTTTCTCAATATATATTCTTAACTTTAGAATACGCTTCCACATAGAAAAGAATAATTACATTTATCACGTAAAGAAATTGAAAAAGCTAATTAACTCACAAGAAAAGCAAAAGTTTGTGTATCGATCGATCATCTATTTTGACCGTACTTAAAAAGGCAAGTTTTGAGCTTGCTTTGACATCCACTGAACAATGAAATGAGGAATGAATGAATGATCGAAACAACGATAAAGCACTAGTGACACTTGGTGTGACATTTTTCAGATAGAAGTGATTCGTGTTTAATTCCATCTAAAATCATATAAAACGAACGTACACTTGAAAAAAAGTTGGGCATGAACGGCCAAAATCCGATTTGAAAACGCCGAAGGTTGTTCAGTGACAAGATTTGTGACCATCTAGTTAATGTGACGATGCTTGTTTTTAATAGTATATGATCAAACATCTAAATTATGGGAGGTGATTGGTACATTCACACTTTTGATTGGGACACTCAATTATACAAACTGTTAAAGCACAATGTAAGTATTGTACGAATATGTAAAGCATATAGTAGAGTGTCCTAATCAAAAGTGTGAGTGTACAAATCATTTTCCCTAAATTATACTGATATACATGTTTTCCTGAACCGGACTCTATGAAACATCCAAATTATACTGATATACAACTGGCATTTTATTTATTTATTTATTTATTTTAAATATATGATCAAACATCTAAACAAGTGGCAATTGCTTTTTTTATTTAGATTTAGAACTATCATAACGCATGTACGCAATCGAACATGAACCCGTATACGATTCAAGACTCTGTATGAATGTTTGACGGTTTGCTTGTTAACTACTTGTTGGGAATTAAATAATCAGAAGAATCAGCATAAAGGTTTAAGGAAATACATCAAGTATGTTTCTGCTGATAAAGCACAAAGCACGTTTCCACTGATGGATTCTGCTGAAGAACGTTTTCTACTGAAGGTGTTTCTGCTGATGGATTCTGCTGATACTTCTATGACTCATACGAACAGCTGTGTAGATAAGTACGACTTATTCTACTGATTCATAAACAAGATAATATCTTTGTTGTAGTCATCAAATTGAACACTCCAAGTGAGTTGTAATCCTAGATACATGTTGTATCTTAATGACTCACATGATAAGTCATCAAACTAGCTAGAATGAAGCTTAGTCATAAGCTAGTATTTAGATGAGTCATAAAGATTGTAAAAGATCTTTTCCTTGGACTATAAAAGGAAGATCTTAGGTGTGATATGTATATACCAAGAGAGATGCTAAGTACATGAAATAGACATATACATAGAGAAAAACATTAGAACAAAACACAAAATTCAAGGTCTTTGTAACCCTAGTGATAGTGAAGATCACTCGTATTATTCTGAATAATATTGAATCGTTTGGTGAAATATTTTCATTGTTCTTTGTTAAATAAACACAAGCATCATAGTTCCATTTCCAATAAACTTCTAAGTGTGGTTAAGTAGATTCCGCATACTTAATCATATTCACTCAAAATATCATATTACACGTTAAAAGGTCCAACACCTATAGTGTGTAATCACAGTCAACCGATCCTCTCAGTTGGTATCAGAGCTTCCAGGTTGATATTTTTGATTTAGAAGAAGAAATGGATACAGAATCTATTCAAACAAATGTTGCTGCAAAGTTGCCAGTTCTCAAACAGAATGAGTTTGAATTGTGGAGGTTAAGAATTGAACAGTTTTTCCAGGTGCAGGATTACACTCTCTGGGAAATCATTGAAGATGGAAACTCTTTCAAACCCACAACCACTTTATAAACAGTTGAAGGTAGGGAAATTTTAGTTGTTCAAACTATCCCTACAACTGCTGATGAAAAGATAAAGAAGAAGAATGACCTCAAGGCCAGAAGTATGCTGATGATGACCATTCCAAATGATCAACTTATAAACTTCAGCAAATTCAAAGATGCCAAGTCATTATTTGAGGCAATTGTTGCAATGTATGGAGGGAATGAAGCCACAAAGAAGACCCAGAAAACCCTTCTCAAGCAGCAGTTTGACAATTTCTCATCAACCATGAATGAATCTCTTGACCACATGTTTACAAGGCTACAGAAAATTGTGAGTCAACTTGCTGTTCTTGGGGTTGATATACCTCAAGAAGATTTAAACTCAAAATTTCTGAGAAGCTTACCAGAAGAGTGGGCTATGCATGTTGTTGTTTGGAAGAATAAACCAGACATAGACACTATGGATCTTATGGATTTGTATAGCAACTTTAAAATTGTGGAACAAGAAGTAAAGAAAACTGGTGTCTCTAGTTCATATACTGGGAACATGGCTTTTATGTCATCTCCTAGTATCTCAAACCCAGTTAAAGATGAAAAGGTTGATAGTGGAGCTGGTGCTGCTAGTTCATCAAGCAGTACCTTTGGTATATTGAATGAAAAGGCTTGTTGTGCCTTTTTCACAAGCCAGAATAATGGGTCCATGCTTACTCATGAAGATCTCTTAGAAATCAATGATGATGATTTAGAAGAGATGGACCTAAAATGGCAAATCTCTCTTCTTAGCATGAGGGCTAAGAAATTCTATCAGAGGACGGGGAAGAAACTCACCATCAGCAGCAATGATACTGCTGGTTTTGACAAGTCAAAGATAGAAAGCTATAACTGTCATATGTTGGGGCACTTCTCAAGAGAATGCAGAAGGCTAAGGCAGCACGATAGCAAGAATAGAGGTTTTGGAAGCAAGTCCAAGACAGGGGAATCAGCCAATCCAAAGGCTATGGTAGCTATTGATGGATTAGGATTTGATTGGAGCTTTACTGCTGATGAAGACGAAACTTCTCCTCAGACAGCTCTTATGGCTTTCACCACAGAGGTACAACCTGATAAAGTTTGTTCAAATAATAGTTCTGCTCTTAAAAGTTTAGAAACCTTAACCAAACGTTATGAGAATCAAAGGAAAGAATTAATTGATACAGCTCATAGCTTAACAAATCATAAAAGAGGTATAGCTACTCTAGAGGAACAAGTCATACATTTTCGAACAAATGAATCTACCTTTACTGATGTCAAAATTCTTCTTGAAAGAGAAATAATGTTTAAAGATAATGACATTTGTAACTTGAAAGCTGAAGTAGATAGGCTTAGTAAGGCTAAAGAGAATATTCAAATGAGTGTAGAAACACTAGATTATGCATCTAAGGGTGTGACTAACTTAATTGAATGTCAAGTTATTAATAAAGCTAAGTCTGGTGTTGGATACAAATCTGTTCCTCCACCATATAGAGGTATTCCTTCACCCGCAGGAATTGACCTAGAACACACAGGATTACCTGAATTTCATCTACCTGAATTAAATTATGGTGTTCAACCAAAATCTAATGTAGTTGTTAATGAACCTTTGAAAGAAAGTGAAAGTTTAAGTAAAACTTCACTTCCTAAGGACAAGGTGTGTTCTTGTAGAAAGTCAGATGGTCTAATCATTAAGGACTCAACATCTGATGATAAAAAGTTTAAACAGGTTATGTCTAAACCTGAAATGGTTAAGAAAGAAAGAACAAGAGTTCCTAAGATAGTCAAACACAATACTGATAGGCCTAAGACCAATGAAAAACATGTTAGGCAACCAGTAAGATATTGTGAACAATATAGAACCATAAACAAACCTAGAGGTAACCAAAGGAATTGGTATAGCCTCAAGTCTCTCCAACAAAGAGATAACAAAGTTTGTTACACATGTGGTAGTTTTGACCATCTTGCAGCTTTCTGTAATCAATGGGTATATGGGTATACAAATAATAGAGTGAACTACAAAAGGCAAACACCTAAATCTCATTTTCACTCTAATTCTAAAAGATCAAAACCCAAAACAGTCACAAAAACAGTTTCTGCTGATAGAGCAAAAACTGTTCCTGCTGAAAGAAAAATGGTTTCTGCTGAAAAACCATATATGACTGTTTACCCAAAATTAACAATTAAGGGTGCAAAAACAACTTTCAAACATGCATCTAAAATTGTTCAAAGGCCCATTCAAACAAAAGCAGTGGTCCAAAAACAAGTTTGGAGACCAAAAGATACAACTGCAAAGCCATCAGTTTCTGCTGATAGCCAAACAGTTCATATTACTGCTAAGGGAAACAGGGCAAATGCTGTTAAGGCCTTAGCATGTTGGATTCTTAAATCCAATGTTGCATCAACAATTCTCAAAAGATTACATCCCATTGATGCAAGAGGCGGATCCAAGTCAGAAATGGTTTGGATCCCAAAACAAAACTAATTCCTTTATTTATGTGCAGGGACATTCATCAGCAGATACTGAAGATCAAGGATTCTCAGATAGTGGATGTTCAAGGCACATGACAGGCAACAAGTCTTATCTCTCAAATTTTCAATCAGTAGATGGAGGCTATGTTACCTTTGGAGGAGGAATTGGAGAAAAAATTACTGGTAAAGGTACTATTAAAACCGGTAAACTAGATTTTGAAGATGTGTACTATGTGCAAGAGCTTAAGTATAATCTTTTTAGTGTCTCACAAATGTGTGACAAAAAGAACAAAGTTCTCTTTACTGACACTGAATGTCTTGTATTTTCTTCTGATTTTAAGATGCCTGATGAAAGTCAAGCACTCCTTAGAATTCCAAGAAAAGGCAACATGTACAGTGTTGATATGAAGAAAATTGTTTCAAAAGATTCTCTTACTTGTCTTTTTGCTAAGGCCACATTGGATGAATCTATGAAATGGCATAGGAGGCTTGGTCATATTAACTTCAAAACCATAAATAAGATTGTCAAAGATGGTTTGGTAAGAGGTTTACCTCAAAAACGATTTGAAAATGATCAAACATGCATTGCTTGTCTTAAAGGCAAACAACACAAAGCCACTTGTAAGCCCAAAATTTTTAACTCTATCAATCAATCATTGTTTATGCTGCATATGGACTTATTTGGTCCTACAAATGTTAGAAGCTTATTGCATAAGAGATATTGTCTAGTTATTACTGATGACTTTAGTAGATTTACATGGGTATTCTTTTTAGGAACTAAGGATGAGACTTCTAGCATCCTTAAGACCTTCATTACAGAGATAGAAAACCTAGTAAGCAAAAGAGTAAAAGTCATTAGATGTGATAATGGGACAGAATTTAAAAATAGAGTTATGGATGATTTCTGCAAAGAAAAAGGTATTAAAAGAGAATTTAGTGTTGCAAGAACTCCACAACAAAATGGAGTTGCTGAAAGGAAAAATAGAACACTAATAGAAGCTGCTAGAACTATGTTAGCCGACTCTAAGTTGCCTATAACTTTTTGGGCAGAAGCAGTCAATACTGCTTGCTATGTTCAAAATAGAGTTTTAGTTGTAAAACCTCACAATAAGACATCATATGAACTTTTTAGAGGTAGAACTCCTGAAATAGGATTTCTTAGACCTTTTGGATGTCATGTGACAATTCTAAATACCTTAGACCATCTTGGAAAGTTTGATAGAAAAGCAGATGAAGGATTCTTAGTTGGATACTCTATCAATAGCAAAGCATTCAGAGTATACAACATGAGAACTAGAAGAGTAGAGGAAAATCTACATGTGAAGTTTTTGGAAAATAAAACCAATGTAGAAGGTCAAGGTCCCAAATGGCTATTTGATCTTGAAACTCTATCCAAATCAATGAATTATGTGCCTTTTGTTGCAGAAACTAATGAATTTTCAGGTTCACAAACTGCTGATGCAACAAATGGAGAAGGATTAGAGAAGGAGACAGATCAAGATTATGTGATGATGCCAATATGGACAAATGCAAGTGTGGATTCAACTTCAATAAATGGTGAATCTTCTTCTGGTAAATCTAAAGAAGATGTTGAAGATGAACACAAGGAAGAAAGAGCTAAGGAACAAAAGTTTCAAGTCAGAAGTAACACTGCTGTTTCTGCTGATAAGCAAATCGTTCCCACTGATAAGCAAAATGTTTCTACTGGTGGACCATCAGAAGAAACACAAGCAAATATCTCAGAAGATGAGGTGGATTTCAACAACCTTTCACCTGATTACCAAGTTCTTTCTACTCCACACTCAAGGATTCACAAAGTCCACTCCCTAGACAATGTAATTGGAGATGTACAATCAGGAGTGAAGACAAGACAACAATTGATGTCTTCAGATCAACAAGGGCTTCTTGATGCCCTTTATGCTTCAAAACAACATGAGTTTTCAAACTCTTGTTTATTTGTATGTTTTCTCTCACAAGATGAACCAAAGAATATTCATAAAGCCCTAGAGAATTCAAGCTGGTTGGAGGCTATGCAAGAGGAGCTTCTTCAGTTTAAGATTCAAAAGGTTTGGGTGCTAGTTGATTTACCAAGTGGTGTAAGGGTAATTGGCACTAGATGGGTTTTTAGGAATAAAAGGGATGAAAAGGGCATAGTGATAAGAAATAAAGCTAGATTAGTAGCTCAAGGGTATACACAAGAAGAAGGGATAGACTATGAAGAAGTTTTTGCTCCAGTAGCAAGGATTGAAGCCATTCGACTCTTTTTGGCTTATGCTTCATTTATGGGATTCACAGTTTATCAAATGGATGTCAAGAGTGCTTTCTTATATGGTACTATTGAAGAGGAGGTGTATGTCTCACAACCTCCTGGTTTTGTTGATCCTGACCATCCAGACAAAGTGTACAAGGTTGTTAAAGCTCTATATGGCCTACATCAGGCACCAAGAGCTTGGTATGAAACATTAGCTTCCTACTTAATTTCAAATGGATTTCAAAGAGGCAAGATAGATCAGACACTTTTCACCAAGAAGCATAAGAAGGATCTTTTGCTAGTTCAAGTGTATGTTGATGATATCATCTTTGGATCTACAAGGAAGGAGATGTGTTTGGAGTTTGAGAAGCTTATGCACAATAAGTTTCAGATGAGTTCCATGGGGGAACTTACATTCTTTTTGGGTCTGCAGGTTAAACAATCAAGAGAAGGAATCTTTATTAGTCAAGACAAATATGTTGCAGAGATTCTTAGAAAGTTTCAATTTGCTGATTCCAAAACAGCAAGCACACAAATTGATCCTGAGAAGCCACTTCTTAAAGATGTAGAAGGAACTAATGTGGATGTACACACATACATATCTATGATAGGTTCTTTGATGTATCTCACATCATCAAGACCTGATATCATGTTCTCTGTTTGTGCTTGTGCAAGATATCAAGTAACTCCTAAGGTTTCTCATTTAACAGCAGTCAAGAGAATTTTTAGATATCTCAAGGGTCAACCTGGGTTGGGTCTGTGGTATTCTAAGGAGTCATCTTTTGACTTGATAGCATACTCGGATAGTGATTATGCTGGTGCTAGCTTGGACAGAAAGTCAACAACCGGAGGATGTCAATTCCTTGGGTGCAGACTTATCTCATGGCAGTGTAAGAAACAGACAATGGTTGCTACTTCAACAACTGAAGCTGAATATGTAGCTGCTGCAAATTGTTGTGGTCAAGTTCTATGGCTTCAAAACCAACTTCTTGATTATGGGTACAATTTCTTACATACCATTATTCATATTGATAATAGTAGTACAATTTGCATTATTAAAAATCCAGTGCAACATTCTAAAACAAAACCCATTGAAATAAGACATCATTTTATTAGAGATTGCAATGAAAAGAGGTTAATTCAAGTAATGAAAATTGCTTCAGAACAAAACTTTGCAGATCTTCTTACAAAAGCTTTTGATGTTAGTAGATTTCAGTACTTGGTAGCAGGTATTGGAATGCTTAATCTTTAAAATTTTCAATATAATGTGTTCTTGTATATAGATTTTATTAATGCATCTAACTTTGTTATCTAAGACTACTATTAACAATATTTAAAGTTATTCATATAGTTAGTTCTATGATTATTCTAATTCAAAACAAGTACTTTGTACTTTGTTCTTTTGGTTTTAGACTAACAATTTCAGGTATGAATGTTTGAGCTCAAAGGCTATTTCAAGTGAAATCTGCTGATCAAAGCTGCTGATCATTGCTGCTGATATAATAGGTTCATGATAGAAAAAGTTTGGGATTTCAAAACTCCTTAAAACTTCTTTCTTGGAATCTGATTATGATGTTTCACATTGAATTGATGATTTAGTTGATCAGTTATTAACTGATACAACTCACTTTCTATCATTTTATACTCTCAAGTATAATGTGACTAATCTACGGATATCTGATAGAAAGAACAGCGAGCAAAAGTGAATCTAACACTTGTGTTAGAGGTAACAAATGCCAGGAGCTGGAAACCCTGTAAAGAAAGCCTTTTGAATAGGTTTATCTGTACACAGGCAGTTATTTATAACTGAAAACATTGGTTCTCACACAACCAGAGGTTGCTTTAAACCGAAATTTTGATTAAGTGTTAGTTACCACACTTAATCCCTTCAAAATGGTTGTAAGCAGTATGATTTTTCATAATAAAATCATATACATACTGCTAAGACAAAAGTTTCTTAAAAGGATTTTCAAAAGATGACTTTAAAAAAAACCATCAACAGATGGACCATGAGTCAAAAACGTCCATTGAATCACCTCTCATAGGAGTTAACACACCTAGAAGTGATGAGGGCAGCATTTAAACTCTTAAGGAATTGATGGCTTCATGTACAAAATTGTCTGAAAACATGGAAATTGCTAGATCAGATCATATGATATGAGTGTGAGAGATCTTCCAAACAGGGGAGGAAATTGCTCAAGAGAGAAATAAATCTCAGGGGAGGTTACAAAAGCCCTTTAAAGGAAGATTAACCAAAGAAAAAGAAGGAAAAGATAAGAGCATACAAGATGATGACATGGTTTCTACTGATAAAGAACAAGAACAGAGCTGATAGGAGAAAGTTCTATCTAGATCAAATCATGAAAGGTTTCAAGTTCAGTTCACTACATTTGTTCATCACTTCCAAAGACATGCTGAAAGATGATTTCTATTTCTTGGAACAAGCATCCAAGATACACAGCATCATTGACTCTTATAATTCTTCAAGTTGAAAATTGCACCATCTTTTAGTCCAAGATTGGAGCAAAGAACAGAAAGCTGATGAGTTACAGAGAAAGACATTCAATCACTCAAAAGAGAAGAAAGTTCAGATCACAGTCTGACAATGAAGTGTTTGAAAGATCTTCACAAAGTCCTCATTTAATTCAGAAAAACATGTTTGAATGTAATTCACATGTTTAGGGGAGGATTGTTGGGAATTAAATAATCAGAAGAATCAGCATAAAGGTTTAAGGAAATACATCAAGTATGTTTCTGCTGATAAAGCGCAAAGCACGTTTCCACTGATGGATTCTGCTGAAGAACGTTTTCTACTGAAGGTGTTTCTGCTGATGGATTCTGCTGATACTTCTATGACTCATACGAACAGCTGTGTAGATAAGTACGACTTATTCTACTGATTCATAAACAAGATAATATCATTGTTGTAGTCATCAAATTGAACACTCCAAGTGAGTTGTAATCCTAGATACATGTTGTATCTTAATGACTCACATGATAAGTCATCAAACTAGCTAGAATGAAGCTTAGCCATAAGCTAGTATTTAGATGAGTCATAAAGATTGTAAAATATCTTTTCCTTGGACTATAAAAGGAAGATCTTAGGTGTGATATGTATATACCAAGAGAGATGCTAAGTACATGAAATAGCCATATACATAGAGAAAAACATTAGAACAAAACACAAGATTCAAGGTCTTTGTAACCCTAGTGATAGTGAAGATCACTCGTATTATTCTGAATAATATTGAATCGTTTGGTGAAATACTTTCATTGTTCTTTGTTAAATAAACACAAGCATCATAGTTCCATTTCCAATAAACTTCTAAGTGTGGTTAAGTAGATTCCGCATACTTAATCATATTCACTCAAAATATCATATTACACGTTAAAAGGTCCAACACCTATAGTGTGTAATCACAGTCAACCGATCCTCTCACTACTTATTGCAAGCGATGCACCCAAGCCAACATAAATTTTTTTAGCTGGCACCATATGTTGAAAGGTACGATATGCAACACTATATTTCTTACTTTATGACTTATGTAAATTATTTATACTAAAAGATCCATATAACCAGTAAATACATGAATCTATTTATAATTTTACCTCAACAAAACACCGGATTCATTTTGGATTCTGATATGGAAGGAAAGAACGAGGAGAGCTATGAATTCACCAATGTTGTTCACAAGTAATTTTTTTTATTAACGTATAATTCACATTTATATCTATAAAGGTTAACACAACTCTACTATTCTTTAATTTTATTTCATTGAGGGCGTTTGATAATATGAAATGGAATCTCATTGAGGTAAACGATCTCATTCTATACATGCATATTAATTTTTATTTTTATTTATTTATTTTTTATATTTCTTTTCTTTGATTCTTATCAAATTTCTACTACTTTTCTAGTGCAACCAATAACGTCACTATTGGGAGTGCGGTTACTATGTGATGAGGAGGATGCATCAGTTTGTAACCCATCAACAACACTCTTTCCCCAAAACAGTAAGTAACTTTTAAAAGCATTCTTATAGGCGAATATATTGTTTTTTCTGTGACTATTGTTTGCCATATAGTTTGGTTTGAAGTAAGTCTGTGTATGCGGGTCTATGTACTTTTAAATGTTCTAGAGGAAACTAGTCTTGTTAGTTGGCTGCTTCAGATAGTCCTGTTATTATTGATACGTTAAAGAACGCCACTAGGTTGATCTTGTCTCATGTCGAAATTAATTGGTAACTATGGATATAGGCACAAGCGCGGTTGTTATTCCCAAACAGTTTTTAAGCGAATATGTAGGGTGTCGGGTTATAACTGGTGGTTTTAAGCGAATATGTAATTAGGACAACTATAAGCTCCAAAAGATTGGTTTTAAGCAAATATGTCGGGTTAATCCTTGTACCAAAAAAAAAAGGCTGCAAAAGATTGTGTGTAAAGGCTTATGAAAAGGAACTTATTTGAGCTCAATTAACTAATACGTGTAAGCTTATTGGTTGATGCCCAAACAATTTTTAAGCTCATAAGCTTATAAAATAAGGTAATACAAAAGTAATTGACAAAAGTAATTGTCTGGATTTGTTTATTTTACTGGATTTAGCATTTTGCATATTGTGATGACTTAGTATTTAGTTTTATTTACGTTGCACTTGTGAGTAACCATGAAGCTTTGAAGCGTTTGATCTCCTTTAGTGGGCATTCCTTTCACTATCTCCCAGCTATGTGAACAAGCTTATATGTAGTATTCTGTGCTCTAGTCACATTTGATTCAGCTCTGGTCTCAATATATGGCTATGTGAATAACCTTATATTCTGTGATCTGGTCTCGTTTGATATCTGTTGTCCCATTATATAAGGCTGGTCTCAAACTGTTAGCATTAAAAATATGTAATAGGAAAGTGATGGTCATTCTCATAGAAAGTACCTTGTGTCGTTGGTTATGAAATGTAATAGTTTAGTCATTGGGCTTTGGACTTGGCAAGCTAATATGTTATGTGTTAGTTTATGTAAGCCTTGTTATTTAATCATGTATCCAAGTCCAAGCCCAAGCCCAAGCCCATTGAAAAGCCTTTAGGGCATCTCTTGTTACTTACTATATAAACACCTCAAAGCTCATTTGAGGTGTGTGCTTGTGTGTGTATTGTGTGTGCCTCTCTTGAATAAAAGCTCTCTATTTCATCTTATTCTCTCTTTATTAAACGCCACATACATCTTTACAAGTCACCATCTTTACTTCATTTACGTGCTATATTTGTGTTAAAGTTGATAGTTTTAAGGTTCTACAAGTGGTATCAATCGCCTAACAATGATTTAGGAGTGTGTGGTAATCGTTTTCATCAAGTTTTTTTCTTTAAAGTTGCGTTTTTTCTTAAAAAAAACGTGGGTTTTTCTTTAAAAAGCTTTGATTTTTACAAGTTTTAGTGTTAAAGTTGTAGTTTTTATTGAAGTTTTAGTGTTTCTAAGTGCTTTGGGAAAGATTTGATCAAAAGAAACAAGTAGAAAAAATGTTTTTGGTTGAAAAAAATCGGATTTTGAGCTGTTTTGGTCACTTTACGCGTAATAGTACAAGCACTACACAACTTTTTGGCAGAAATTGTACAAATAGTACTGTTTACGCGTAACTTTTAGCAAAAAACACTTTTTCTACGCATAACTTGGAATCCTACGCTTAAGTTTACGCAGAAAAACCTTTTCCTACGCGTTAGACTGGAATCCTACGCATAAGGTGAATTCCTACGCATAAGATCCTACGCTTAAGTCTGTTTCTACGCAAAAGTTGGATCCTACGCAAAAGATCCTACGCAAAAGTTTTCTTCAACGATCAAAGATTACTCAGTACTTTCCTAGCTTGGACAAGTTAGTGAAATACTTCGACACGGGATATCTTTCAAGCTTGGACAAGTTTGAGAGATCAGTTTGGTTGAAAAAAACCTTACGCGTAACATTCTTACGCATAAACTCTAAGTTTACGCGTAAAATCAAAGTCTACGCATAAACAATCTTGTTTACGCATAATCTTAGATCTTACGCATAACTTAAAACTTATGCATAACTTTCCTACGCGTAAGATTCAAAGTTAACCAAAAGATTCACTGTTTACGCTTAAGTTCCTGGTTTACGCATAAGAATTTGATTTTTGACGACCAAACTTCAAACGGCCATAACTTTTGAACCGTAACTCCGTTTTCGACGAATCAGCTGTCAAAATGACCATGAGACCGAGAAGAAGGACACGTTGAATCATCTAAAGATCATTCAAGCCAAGCTTCGAGGCCCAAATCCACTCCGAACGGAAGTTATTGAGGTTTTAAGGTTTCAGATCAAATTTTTTCACCATAAAAACTTGCATCAACTTACACTAAACACAACTCCTACTTCATTGAATCGATCCAAGAATCAACTTTATCTATCTACACTTCTTGAAAAAGGTGGATATCTATCTACCATCAGCCGGTGCGGAAAACCGACCTCCAATGCTTGAAAAAGGTGGATATCTTCCATGGACAAGCTGCATGCTTCGTTACATCAAAACAAAGCCTGATGGTAAACTAATGATCAAATCAATTGAAAATGGTCCATTTAAGCCAAGACAAATTCAAGTTGAAGGTAATCCAAATACAACACCTCCTACTCTACCATTCATGCGCGACCAAACAGAAGCAGATTACACAGATGAAGACAAGAAGCAGATCACCGCTGATGATATGGCAATGCATTTAATCCAACTTGGATTACCACGGGAGATCTTTGCTGCGGTCGATAGCTATGAAACTGCTTATGCTATGTGGGAACGTGTTAGAAGGATATGTCATGGAACAGAGATTGGCCAACAAGACGTTGAGAACAAACTTCTAACTGAATGGGAGAATTTCACATCCACTAAAGGTGAACAGATTGAATCCTACTACACAAGGTTTTGCACTTTAATGAATGAGTTAATCAGAAACAAGTTGACACCACGAACAATTGCAACAAACATCAAATTCATCAATAACCTTCCAGAAGAATGGGGTCGTTATGTTACAATTGTCAACCAAACAAAGGATTTACATAAGGTGAATTATGATCAACTCTATGACTTTCTGAAACAAAACCAAGCTGAGGCTAATGAAGTAAGGAAAGAAAGGTTGACAAAGAATCATGATCCTCTCGCATTAATTGCTACTACACCAACACCGTTACCAGTGAACACACAACAACCATCATCATCATCCACTCACAACTACATGCAACCTTCATGCATTCAACAACCAACACCGGTTTACCAACAACAGTTCTACCCACAACAACTACAACATGTTATTCTACAACAGCAATACCCACAATTCCAAGAACCAGAATTCACTGAAAATGATGAAGCTACTGCAGCATTGACCCAAGCTTTTGCTTTTCTCACAAAGGCATTCCATGGACGTTATTCTACACCAACAAACAACAACCAAAGGATTTCATCAAACACTCGCAACAAGCAGATTGCTCAGCCGAGTTTCAATATAGGCAACGCAGGCCAAATGGTTGGAGTTTATGGGAATCAGCAAGGATATGCTATTGGAGTTCATATGGGTAATCAGAATATGCAGAATGCAGGTCAGTATGCAGGGAATCAGTATGGTCAGTATGCAGGGAATCAGATGGGTCACTTTTTTGGAAATCAAAGGGGTCAGAATGTTGGTAATCAGGCAATGGGTAATCAGAATAGGAATGTTGCAGCTCCAATTGTTGGGAATCCGGGAAATGTGAATCAGGGTAATCCGGTAAAGTGTTTCAACTGCCAGGGTGTAGGTCATATGGCACGGAACTGTCCTACTAAGCCGAACAAAAGAGACCCAGCGTACTTGCAGAAAGCACTGCTGCTGGCACAAAAGAATGAGGCAGGGTTTCAGTTGAACGCAGAGGAGAATGATTTTATGGCTCTTATGGATGACATGGAAGACAGAGAGGATATCGATGCGGACTGCATATTCATGGCGAATCTTCAGGAAGCTAAGTATGACACGGATTCTGACACACTTCCTGTTTATGACACCAATGCACCATCTGAGGTATCCAACTTCAACACATGTCACAATAATGATATATTTGATATGTCTCCTCATGAGGAACAACATTCTGAGAAGCTAGCACCCAATTATGATAAATATCTGGACACGCCAAGAAGTAGCAATACTCCTTCAGCAACTCCGGATGTGAATCATAATGGAGGCTTCGTTTCACAGCATGCTGAGAATGATGAGGAAAACACGTGCTTTATTTGAAACATTATTGAACAATTGCAGTATTGAAATTGAGAATGTAAAAAAGGTCAATCGCGATGTTAAGTCCGCGAATGTTAAATTGACCGCTAAGCTTAAGAATTACAAGGAAAATGTTAAAGCTTTTGAATTTCATAACCAAAGATTGTCAGAACTAGAAACTGGTTATCAAAATTCCGTAAGGGAAAAACTTCTGCAAATCAAGTATGATACACTTGATGTTAATTCTTTCAAGAAGATAAAATCTTTAAACACGGAAATTTCTGATTTACAAAACCAACTTTCTAAACAAAAATCAGCTTATACCAATCTTGAAAAAGAAAGGGATGAGTTGAAAAAGGAATTTGTAAAGAAAGAAGATAAACTTTTGGAAGAAATCGTAGAGTCTGAACACATGATTGCACATTTAGAAGAATTAGTGGTTAAGTCGGGTCAGTCAAGTCAAACAATGAAAATGATTTCAAATCAAACTAATCCGATTTACCATACGAAACATAAAATGTCTCTTGGTAACATAAATCCTTGTAATCTCAAGAAAGCTCAGCAAGAACGGAATGTTTTTTATAATGGTAATGTGATTTACACCAAACATGATCCTCCCGTCGTTCGGAATTCTGTGGAAACGATGGAACTTGTCGAAGAGAGCATAAATAAAATGAAACAAAAGGATTTGAAACCCATTGATTACAACAAATTAAACAAACTTTCGGGAATTACTTTTGTTCCACAAACAGAACCATCTGTGTTTTCCATAAAATGACCATTCGCGAAATTCTTTTCTAAAAAGATAGTTGTTTCCAAATCTCTTTCAAAAATAGAACAAATGTCTTCTAATAACACTTTTAATACAAGTGAGGCTAGAGACATTCTTGATGACGTTAAAAAGAGAATTCAAGAACTTCAAAATATTGTTAAATCTAAAACTACTATCAGTATTAACGACTGGTATTCTAGTTTTCATATCGAACAGAAAAAGGTGTTTGAAAATGAAATTACTATCCCACTGAATAACATCAGTGCGAGGGTAATCCATTTTGAAAAAGCTTTCTTAAAAGAAACGGCCGACTTTGTCAAGGACCAAAAATCCCTGGTAAACGAAGCTAATGAAACTCGTGAAAACTTGAATGTTCTGGAAAGGTTAAATGATTCTCTCTTCGAAGCAGTTCTGTCTACTGATATAATGTCTATCATCATACAAACATATTCGGTTCAAGACGATGAAAGACTGAGAGCTGAGACCTCCGAAATTGTTTCCAAATATGAAAATGCTCTTATAAAGCTTGAAAAAGAAAATGTGTCATGTTTTAAACAACTTGATCGGAAAAAAGAAGAATGCAAGTATGACAAATTGTTGTAAGAGCGTGCCTTCAAGAGCATGAAAGAGCAAAATGATCTTTTGAGGGCTCAGCTTGAAAGTCAAAAAGGGAAGGGTGAGGAAACTAAGTTTGCAAAACCATCGACTTCGGAGAAACCAAATATTCCAAACACACTTCAAAAACCAAAAATGTCAATTTCACGGTTTGCTCCAAAAGTCGATGAGAAAAAGGATTTGACAAAACCAGTCACTCCAACACCCTTGCCCAAGAAAAGTGAAAATGAAAAGATTGCTGATAAAGGAAAAACGGTCGTCGAAACACCAAAAGTGATAGCACATGGCCTTTATAGGATTAGTCCCACTAATGCGTCTGCCTCCACATCTAAGACTTATGAGGGAAAAAAGGATAATTCTAAAGAGTCTAGTGATGCTAAAAAGGACAACAATATAAATCCTAATGCGTGTGCCTCAACTTCTACAGGATTAGACAACACCTCTAGGAGCAGCAGACTAAAGCCTAGGAGCAATACAAGGAACAATAGAGTCTCGTCTGCATCTAAGAGTAGTTGCAAGAATAAAGTTGAAAAAGTAGAAGAACACCCTAGGAATTTATCGCTTTGTAATAAGAAACATGATTCATCTGAATGTAATGTCGAAAATACTGGTTCTAATGCATGTAGTGACTCTGTTTGTTTAATATGCAAGAAATGTTTAATTAATGATGTTCATGATGAATGTGTTTCTAAGAATGTGAATGTTACGCCTGAACAGAAGTATATTCAAAAGGGAACTAGTGCTAGATCTAGATCTATAGAAAGATTAGTTGCACGCTTTAGGTCTACCACTAGTAGTCGAATGCCTAGGAACTACCTTAAGTTTTGTATATGGATACCAACGGGTAGAGAGTTCATTCTTCAGAATGGCAAATTGGAAGTTGTTCAAAATAAACATGTAGCAACCTTTGATGTGTGATTCGGAATTAACTCCTAACCCCATGGAACCAAATTTAAAACGGTTTCCAAATACAAACTCCTCTGTTCTTGGCAGGTTATCAAAATATGTCTTTGGATCATCGACTCGGGTTGCTCCAAGCACATGACCGGGAATTTAAAGCTGCTGATCAATTTCGTCTGGAAATTCATAGGAACTGTACGCTTTGGAAATGATCATGTAGCAGCTATTCAGGGTTATGGAGATCTTCGGTTTGGGAATTTTTTAATCACTCGAGTTTACTACGTCGAAGGGTTGGGACACAATTTGTTTTCAGTTGGGCAGTTTTGTGATGCAGATTTAGAAGTTGCATTCAGGAGAAACACGGTTTTTATTAGAAATTTGGTTGGTGACGATCTCTTAACTGGTAATCGTGGTACAAACTTGTATGCTATCGACATCAACCAAATGGCTTCTACATCACCAATTTGTCTTATGACAAGGGCAACCGAAACTAAGTCCTGGCTGTGGCATAGACGTTTATCCCATCTCAATTTCGACACCATCAACAAGTTATTCAAAGACAACATCGTCAACGGTCTTCCTAAGTTCAAATACACCAAGAATCATCTATGTCCATCATGTGAACAAGGAAAAAGCAAAAGAGCATCATATAAACCTAAAACCGTACCTAGTTCGAGCAAGGTTACATTTGTTGCACATGGACTTATGTGGCCCAATGAGAGTTGAAAGCATTAATGGGAAAAAGTATATTCTTGTTATCGTTGATGATTATTCAAGATATACATGGGTAAAGTTTTTGAGATCAAAAGATGAAGCACCAGGCATCATCATCACCTTTCTGAAGCGTATTCAAGTTCTACTTCAAGCTCCAGTAAGGATTGTAAGAACAGATAATGGCACAGAATTCACAAATCAGGAGTTAAGAACCTATTTTGAAGATGTTGGAATCACTCACCAAACATCAGTTGTTAGAACTCCACAGCAGAATGGGGTAGTTGAAAGAACAAATCGAACTCTTGTGGAAGCTGCTCGCACAATGCTAATTTATTCTAGTGCACCACTATTCTTATGGGCTGATGCTGTTGCCACTGCTTGTTTTACTCAGAACTGATCCCTAATCCATCCAAGATTCAGTAAAACCCCATATGAGCTAGTGAACAACCGTAAACCTGACATCTCTTACCTTCACGTTTTTGGCGCTTTGTGCTATCCGACGAATGACAGAGAAGATCTAGGGAAGGTAAAAGCTAAGGGTGATATTGGAATCTTCATTGGATATTCAGAAAACTCGAGGGCATTCAGGGTATATAATAGAAGAATGAAAAGGATAATGGAGACGATGAATGTGAAGTTTGACGAGATTTCACAGATGGCTTCAGAGAGACTCGCTCTAGAACCCGCGCTTAATCCGATGGCTTCTAATCAAAACGGATTAGGACCCGCACCAAACCCGCAGACTTCTGGACACATCAGTTCAGGACTCGTGCCTCTAGGAGCTCAGTCAACAAACACTGAAAAACCTTCAGAACAAGAACTGGAAAATTTCTTCGAGTTAATGTTTGATGAATACTATGGTGGAACTTCGACAAATGCATCTCAACAACATTCCGCTGCACCCGCTCAAAACGATCAACCACCACCACCATCACAAGATGCATCTACACCAATCGAAGCTGAAGCACCAACTACTTCAAAATCATCTACATCTACTCTAGCAAATCCAGTACTTGAAACTGTTCTACCAAGAGTTGATGAGCAAAACCAAAACACAAATTTTCAAGAAGAACCAACAAATAATTCAAACGATGTTGCGTTAGAAGAAGAAGAAGTATTTGAAAACCCGTTTGCAACAGACTCTGCTGAATCTTCTTCAAGGTTACACGAACCATCTAACACACATATGTTCAACCCAAGGTACCCTTCTACGTTTCAATGGACAAAAGACCATCCAATAGAACATATTATTGGTGAACCTTCAAAGCCAGTTCAGACAAGGAGACAACTTGCCACCGATCTCGAATTGTGCATTTACATTTGCTCAATCAGCCTCAAATAACCAAAAAACATTCGGGAAGCAATGGCAGAAAACCCTTGGATAGAAGCAATGCAGGAGGAAATTCTTCAATACCAGTTACATGATAGTTGGGAACTTGTTGAACTACCACTTGACATACGTGTTCTTGATCTTAAGTGGTTGTGGAAGAACAAACTGGATGAGGAAATGACTGTTATTCGCAACAAAGCTCGTCTCATGGCTAAAGGTTATCCACAAGAAGAAGGGATAGATTTTGAAGAATCATTCACGCCTGTAGCTAGACTTGAAGCAGTCCGGATTTTCTTAGCCCATGCAGCTCACAAAAACATCATAGTCTATCAGATGGACATTAAGACAGCTTTCTTGAATGGAACTCTGAAAGAAGAAGTGTATGTGAGTCTGCCAGAAGGATTCGTTGACAAAGATCATCCAAACTACGTCTACAAGCTTAAGAAAGCCATTTATGGTTTAAAACAAGCTCCAAGAGCGTGGTATGACGAACTATCATCTTTCTTGCTCAAAAACAATTTCACCAAAGGAACAGTTGATGACACCTTGTTTATCAAAAAATTCAAAGATGACATTTTGATCATTCAAATTTATGTGGACGACATTATTTTTGGATCAACCAATCCTAACCATTCAAAACATTTTGAAAATCTCATGAAAAGCAAATTTGAAATGTCCATGATGGGGGAACTAAATTTTTTTCTTGGTTTACAAATACATCAATCCCCTCGTGGTATTTTTATCAATCAAGCTAAATATACAATAGAGATTTTGAAAAAACATAGAATGGAAAACTGTGATTCTGTTGGTACACCAATGGTCACTTCACCAAAAATAGGTGCTGATTTGTTTGGGAAACCCATCGATCCGAAGAAATATCAGAGCATGATCGGTTCTCTCATGTACCTAACTGCTAGTCGACCCGATATTCAATTTGCTATTTGTTTGTTAGCACGATTTCAGGCAAAGCCTACCGAACAACACCTCAAAGAGGTTAAACGGATCTTTCGGTACCTATGAAGCACCATTAACATGGGACTTTGGTATCTGAAGAATTCGGGATTTAATCTAACAGCATTTTCAGATGCCGACCATGCCGGTGATCAAGTTACAGTAAAGAGTACCTCAGGTGGAGCACAATTTTTGGGTGAAAAACTTGTAAGCTGGTCATCAAAGAAACAGGATTGTACTGCGCTATCAACCGCCGAAGCCGAGTATGTGTCTCTATCTACGTGTTGTGCCCAAGTTCTTTGGATGCGGACACAGCTCACAGATTATGACTTTACTTTTGACAAAATACCTATGTATTGTGAATCAAAAAGTGACATAGCCATCTCGTGCAATAACGCACAACACTCAAAGACGAAGCATATCAAAGTCCGCTACCATTTCATCAAAGAGCACGTAGAAGAGGGTACTATTGAATTATTTTTTGTTAAGACTGATTAACAACTCGCCGATCTATTTACTAAAGCCCTTCCAAAAGAACGGGTTGACTATTTAGTTCGACGAATTGGCATGCGAAGCCTAACTCCTGAGGAGCTAGAAAGTCTTCTTGAATCTTCTTGAAAAATGTTTTCAAAATCGCTTCGCTGTAAATATTTATGAAAAAACAAAATACAAAATTTGAAAAACCAACAAAAACAAAATACAAAAATATAAAATTTCAAAAAAATACCAAAACAATATAAAATCAAAAAATCCAAAAATATTCTTCTCATGACATGTCTCTTGTATAAATCAATATTATGTATGCGTCTAGAAATGTCTTTCAACAATGATACAGATATGTACAGATGCTTGAACGGGAGTTCTTTAAATGTTTTTCTAAAACATGTCGTTCCTCAAAAGTTTCTTCACTATGGCATTCGTATACTTCAGTACGAAACCCGGACTTAAATGATAACTTCTGATTGTTTTCAAATCAAGGACTCGTATTTTCACGGATGAAATCTTTTTCAAAAAGTTCGAGTCTAAACAAACGAAAAAGTCTTCAAACAAAAACTCGTTTTTCCAAACAGAAATCTTGAGCACTTTTTCAAGATTCATCAAAAGATTTTTCAAAATCTTTCAAATGAGTGCTCAAGATAACTCCCTCAAAACCCTTAATTGATTTTAAAATGAGCTACTATTAAGGGGGAGTATAAAAACAAACATGTTCCGAATTCATGCAAAATAGAATCTGTCTATCTATCCAAATGCTTTTTCATTAATTCAGTTGATATCAAAAATATCACGATATGCTATTTTTGAGAGGGAGAAGACATGATTAAAATGTGATAAAAAATGCTTAAAGATTGTGACTGAATCTCAGAAGAGCTCGACTCAGTAAGTACCAATGAATTGACGAAGCCTAAAATGTCAGTAATCGAAAAGACTTGTCCTGTACGGGTAATAATTTCAAGCTAGTCTAACTAGTGATGTAAGCGTGTCTCGAATAGGACTTGTCTGAGTAGAGTGTACCGTATCGAGAGACTTTCTTTGGACTTGACCAGGACGGGTAATAACTTCAGGCTAGTCTAACTAGTGATGTAAGTGTGTCTCAAATCGGTCATGTTCACTGAAAGTGGATCAATTCAAAAAGTGCAAACTCCTCTCGCATGTGCAAATTTCTTAAAAATACATGAGCACATGTGAAGGGGGAGTCCTTCAAATGTTACAAAACTCTCAAAGTGGTAACAACAATGTGTTTTATTATCATAAACACTTTGAGAGATTTTCAAATGAATGGTTTCATGGCAATTATAGGATAGTTATGGTGTTATAAGGTGACTAAGGTTAGGAAAAACCGTCCTATGATCCGCCAAAGCCGGAGGGATCTACCCAAGGACAATTCCATTAGTTAGAATTAGAAGTCTTTAGGTATGATTGAAAAAAGGAGAAAATGAGAAAGGAGAAAGAAGGGGTTGAAGAATTAAAAAGAAAAGATATTAAAAAGGGTGAAAAGAAATAGCCCTCCAAATGTTCAACCTTAGGGCAGACACCGGGTTCAACTCGTATGCTACTGGTTGTTGCTAAGGTGACACCGGTATCGAAGATAAAGACGTCATGGACCCAGTGACGCACTGCACTTAACCTTCTTAACCACTCAAGTTCTCTTAAAAGAGCTTGTTTCATTCTCACGGGGAACCGGTGTAATCTATCGACCTGTCTCTTAGAGATGGTTGATATTGAAGCAGGAGTCCTCTCCCTAATCTCCGCATAGGAAACCATATGTGCACTTATCGAGTCTAGAGCCCCGAGATTCATCAAAAGATCTTATAGGAACACATGATACTTCTACACTGGTTGTTCATCATTAAGGACGCCAAATGTAAAATTAAGAGTCCTACGCAGATCTTAGCAATCTGCCAGAACGTTTATGAGAGGATTTACTTATGTATTTTCTCAATGATTGAACGAAAATTCCTGCCAGGGTCAACATTAAGCAGCCCTGACAGCAGGTCACTTCGGTAATTCTTTATGGGTTATGCTTAGTGTTCGCGGTGGTTTCAAACGGTCTACAGTCGTGGAGTGATCCCCAGCGACTCACCCATTCATTGAGCTACTTAGTAGGTCTCGTAAGCTCCCTCGGGAGTATCCGAAATGGGAACGGCCTTGGTAAGGGTTAGAAGGAGTCTTCACACTATGTTGTTGACGATCTCTAATTCAAACCTGTAAGTACCGATTGTTTATTGCTAACTGTTTACCTGCAGCTATACATCATCTCCATGGTGACAAATTCCACATGCTCATACATACATCTGGAAGTTAAAGAAAGCTCCCTCAAAGATCTATACAACATAAAGTTCAAAGAAAGATTCTATGCCAAAAATAAGAATCTACAAAGTATAAAGACTAAAGATCAAAGTGAAAGAAAGGGAACTACGTGCATATGAATATCAAAGTCCAAAGATGTATGAGCATGTTGGAATGACGAACAACCACCACTGATGCAGAAGTGACGAAAGGCAGATTGCTCCACATCACAAAAGAACAAAGAATGATGAAAAGTCAGTCATCAAAGATCACAATGCATGAAGGAACAAAGACTAAAGACTATTCTACAACAACACACAAAGTTCAAGACAAAGAACACGGAAGACCTAATCACGTGGAGCATCATTCGAATGACCACCCCTTAGGGGGAGATTGTTAGCATTAAAAATATGTAATAGGAAAGTGATGGTCATTCTCATAGAAAGAACCTTGTGTCGTTGGTTATAAAATGTAATAGTTTAGTCATTGGGCTTTGGAACTGGCAAGCTAATATGTTATGTGTTTGTTATGTAAGCCTTGTTATTTAATCATGTATCCAAGTCCAAGCCCAAGCCCATTGAAAAGGGTTTAGGGAATCTCTTGTTACTTAATATATAAACACCTCAAAGCTCATTTGAGGTGTGTGCTTGTGTGTTTATTGTGTGTGCCTCTCTTGAATAAAAGCTCTCTATTTCATCTTATTCTCTCTTTATTAAACGCCACTTACATCTTTACAAGTCATCATCTTTACTTCATTTACGTGTTATATTTGTGTTAAAGTTGATAGTTTTAAGGTCCTACACAAACCATATAAGTTGTATCATTTCACTGAACAATTATGGTGTCGAAAATAGAACGATATTTTTTTTTCTTATAAGGCTATTGTTCTGTAAAATGATACAACTCACTGCATGTGTATGGTTTAAAGTTTAAACTAATGCTTTTAAGTCTATTTTCTTTTTGTTGACAACTTTTACACAAAGTAATTTAAATTGGAATTTTAGGTTAATAAGATGAGCATTAACTAAAAAGAAATGGTTGATAAAAACAACAATCAATCAGCATAAAATGAATAACTTTCCAGCCACCAAAGCTGGTCTCATTTGTTTCATCATAATGATATCACTTATGAATTTTTTTTATAGATGTCTTGGAATGATAAGAAGCCTTTTACTACTAAGGAGCTGGACGACATCGTAAGCTTTTGCATTTCGGTTTGTGGCATCTGATCATCAATCATGGTAGCATTTAGGAAAGGTTGACATGTACTCATGTCTTTTTCTATATCTCTTTTCCCTTAGCCTAAGAAACACTTGTTTGTGAAACTGTTGTTGTGATGTTTAATTAGTGGTGTTAAGTATATTCGGTAGTCCATAAGACCCATATTAGATTGTTGTAAAACTGACCTTGGATCTAAAATCCATTGGTTTCGGTATAGACCTTCAAGGTTATGGTTTTGTTATAGTTATGTTTTTTTGCTGTTTCTGATTGTTTCTACTGTGGAAATAACGTGAACAGGCGGTATTTAACAAAATTTGAAAAAGTACAAAATAAAAAATAAAAATTCATAGAGCCATGTTTTGTAAGGAAAAAACATAGGTCTATGCTTATTAAAAACAAGGATGTAAGCCGCGCATTGTCGTGGGCATTTTAAATACCAAATTATTGTAAAGATTCTTTAAATTTTTTGCGGAAAGTGTCCTAATGTTAGCGTTCAATTGAGAAGTTAGTGATCAAGGACTGACTTTGCAATAGAAGTATAACATAAAGGACCCATGACCGACTTTGCAACGGATGTATAACATAAAGGGCCAATTATGTAAATTATGTGAGGACTAAATTTGCAACGAACCTCTGAGATGAAGGACCAATTTCGTACTGATTTTTTTAAAAAATGTTAAAGATAACAGTCGTTAGTTAACAGTCGTTAAGTAACTAACGATTGTTAGTTACTGTAGTGCTACAGTGGTTTTCTTTTGCAATTTTTAGTGGTGCCTGCTTTTTGTTATATATATATATAATGGGTTTTTTAATCACATAGAGCAAGGTTTTCAACGAAAAAATCGTGCTTTATTAAACATCATAAAGCCTGTTTATCAAACTGGGCACTATGGCAATTCCTAATAGAGTCCCTCCCCCTTTGTTTACTTTTTTATAACTATCTAATATTTTTGCTTACTGACTTGTTATATACTTAGGTATACTAAGAAGGGTGGCAGTGGGGACGACATCACCCATCGGCATGGTGATGCCGGCGGTGAACACCGCCGCCACCCCACCGGCATCCTCATCGGCAAGACTTGAGCGGCATATATTGCCTCCGAAGCATTCTCGTTGCATGTGTAAAATTCGACCGTTGCATTTATTGAAAGAGACGTTGGAGCGTGCATTGGGCCAAAAAAAAAAAAGTTGTGAGGTATGAAAAAGGCATGGTTGCCACTAAAATGGGGTTGGGAGGTATGAAAAAAGTATGAATGAGGTGAAATGAGGTGGAATGATATTATTGGTGGATTTCGGAGGTATGGATGTTTTCGGAATCATGACTGCGAGTGTCCTAACAACTTAGCCATGCTTGACTCCATTTTTCAAAGGTAAAGTTGTTGTTATCTATCTAATATGTATTTTTAGTCCACAGTTTGAGTAATATTCGAACTCCTATCACGTCTTAAGCTTATGATTTTGAACAGTGAGAATTATGTTGGCATAGATGTTTATGTTACCTTCATCCTATTACCTAATTTCTTTCCTTGTCTTTTTTTGTTTCTTTACAGATGGTGGTATCAAGAGAGATGCAAGAATCTTCAAGCTTGCTCATTTAGATGAAACTGGCGGTTATTTGGTAGCTTTAGATTTCTTATTAGGTATATAGGTTCAACGTTTGACACGTTCCAAAAATAACGTTAGTCGACTTGTGAATTTTGTTAGATATTTCTGTGTTGTATATATTGAAAAACATAAATGTACTTCTATTCGAGCTAATAAAATTTTTCTAATCATTTCTCTTTGTTGAAAGTAACTTGGTATTCGAATAAACCTTGCAAGAATACAACATTGTCGTTAATGTGGCACAAAATTTATGTTGTGATATGTTTTTGTGGTACAAAATATTTGCCATTAAAACCAGCATATTGTTATGCCATCGTATTGATTAATGACACAAAGTATGCGCCACTAAATCTCTGAAACACATTACTAACACACGCAAAAGTGCCACTAAATCACATAATAGCTACAGCAACACAACGAAAGGTGCCACTAAAATCCTTTAGTGGCAGCACGCTTAGTGACACTTATTTTTTATGCCACCGATTCCCATACTAGCCTTTAGTGACACTTGTTTCATATTTAGTGGCACTTTTTGTGTGCCACTGAATGGCCTATTTTTTGTAGTGTCGGTCGATAATTATGCACATGTTCTCTCCTTTTCAATGTGATTTTTTGCTAACTGGAAATTTAGCAGAAACGAGTTGCAATCCAAGATCCAAACTAATGAGGGTTTTATGAGATCTCGCCTTTTGTCTGACCATTGTAGCATGTGCAATAAACCAAACCTTACATGCTAACTACATACTAATGGTCTCGTTAAGTACTCTCGTGTTTTTATAGTACTATTATCGAATGCATCCTCTCAGCCAAAAATATAACATGTGTTAACGACTAGTTTCTCTTCTCATGATGTAGTATTGTAGTTCATTAATATTTAAAAGTGTGATCGTCACGAAATTCAAAGGATAACTAAGGTCTAGGCTGTCCAAGAACAAATATTTGGAGAAGATCATCTAGCTGGGTAGACCAGACCATATCCTTTTTGGTTCCAACTTTACAATTTGTTAAACTGATTATATGCTTAATTAAGATTTTCATCACACTTACAAACCAAGTACAAAGAAATATGATAGAATCCTAAAAACAAATACTACCCTGTCCCAAAATTGTTTCATATTGACTTTTTTGGTCTTTCTTTCTCAACTTTGATTATAAATATTTTTGTTTGTGTTATACAATTTTTGATAAAAATTATACCAAATGAAAATACATTTAAAACTCAATATATTCATATATTTTGTATCAAGTATTATGTAATATAAACAAAAATACTTAAGGTCAAAGTTGAAAAGTAAATACCAAAAAAGTTAATAGGGGATAATAATTTTGAGACGGAGAGAGTATTAATATGGCAAGATCTCTTTAGATTTAGTATGTAGAATTTTAACATCCGAAAAAATTCACATGCATTACAAAAAGTTTGCCATTTGAGAGTGGACGGACTGCCCATGGCCCTCAAACTTCAAGAGCCTCCAAAATTCACCTCATATATTAGTACTAAAAAGGTCATTAGGTGAAAAAGTTCCTTTTAACGAGCTCTTGCATGCTGACATTCTCGGGGTCAAATTTTTTTATCATCCGGCTATTTTTTCATTCTTTTCACTTGATTATCACTTGGTTGGATCATTTCGAGTGCATTTGTGAACTAAGCCATTTCAAAATATTTCAAACAGCAAGTTTAGGACAATCATTTGAAATCAAAGATTCAAAGGTAACTTTTTTCCTTATTAATTATTTGAAAATTTTTCGTTATTTTTAGAGCAAATTGACTCGAAGATTTGATTATAGCTTTTACATCAGATAATATACCATAACAATGAAATTTTTACATACTAATTACTCCTAGTTTTTATTGTATCTAACAAATAGTTGAAACATTTTATTTAGAATTGACCCAGTTTGTTATTATATACCCGGCTAGCTTTACATAATTCATATTTTATTTTATCTAGAAGAAAATGCGTATGTTCTGCTATTTAAAGCTTGAAACAAATAAGCTTATCGACCGAGTCATTGAAACATTTATTTAGAATTGATCTTCGAGGGCGCACTTTCGCTCAGCGCCTTCAAATTCTTGCGCTGAGACGGCTCAGTTTGTTATTACATACCCGGCTAGCTTTACATAATTTCATATTTTACTTTATCTAGAAGAAAATGCGTATGTTCTGCTATTTTAAGCTTGAAACAATTAAACTTATCGAGTCATTGAATCTCAACCGACATGGAGCACCTAAATTTCTGTACCATTTCAAGTATGTCATACTAGTAACTGACACCAAACATTAGACAATAAGAAAGAACCAAATTACGACGAGGAATATGTTACTCGATCGCTATATTTATTCATGCATACGTACATCATACATTATTGTTAAACCCTTAAACAACACAAGATAGCTTAAACAGTTGTGTAGCCATAATATTGATGTATAGGAAATACATCGTTTATTGATCCTGAATACGGAGTACTAAATACATACAAGCTGACCGCGGGCACCTACCAACTCAATCAGCTCAGAAATCGGTGACTATGTGCATGCTTAACCAATTGTGGGAGTTTGAACGACAATTCCACAAGAGTCTACAAACACCCACACACGATCACAACGGAAGTCAAATGGGACCGGACTTCCTTCCAATAGCACGATCGCATGCACAAGTGGATTCTCTCGCTCAATCGTAGCTGCTGCAGCTTCTCCTGTCGCCCCTACCAACTCAGGCCAACAACTCTTTCCTGTGTCATATATTCGAACACAAAATAATAAGAAAAAATGCTCAGATAATCATGCTAAATATAAAATGCTAGAGGAGGTTATTGAATTTTGTTACCTTGGCAGATTGACATTCTTGTATGAGCATCGAAGAATATGGAAAACGTGGTGTTTAAATAGACTTAAAGGGGTAAAGAATGTGACATAACCAGGGTTAGACCGGGTGTAATAAGAACCACTCAAGACTGCATTCATCATCATAGCTTTCTCTCTACAACCAATTTCATTACTAGCTTAGTGTAATAAGACAACCAAACTCATCACTAGTAGCGGAGCTAAAACTTTTATTGTGGGAGGGTCAAAGATATACATTTTGTATTTTGAAAGGGCCAAAAAGCTAGTATATATATATTTTTTAACATACAAATACGTACTATAGAAATGCACTTAGCACAAAAAATCTTGGGAGGCCATCAACCTCTTTGGTCTCTATTACCCTCCGCCTATGTTCACCACTAATATATAACCCACTTAAACACAATATACCGCACATAAACCATTTAGGCTATGTTTGGCAGAAGTAGCTGTGAGCAGTAGCTGTGAGCTGTGAGCAGTAGCCAAAAAAGCTCACAGCTTCATAAAGAAGCATTGGAAAAATGAGCTTTCCTAAAAAATAGCAAAGCCCACAGCTCTCATGCCAAACAAACATCAAAAATAAAAAAGCTCATTCTCACTGCTCATTACCCCAAAAAGCTCCAAAAAAACTCCGCGCCAAACATAGCCTTAATAAGAACACTCACACACGCAACAAACCTCACACAACTCGATCGTCTGGACGACCGAGTCTTGCTTTCTTCCAATCCAAGACTTGTGCTTAAGGATGGTCGTAATAGTGACCAACATGTCTTTGGGGTGTCACATTGGCAATGCACGCTTTTTTCTTCTCTCTATTATGGATGGTCTTAAAACTGGGTGCACAAATTAAAAATTTTTAAGTTACAATATAAGGGAAAAAGTGAAAAGAAATGTGTGATTTTAGTTAAAATGATTGAGCTTAACAAAAGTTATGTCTATCTTTCACAAACTAACGGATCAAATAAGTAATTATTATAAACACAATTTTCTTACACTTGATGTATTTACGAATATTTGGTATTTTTTATAAAGTTGGCACTACAAATCAAAATTTTATCAGGTTTCATGACATTGTAGGACCCATTGTTTGGTTAAATTTGAGTTTTTATGATAGTTTTAGGTAGGCAAAAATACAAAAGTCAAATTTTTGTCATATTTGAGTTTTTTCGATAGTTTTGGGTAGCAAAAATACAAAAGTCCAATTATTTAGTCAAAGTGAAAAGTCTAAATTGCCACTGCAATCTTATCATCATTCTATGTTTGAGTTGCATCTAATCCACTACGATCTTATCATCGTTCTATGATTGAGTTGCATCTAATTATGATACTGTAGTATTTTCTTAAAAACAAGATGTTTTCGGTTCGCACGTTGCAGTGGATGCAAAAACATTAATTTTTTAGCTACAAAATAGAATTTTAACAATAATATGTTTTTCCTAATCAATAATAAGAAAATGATGTTAAAGAGTAAAAATAAAAAGTTTCATGCGTTTATGTATTATTTATATTTTATCGTATTAGTAATGTTGAAAAGTAAGATATATAACTTGATGGGTTTAAAGGATATTTTGTGCTATCAGTAATACTAATGGAGTAGAGTTTGATACTTTGATAAAATATGTATTAAACTTTAATAAAATTGAAGGGGGTTAAAATCTAAAGCTAAATAGCTATGGGGACTAATTTGTTGTAATTGTACAATATCATAAGCTATTTATAACTTGATAAATTTCTGGGACCATTTACTTTGCAAACTAAATTACTGTTCATCTACTGCTAAATATATGTTATATATAGACTATAGTTATTTGTAAACTTTGGACATTATATAATATATGTTGCGTAAATTTAGACGGGGTTGAATAATTTTTATTGTTTTAAAATTGTAGTTTCGATAACTTAACGTGCGATCAAGCAATGAATATATATGTAAATAAATGCAAGACAATAAGTATTGCACTCTCCGCCCTACTCCACTCCCCTAGTATTTCATTTACTATGTCACCAAGCTCTCTTCTCGAAGGAGAAATCTTACAACGTCATCTACAATATTTACCGATAATAAGCTAGATATCGATTTCTTGTCAAGGTTGAACCAACCTCTTACACAAAGTATTTTGAGTACTGAAATACTAACCTAACTACTATTATGGTGTATGATGGTTGCTTATAAACTTTGGTGTAGGGTGATGAGATATAATAATACAACTAAGTTGTAAACACGAAAGCTATTAAGTATTAACTACACCCTTTATCCTTATATAAATGCTCACTTTGACTTTTTGCAATCTTTCTTGTTTAACTTTGATCTTAAATATTTTTATTTGTGTTATATAATTCTTGATAAAAATTATACCAATGAGAATATATTTAAAATATTATTCATTTATATATTTTGCATTAATTATTATATAACACAAACAAATATATTTAATGTTAAAGTTGAACAAAAAAGACTACAAAAAGTTAAAATGGATATTTATTTAAGGACGGGGGAGTATAACAGAACAAGCTTGGAAGTCTTCTTATGTTCATGCCTTGCAAGAAAGATGGTTAGTTGTGGATCATTTGGAATGGATATATAAGACAAGTTTAATGATCAAAGAATGTATGAAAATATGTTGTAAAATGTGATAGCAAGGGGGGTGAGAAAATATGCATGCAAATGGCTTGCTTAAATAGGCAATCCAAGCTTACCTGGGTGCCACAGATCTACGAATTGCATACGAAGGGATCCGTCAGTCAGTTTGGGATCCGTCTCAATGTTGAGACAAATTTTCTATTCTGTTTTTTTATGCAAACTAAATATCTTTGGAAATATATGCTAGATTCATGAAAACATCTCAAGGTAACTGAGATCTAATCAAGATTACATGAGATATTGGTTTTAGAAGTATAATCTTGGTTTAGCATAAAAATGGCAAGATCTTGCATATTTGTTTTGATCTTGCAAGATAGTTTCCTAAGTGGTAAAATCTCATGCAACTAGATCAAGTAATCTAGTTTGTTTTATTATGAAAAGTGGTTAATTGCTTCCAAAGTATATGATCTCAAATGAATACATTTTCAAGAACCTTCCTATGATATTGATAAATACAAAGGAGGTTCAAGGGTTCCTCATAATTTACACGCATGTGTGTGGATATGAAATAATGATAGACAGCTATACTTAAAAGTCGAACACTTGCAAGCATAAGTAGGTACAACAAAGGTTTTACATGTGACTTATTGTAAGCAAAAATGCAATTTTATGCAATTGATCAAGATGAATAAAATTTGTTTGTGGTACTATAATTATTCTAATAACTTCATTGTCTTATCATTAGTAACATTTGTTTATGGTACTATCGTTGGTCGTACTCGTATATACTTATCAAATTATATACCGGATTAGGGGCGGTGTTAGTAGGGTTATTAGTTAGTGGGTGTTGAGCCACCTCCAAAAACTTTGGTTAAGTAATTATTAAGCCTATAAGTTATTTTTTAATAATTTTTGCAGGTAGCCCCTTTTATTCTTATCGATATCTTGTTAAAAAAAATCAAATGAATAACTTAACTAAAATAATATTATGGTGTTAGGTATGAGGGATTTTTTTTTTTTTTTTTTTTTTTTTTTTCGGGATATATATTGCTATAATTTTTATGTTAGGTTCACCCTTTTAACTTAAAATCCTGGCTTATCCCTTGAATCGGACAATTACATGTTTTATTTCCAGCTGACTTTTAAGATAAGTCATATAGTGTAACACCCCCAAAATTTGGTACAGCGAAAGACTCAACAAGCTTTCGGGGCGTTACGGGGATTGGTATCCAACACAAGACATAACAGAACGAGATAAAGTAAACATAAGAAAAACACAACCAAAACGGGGTTTTAAAGTTTACATTTATCCCAACATCATTCAGAGTCAGGCCCAAAAGAAATAAACATAGGTCCACAATTAAATATCAGAGTTTAGAAAAATAGATCCATAAACCAGGTGCCTTAGCCGAGCCTTCCAATCCATGCATCCAAATCATCACTTAATTACCTGAGAAAATGTGCTAAAAGTCAGCTTTCGCTGGTGAGATCATAGGTTTAAATTCATAATTCAATATAGTGGACATATACGCAAAACGCTTGCTAGCTTGACTAAGGATTCACTAAAAGCCTGCGGATACCCTCCGCTCCAACATAATACACGGATACCCTCCGCTCTAACATAGATATTCGGGTAACCCCCGCAATATCATAAATACTCGGATAACCTCCGAAGTATTAATAACCTATAGGTGCACACTATAGTATCTAAATAAGCCAACCTTGAATAGTACACACAAAACTATGTGACTAAAGTTGACAATTCACCAATAACCAAATAAGTCAACCTTGAATAGTACACACAAAAATATGTGACTAAAGCTGACAATACATCCTAGTCTATACGCATAGCAAGTTTTAGAAAGAATATAGAAACGATAATAGTCCACATAAAATAATTTGCACGTTTCTCACCCCAAGTATTGAAAACATAGTTCAAGATTAAAAAGTGGGGCTATGACTCACCTCAAGTCCAGAAATCAGCAATAAGAACTTGGTAGAAGTGAGACGTATAGTAACTCACAAGACGGAAACTACGGACTCGGCACGACCTAACAATATCAACTCGTTCAGAAATCATTTCCTCAAAATCGAATATTCCCAAACCCGAACGTATTCCGTTTTACTTTTCCGAAAATCCATTTCTCGTATTAGTTTGGAGTTTTACGTTTGGTATCCATACGGGTGGTGGGTCGACACAAACAAACCAAAAAGTCTCACAAAAGAATAATAAAACAAACTATAGATCTAATATTAGCCCAATATATTATTTAAATAAATCAACGAAGTTTATCAAATCCGTCAATTTGATAATCCCCATATTTATTTACGTAACATACCGTTCCAAGATTACACCCAACCTAAAGCACATAGCACAAAAATACTATATGGTACATATTGTAGTCTAATAAATTCCTTATATACATCGTCAAATTGGCCAGATTTCACGATATATATATATTTAGTGATTTATTATCCTAATACATATACCACAACCTATGGGCGTCGTAGGATACGATGCCCATTAATATACTCATTTCGTATAGCCAAATAACTCGGTTTAACCAGTTGATTAAATAAGTTATTTAGTTATAGAAAATGTTTATATTAATCGTCATATATCCGTGACAACACAAAAGTCACAAACAATAACCCACTTGGACTCAAGTGACCACGACTCCGTATAACTCGATAGTTTTCCTCGTTATATATAAAAGATATTATCTCATTTATTATTTAGTTAACGTCGAGAATTCCTCGTTATTTATACTATTTATTCATAATAGCGCTTCCAATAATATTACACTACTCTCGTAGCATAATATATTTAATCGCGTTATTATTATAATACTACTCGTGATTTTTGTTATTATTAATATACGCATTTATATATTTATATATACGTTATTCACGTCTATATATTTATATAAACGTTTATATTACCAATAATATTATTACGAGTTTTATTATTTGCGTTTTAAATTGTGAATAATTATCGAGTCATACGAAATGGTCACATGTCCGAGTCATTACTCTCGGCTCATTGTCCAAGTCCAAAAAAATACAAGCAAGTCATAAATAATCAATCCAACTCCGTCCAAATCAATCCCAATACACGTGCTACAACAATAGGGTCCGACTACAGCACCCGACTAACCTATCTCCGTCAATTTAAGTGACCGTCTCACAATCGGTCCCCACTTTACCATTCGTCAACAACTTCTCAATATTACAATAAATCCCTTGTCGAGACCAAAAATGATCTCGACTCAACAAAGCATTCGTCCGGAACCAAAGTACCACAACAATAACAAGTTAAGTCTACAAAAACATAACAAGAAATAAAATATCAACAAGGTCAAATTTCGGGTTGGTTTACCAAGCCAAACCCGAGCCCTTCGACTCACTTGAGTCTCGGCTCACACCACGAGTCACAAAGACTCGAACCAAGACCAATAGGCCTCCAAAAATAAGCTCCAAAGAGCCACCCAAAGCTGCCCAAGTCGACCCACTTGGGTCGCGGCATCAACAACCATAATCGACCAAAATAACAAGACTCAATCGAGTCAAACCAAACTCCAAGCAAACAAAACATGAAAACCATGAACTTAAGGCCACAACAAGGTCAATAACGAGCTAAAATGCTCGAACCCACATCAAGCCGTGAGTCCTAGACTCACGGTTCACTCGACCCATCGAAGAATCACCAAGACCCGGATACCAAACCCATTTTTAACATTAAAAACATTGTTTCATAACATATCATTTCGTTTCCCATGAAAAACCTCCATGTACCCACGGATTTAACACCAAGTCGAGGCACCCAAGTGCCAAAATCGAGCATACTCACCTTCTTGAACCTCCAAACGTATAGATCTAGTAAAAACAATTAAGTTTGGGTCGGATTTAATAAGATTTCGAGATGTTAGGGTGGGTTATAGGGCGCGTATTATACACCAAATGAAAGGGAAAAAGATAAAGAACAAGATGGTGGTGGTGGTTTTGTTGTGAGAGCGGCGAAATGATGGTGGTGGCCGGTTTGTGTGTTCGGCGGCTAGGGTTAAGGAGAGGGGAGAGAGAGAGTGTTTTGGTGAGGGTGATGTGTTGTGTGTGTGGTGATAACCACAAAGACGATTTTATGTAATTTACTCTTAAAAAATTCTTTTTCTTTTTAATAATAATAATAATAATAATAATAATAATAATAATAATAATAATAATAATAATAATAATTAATATGAGTGGGTAATAAAAGGGTGAGTGTAAAATACACGGTCCAAAACCCGAAACTCATTTTAAAACGTCTAATATCACGCGAAACGTTCCGTAAGTAATTAAATATTGTCGAACTCGTAAAATCAAGTCATAACATTTCTGTTAGGTAATCCTAGTGCCGGAGTCAACGTAGTACCAAGTGAGAATTCAAAAATAAATCACCATGTATATTTCCACAACGAATCATTAAATAAATCTCAAATCCCATAACGATATTAAATATAAACAACCATAAAATAGGTCTTACAAGTTCGTTACGAATAAAATTTCAAATAAAAAAATTTATAAACGAACTTTAACGTAATGCGGGTTTTCAAAATGGCTCCCTAAATTGCCAGTTGTCACATATAGACCGATGAGACTGTCGATTTAATTCTTGGAATCAGGAGAGATTTGTAATTGATATTTTTCATGAAAAATGATTCTTATGTCTAATTAGCAAGTCTATTTGTATGCTTAATAATTTGATTGGTAGATGAAAAAGTGATTGGTGAGAATTTTTGAAAAGAAAAAATATATAATACAATTGTACAAATAATTTATGTATTAAGCATGTATTTAAAAGATTGAGTGAGAGGTTATGTTGAGATTTAATATGAGCAGAGAGATAAAATAAATTATTCTGAGTCCTTTATTTAATTAAAAAATGTATTTTCATTTTCAACAAAACTAACATGATTTATCATGTTTAAATATAACATGAGAGGATCTCAATCCTATTTAAACATGAGAGCATCTCAATCTGTATTTAGACCTAGATTATAGACCTAAACGAGTTGGAAAACCGTGCGTTGCCGCGGGGTGTTTTCCGAATAGGGAAAGTGTGACAACGACCGGTAGCTACTTAACGTCAATTTAGTGACTAAGGACTGTCTTTGCAATTGACGTATAACATGAAGGACCAATTATGTAAATTATTAGAGGACTAAATATGCAACGAACATCTGAGATGAAGGAACAATTTCGTACAAATTTTTTAAAAAAATGTTAAAGATAACGGTTATTAGCTAACAGTCGTTAAATAACTAACGACCGTTAATTACTGTAGCTGGTGATAAAAAAAATATTAAATCATTGCAATTGTTGTGGTGTTGTGATGTGACTCTCCCAATTTTTATTATATATAGATAATAGATAATATCGTTATTCTTCACGTGGTTATAATAATAAAACAAATAATTGGGTGATTTACGAACACGTGTATGTGAGTATATGGTGTTTTGAATTTGCACCATTCATTGATGCGCAGCCACAATAAATTATATTAAGAACTTAAAAGAGTTCAAGCAACAAAAAATGGTCGCTTTCTCATGAATAAAAACGTTTACATACTACTTTACGTGGACTTTTCTCTTTTCTATTATCATCTTTTATTTTAGAGTAAACTACACTGTTCGTACTTGTGATTTGCGTTGACCGCAGCCCTGCGTTATTTGACCAAAAAATTGTATTGTTCGGCCTTAAGTCAGAAACATTATGCACCATTTGTCTCTCCATCTAACTGGGCCCACCAAATCCCACTAACGCTCGTTACTTATGATTTTTAAGAGGGTATTTGCGTCATTTCCCTTCCCACCCTAGCATTTAAAACACTATACCCATCAGTTCCCAATAATCCCTAAACTAGATCATTTTTCACACACTTAAACCTTTTTATAATCTTATTCTCCAAATCAATTGTGGTGCTTATCCAATTAATTTATGAATTGAAACTTCACAAAGCATTAAGATGGTGTCCCCATTGTATGAAATTAGAGGAAATGAGATTACTGGTCGCAATCCCTATGCCATGTACAGTAAGTATATGTTTTTCAAATTTTTTGACAATGTAGTTAAGTGCTTAAGATTTTTAATCGTTATTATTGAGGTTTAGTATGATTTTTTGGGTTTGCAGCTCTTTATTTGGTGTTTTGATGTTTAAAACCCTAGACTGATGTTTCTTATAATTATTTGCAGATATTAACTCTACTCTGTTTTCCATCAAGCTTAATCATGGTGGTTTCTTCACGAGTTCACCTAACAGGATATACAAAAATGGTAAGATCACTTTTGTGGATTTAATAGACTGTGATGAGTTTTCTATACATGAAATTGATTCCATGCTAGAAGACTTAGAGTATGATGGGAGAAGGGTGATGTTTTACCATTTCTTGAAACCTGGTTATGATTTAGACAATTGACTAGAATCTTTAGCATGTGACAAAGACATTGTGTTATTAGGTAAGTATGTCAGTGAAGGTCTTAAGCTTGTTGATGTGTATGTTGAGCATGAAAAGACCAACCCTGACCTTTACTCACCACTAAAGCCTAAAAAAGTTGTAATAGAGGAGTTAGATGATGAAGCAACAACATCAAGGACAGGGATTACCCCAGTGGCTAAGAAACTAGTGTTGGATGTGAATGAAGGGTGTTTAGGTAAAGATATAGGTCAAGGTAGCGGTAAAGAACAAGAGCCGTATGTTGTCAATTCAAAAGTAGGGCAAAGTAGTGCAACTGCTAATGATGGGTCTTCTCAAGTCCCTAGTCAGTTTGTTAATGAGTTTTACTTTTCTTATGACCCTTATGTAGACTCACAAGATCCTAACTTTGACCCATTTGCTGATAATGTTCAAACTAAGGATGTCAATAAAAATGAAGTTAATGGTACTGAGAATGAAGGTGAAATGGAAAGAGATGTTGAGAGTGAAAGTGAGGGAGAGCAAGAGGATAGTTCTGAGGATGACATTGACAGTGACAGTGATTATGATAGTCAAGACAGTGATTACATAGTATATGAGAATTACAATGAAGATGAAGTAGATAATGTTGACATGGAAGACTTTAGGTGCAACATTGATGAAACTGTGGAGTTTATGGGGTGTGGAGAGAGGGTAGAAGTTGATATTGAAGAGGATGAAGGAGATGGAGATGATGTTAATGAATTATAAAATGAATATTTTGAAAGTTCATCAGGTAGTGACAGTGAAGGTAGTAGGTTAAGGAAAAAGAAGTTGAAACAATTAAGGAAACAAGCACATGCTAGTGAGAAAATTTACAAGACATATTTCTATGTAGGTAGAAAATTTCCAAACAAAGATGCTGTGAAGGAATACATTAAGGAGCATTCAATTGAGACTAGGAGAAAAATTAGAATGGGAAAGAATGACAATGAAAGAGTGAGGGCAGTTTGCAGAGGTGTTATACCTTCTCTACCAACTAGTGAATACAATAACATATATATTCCTTGGGAGGTGAAAACTTACATTTCAGACCACAAATGTCTTCAGGAGAGAGAAAACTTGTATGCCACATATGAATGGTTCTCAAAGGAACTAATTGAGCAATTAAAAACAAACCCTAATATTCCTGTAAGAGCTGTTCAAGAGCAACTACAACAAAAACATGAATTAAGTGTTACAGAGAGTAAGGCATTTATAGCAAAAAAAAAGCAGCTGAAAGGAAATTAAGGGGTGATTACACACATCAATATAAGATGCTCAGAGATTATGTGTTGGAATTGCAACAAGCTAATCCAAACACAGCTGTCAAAATTCATGTTCAGTCTGAACCAGATCATGAAAAGCCAACAAGAGTTTTTAAGAGAAACTATGTTTGTTTGGGGCCTTTGAAGGATGGATTTAGAGCTAGGATGAGGGAAATACTTGGATTAGATGGGGCATTCATGAAGGGTCCATATCCAGGACAACTTTTGACAGCTGTGAGTTTTGATCCAAACAATGGTATCTATCCTTTGGCTTATGGACTTGTTGAGACAGAAAACACAGATTCATGGACATGGTTTCTCACACAACTTGGAGATGACCTTGATCTGTACAGGAACTCCCACTTCACTTTCATAAGTGACAGGCAAAAGGTACTTACTTAAGTTTTATTTTGGTTAACAATCAATGTTAATGCTTAAATTTTGTTTTACTAATTAATTAAGTGTCTATGTTAAAAACAGGGTATCATACTAGCAATTGCAAAATTGTTTCCAAGTGCAGAGCACAGATACTGTGTGAAACACATACATGAAAATATGAAATTGCAATGGAAGGGTACTGCATACAAAGAATTGTTATGGAAAGCAGCAACTGCAACAACTGTACCAGAGTTTAAAGTTGCAATGGAAGAGTTGAAGGCATTGAAGCAAGAGGCTTATGATTGGCTTAATCTCATTCCTCCCGAACACTGGAGCAGATCACATTTCTCAGGTATTGTTAAAACAATCTTTCTAACATTCTACATTTCTTATTCATAAAGTTAAAACTATCTGATAAAGGTCCTTTTGTAACTTTTTATACAGAGAGAGCCAAGTCAGATGTATTATTGAACAATATGTGTGAAGTTTTCAATGGGAAGCTAGTTGGTGGAAGAGACAAACCAATTATTGCCACATTAGAGTTTGCCAGGGAGTTGATACGTGGGAATCGCACCAGGCTTTACCTCTCGAGGGATCTCGAGAAGCTTACAACTCCCACCAGACAGTGTACCTGATCGTTGTAGTATAATATAGTGACAAGTACCGGGGGATTGATCGTTCAACTCAGGAATAGTGTCGCTAGGATTAGAAAGCCTAAAAACCAGGTCTAGAGGCGAGGGATGATTCTTTTTGTGTTTTTATATTTTTTATAAAGTAAATAAAATCTCGGTTTTTGGAAGAGTGGGCGGAATTAGTTGCTAATCAACTAACCCAATAACTAAGATGCAATCAAAATAAAATAACAAAATTGAAATAAAATCTAATTAAACTAGTGGTGTGAACAATGATAGGGAGAGTTGTGTTTACTTAGGTTTCATTACTCCCTAGATATCTTTTATATGTTGATAGTTTGTTACAATTGCATGGATGACGGGTCGTATTCCTTAATACTAGTTGTAGGGCCGTGTACAATATCCCTAACTCTATAGGATCCTACTTCACTCCTATGTCGAGCCGTTAGAAGCTCCTAACATGGGATCATTAGAATTCTCCTACGCATTAAATACAACCAAAAATCATAGTACACCTCTGATCATGTTTCTTAAGACGTTCAAGCATGTCACCAATTGAAGTCTGTCAGTTTTCTTAAGCCTAACATCGAATACAATCATCCGTAACAACTATAAACAAACAATCAACCCATAATTAACATCTAAGTTTCACTACATCTAAGCAAACACGCAAGAGATCTAGCCAAGCATGTTAAATTCAAGACAAGTGTAAGATATATTCAAACAACACATAGACATATTGAATAAATTGAAAGAGTACTTATCTCAATTGAACATGAAAGGTTTCAAAGGGTAAAAACCCTTGAAAAAGCTGTAATATTCGGACTAGGGTTTCTCTCCAAAGTTACACCCTACTTGTTCCTCCTTAATGAATGAAAATTACAAAACTATATATAGATTTTACAGGCTGACGGCGTCAAGAAGAAACTTCGGACGCCGTTAACTCGCCGCCCATAATGAAATCGGATTGCCTAGATCCACTTTTGACGCCGTCATGTGCAATTCTACTCTGGGCTGTCACTCTTATTTGGACCATGACGACCTATGGTGACGCCGTCATGTCCATAGTGCAAAACTCTTCTGGATCGTCACGGACTTTATCCACTTCCACCTCTTGTATTACTCTTGACGCCGTCACTTGATAACTCTTGACGCCGTCAGGTATTGTTCCCAGCAAGGAAAATTAATACTTTGCCGTTTTCTTCACTTTTAAGCTCCAAAAAAGTACAAAATGCTTCCTTTTCCAGAATTCACGCCAAAAGTACCTAAAATAACAAAAGGAACGATTTAGGGCATTATTTGATCAAGTAAATTCGAATCCGGGCTAAAATGACCCCCTAAAAACGGTTCATTTTTCGTCTCATCAGGAGTATCTAATGAGAAGGTATTAGTTTACAGCCACATGTGCTAATTGTCAATTGAATGTAAATACAAATCTCTATAGGTTGCTAATTGTCATTCAATGAGAATATGTTTTTTGGTCTTTTGACATTAGTATTGGTAACTGGCAAATGGTGTTGTGCAGACCATTTAGTATTGTAAGTGGTGAATGGGTCATTGGTGATTGGTAACTAGTAATTTGTTACCTTTTTGACTTTACTATGTTTGACTGTATTATATTGCTCATGGGTCGAAACAGATTGTAACATTCATGAAACAAACACAAAACAGATGGTCCCAAATGAACTTGCTTTCATTACATCAAACATTAAACATATATCTTCTTCCACCAAAATACATCAAACATTAAACCGCCAAGACACATCTAACATTAATCAAAACCCCCAAAATACATACTGACCATAACATCTAACTAACCTAATATGTTGTACATCACACACAAAAAACAAAACCCATGCCACAATAAGATATTTCTGCAATCTTGATCTTTCTTGCTTGATGATTGTTCAAAGACCTTAATAATCCAAGTATAATTACCACAGAACGTTGACACATTTCGGGGTCAAACCAATCAATAAACCTATCACAATCCTGTAAAACAAAAAACAAAAACAAAAAAAACAACTGCTTAATTTATTTGATGATTATCATAACATCTAACTAATCTAATTGATTTGATGATAAACATGTACAATTTGGGGACAACCATAAAACCTTCGACCTGGGTTTCTATCAGTCCATGATGTTTTGACAATTGCAACTGAATGACAACGAAGACATCTAGTCATTTTTTTATTTGATTTGAGAGTACTCTAGGGTTTAAGATTAGAGACGTTAGGTGGGTGGGTGGGTATTAATAAAGATGGGAGGGGAAGTGGATAGGGTTAAACATATAGGCGGGAAATGGGTGGGAAGGGAAATGACGCAAATACCCCCTTAAACATCCTAAGTAACGAGCGTTAGTGGGATTTGGTGGGCCCAGTTGGATGGAGGGACAAACGGTGCATAACGTTTCTGACTTAAGGCCGAACAGTGCAATTTTTTTGGTCAAAGGACGAAGGGCTGCGGTCAACGAAAACCACAAGGACGAACGGTGTAGTTTACTCTTTATTTTACGTTTAAAAAAAAAATCACAGCATACAGTAGTTTTAGCTCAAATTGTCAAAGCTCATATGATCATAATAAGCCCACAAAGCTAAGAGTCCAATAGACATCGCATGGGAGATAAAGCCAACATTGACCAAGCACAAAGCCGCTCTTGATGGAAAACCAACTTCATGGAAAGAATGGGCTTGAAAACTTATCCTTAAAGTCGTTGCATACTAAGGCAACATGCAGCTACCTTATTCGTGTAGAGGTAGTGTCACAAGTATTTCTTTAGAACGTGCAAATCTTGTCAAGTATTCCCATAACCACCTGAGCCAAGGGTGTTACAAATCACGCCACGTGTCATTCTTGTCTCCTCTATTAGATGTCGACCACGTAGACCATCTAGTAATGTCGGATCATATCCACGGGTCACACACAATACCAAATGCATCTTTATAAAATAATTAAATACCGATCAGATGCATATTTTGAGAAGGACCAAGCAAAGATCTCTACCTTTCACAGACACAAAACATAAGCTAAATCTAGTCGTATGTGAGCATTACTCCGGCTCAAGATAAACATTATTATATGGGGTTCCACTACAACAAACAGGAGGACAGGCGAGGAGACTTTTGGCGGGGACACCCATGTCCCCGCCGAAAGTCGCTAAATGACAAAAACCATGCTGACCTGGCACACCAAATGGCTGACCGAGTAGTAGAAATTCAACGCAAACTTTTAGCGGGGACATGTCCCCGCCAAAAGTTTGCCCAAGTTTGACCAAATTTTCTTATTCTCCCTCGCTAGCTAATTGTTCCCGCGTTTTTTTCCCTCCAACACTTTTTGAATAAATTCTGACCTTTTGGCGGGGACATGTCCCCGCCGAAAGTGGGATATTTAAAAAAAATTGATTTTATTTACAAATGATTTAATTAAGTTAAAAATCATTTAAAATTATTAAAATTTATTTAAATAAATGAAAAACGATTTAAACTAATTAAAAATGATTTCAAATAAAAATAAATGATTCAAAAATAAACGATATTATCTCGACACATTCGTTTAACATCTCATGTATAACCATATCATCTCGGCTCGTTCGTTTAACATCTCCTGCATAACCATATCATCTCGGCTCGTTCGTTTAACATCTCACGCATAACCATATCATCTCAGCTCGTTCAAGTGTTTAACATTTCATGTATAACCATATCATCTCGGCTCGTTCGTTTAACATCTCACGTATAACCATATCATCTCGGCTCATTCAAGTGTTTAACATCTCGTGTATAACCATATCATCTCGGCTCGTTCGTTTAACATCTCACGTATAACCATATCATCTCGGCTCGTTCGTTTAACATCTCCTCCATAACCATATCATCTCGGCTCGTTCGTTTAACATTTCATGCATAACCATATCATCTCGGCTCGTTCATTTAACATCTCCTGCATAACCATATCATCTCGGCTCGTTCGTTTAACATCTCCTACATAACCATATCACCTCGGCTCGTTCGTTTAACATCTCACGTATAACCATATCATCTCGGCTCGTTCAAGTGTTTAACATCTCATGTATAACCATATCATCTCGTCTCGTTCGTTTAACATCTCACGTATAACCATATCATCTCGGCTCGTTCAAGTGTTTAACATCTCGTGTACAACCATATCATCTCGGCTCGTTCGTTCGTTTAACATCTCACGTATAACCATATCATCTCGGCTCGTTCAAGTGTTTAACATCTCGTGTATAACCATATCATCTCGGCTCGTTCGTTTAACATCTCACGTATAACCATATCATCTCGGCTCGTTCGTTTAACATCTCACGTATAACCATATCATCTCGCTTCGTTCGTTTAACACCTCCTGCATAACCATATAATCTCGGCTCGTTCGTTTAACATCTCACGTATAACCATATCATCTCGGCTCATTCAAGTGTTTAACATCTCCTGCATAACCATATCATCTCGGCTCGTTCGTTTAACATCTCACGTATAACCATATCATCTCGGCTCGTTCGTTTAACACGTTACGCATATCCATAACAACTCGACGCATCCGTTTAACACGTTACGCATATCCATAACAACTCGACTCATCCGTTTAACGTGTTACGCCTATCCATAACAACTCGACTCATCCGTTTAACACGTTACGCATATCCATAACAACTCCACTCATCCGTTTAACGTGTTACGCCTATCCATAACAACTCGACTCATCTGTTTAACACTTTACGCATATCCATGTATAACCATATGATCTCGGCTCGTTCGTTTAACATCTCACGTATAACCATATGATCTCGGCTCGTTCATTTAACATCTCACGTATAACCATATCATCTCGGCTCGTTCAAGTGTTTAACATCTCATGTATAACCATATCATCTCGGCTCGTTCGTTTAACATCTCACATATAACCATATCATCTCGGCTCGTTCAAGTGTTTAACATCTCGTGTATAACCATATCATCTCGGCTCGTTCGTTTAACATCTCACGTATAACCATATCATCTCGCTTCGTTCGTTTAACATCTCCTGCATAACCATATAATCTCGGCTCGTTCGTTTAACATCTTACGTATAACCATATCATCTCGGCTCGTTCAAGTGTTTAACATCTCCTGCATAACCATATCATCTCGGCTCGTTCGTTTAACATCTCACGTATAACCATATCATCTCGGCTCGTTCGTTTAACACGTTACGCATATCCATAACAACTCGACGCATCCGTTTAACACGTTACGCATATGCATAACAACTCGACTCATCCGTGTTTAACGTGTTATGCCTATCCATAACAACTCGACTCATCCGTTTAACACGTTACGCATATCCATAACAACTCCACTCATCCGTTTAACGTGTTACGCCTATCCATAACAACTCGACTCATCTGTTTAAAACTTTACGCATATCCATGTATAACCATATGATCTCGGCTCGTTCGTTTAACATCTCACGTATAACCATATGATCTCGGCTCGTTCGTTTAACATCTCATGTATAACCATATCATCTCGGCTCGTTCGTTTAACATCTCACGTATAACCATATCATCTCGCTTCGTTCGTTTAACATCTCCTGCATAACCATATAATCTCGGCTCGTTCGTTTAACATCTCACGTATAACCATATCATCTCGGCTCGTTCAAGTGTTTAACATCTCCTGCATAACCATATCATCTTGGCTCGTTCGTTTAACATCTCACGTATAACCATATCATCTCGGGTCGTTCGTTTAACATCTCACATATAACCATATGATCTCGGCTCGTTCGTTTAACATCTCACGTATAACCATATCATCTCAGCTAATTCGTTTAACATCTCACGTATAACCATATCATCTCGGCTCGTTCGTTTAACATCTCACGTATAACCATATCATCTCGGCTCGTTCAAGTGTTTAACATCTCATGTATAACCATATCATCTCGGCTCGTTCGTTTAACATCTCACGTATAACCATATCATCTCGGCTCGTTCAAGTGTTTAACATCTCGTGTATAACCATATCATCTCGGCTCGTTCGTTTAACATCTCACGTATAACCATATCATCTCGGCTCGTTCGTTTAACATCTCACGTATAACCATATCATCTCGCTTCGTTCGTTTAACATCTCCTGCATAACCATATAATCTCGGCTCGTTCGTTTAACATCTCACGTATAACCATATCATCTCGGCTCGTTCAAGTGTTTAACATCTCCTGCATAACCATATCATCTCGGCTCGTTCGTTTAACATCTCACGTATAACCATATCATCTCGGCTCGTTCGTTTAACACGTTACGCATATCCATAACAACTCGACGCATCCGTTTAACACGTTACGCATATCCATAACAACTCGACTCATCCGTTTAACGTGTTACGCCTATCCATAACAACTCGAGTCATCCGTTTAACACGTTACGCATATCCATAACAACTCCACTCATCCGTTTAACGTGTTACGCCTATCCAAAACAACTCGACTCATCTGTTTAACACTTTACGCATATCCATGTATAACCATATGATCTCGACTCGTTCGTTTAACATCTCACGTATAACCATATGATCTCGGCTCGTTCGTTTAACATCTCACGTATAACCATATGATCTCGGCTCGTTCGTTTAACATCTCACGTATAACCATATCATCTCAGCTCATTCGTTTAACATCTCACGTATAACCATATCATCTCGGCTCGTTCGTTTAACATCTCACGTATAACCATATCATCTCGGCTCGTTCGTTTAACATTACACACTAACCAAGGACCTATCAAAAATAATTTTAAATGATTTAAAAAGTGATGTAAGTAATTTTAAAAAGTCTTAAGTTAATTAAAGATGATTTTAAATTTTTTTTAGTTGAAATTAAAAGATTTAATATTGACTTAACTTAATTAAAATGATTTAAATTATTTTAAATGATATAAATTATTTTAAAAAGTGATGTAAATAATTTTAAAAAGTGATGTAAATAATTTTTAAAAGATTTAAATTAATTAAAGATGATTTAGAAAAAAATTATTTAAATTTAGATGATTTAATTAATATTGATTTATGTTAATTAACATGGTATAAAATAATTTTTTTTATCAAAAATACTTTCGGCGGGGACATGTCCCCGCTAAAAGTTTTCACCAAAATTTTTGATTTTCCCTCGGTGCATTTACTTTATCCCGCCAAACCTTTTGGCGATTGGTAAAAACTTTCGGCGGGGACATGTCCCCGCCAAAAGTGTGACCTCAATTATTAACAGATGCAGATCTAGTAGTCAACAATTACAAAAAATAAAAAAACAAACACACCTTTGCTCTCTGCTGCTTCTCTCGATCTGCTGCACCACCACCACTACCATCAACACCACCACACCACTACACGACAGCGCCACCACTACACCACCACTACTTCATTGCACCAGCACCACCATCTCCACCACAGCACCCCCACACTCGCACCACTCTGCACATCTCTTTCTCCCCTATCCTGTTTAATTCTTTCTTTTTATCATCTCCTTTCTTCCTTTCTTCCTCTCGTTTACAAACCCAGGTAAATTTTTGTTAACTTTTTGATATTTGTTAATTTTTTGACATTTGTTAATTTTTGTTAACTTTTTTAATGTTTGCTAATAGTTTATGGTTTTTGTGATTTTTTGTTAATAAGAATTGATTGTATGTGTGTTTTTGTATTTTTATTAATTTTTTCATTTTTGTGTAATTTTTTTTGCAGCCGTGAACAAGCCGAGATAGACGAGAACCACATTTGCAGCCGAGACAAAGGTTTAGCTTTACTTGACTTGCCTTGGATTTAATGATACTTCTAAGTTTTGTGATAGAGGTTTAGCTTTGATGGTCAATGTGTATCTGGTATATAGCTAAGGTGAATATGATTATGTTTTTGTTATGGAGTGTTATCAGATGATACATGTGAAGTTTTGACCATTATTAGGTTTGATTGCCGTAAATAGTACAAGATGTATTAGTGATGGTCTAGCCTGAACTGAATAGCCGTATAAGTTTTAGGAGCTGAGTTGGTTCTTTCATTGACTAGAGTTCCAACAAATATCATTCTAGTGTGTATGAGTCCACATGGGTATGTTAAATTGTGTTGAATATATTAAGGTATATGCAGCAACAACAATTGCACCCTAACAATGACGAACTAACAGCCCAAATAATCACGAACTATAACTCGAACAGCAACCGAAAACCACTTCAAACCGCAACAATAAACCTGCAACAATTAATAAAAGGAACAGAAACTGCACGGAATGACTCCTGTCCTTTAAGCTTTATACGGACTCGTATAAGGTGCTGCGAGTCTACAACCGTACAAGCCCCAGGATTTGATGCAGTTAACACGTGTTTATTCGGCAGCGACCGAAACCACACAAAACAATGGTGGTAGCAGAGAACACGAAGACAGAGTATGGTTTGTAAACTAGTTTGATTGCTGTATTTTTTGGTGTGTAGATTAAGGAGAGAAAACCAACTATTTATATGCAAACTTTGATAGTTAGTAACCCACGTACCAAACTCCTCAATCCCATATTTTGTGCATGAAAACTTAGTGGTATGATGGATTAGTGGGAGTGTTCATGTATCATGGCATAATGTAGAGAATAATTAGGAAAAGACTTAGTCATCTTGACCAATCCATCAAAACCCACGTAATTTCTTAAAAAAAAAACCATCAAATAAGTATTACTAGTTTATTTTATTAAACCCCCACCATACTCTTAATTGTAAAGTTATATAATAAAACTATACAACCTCAAATAATATCCAACAATCCCCCACCAGGTTGGATAGTTTTCTACTACTCTGATAAGTCATGTCGCAAAGTGTCACGAAGATTAAACCTTGCATTATATAAGTAGGCAAATTAATTGAAGTCGATTCAATGGTGTCCAAAGGAATTAAACCAAGAACCTTGTGATTTCAATGGCATACTTATACACATTTCTTATCGTGACCATTGTTTTCTCACTGAGCGCGAATATGGCCATGCGCTTAAATCCTGTTTCATGACCCTCTAAAAGAGAAACCAATACTCTTCATTCAAGGCGGCACCACCTCTAGATCATATAGGCAAAGCTTATATTACATCTTTGTTGCTAAGATTTCGCTAAAGCTTTGTTAAGAGGATTGACCTCAACCTCTTCTCGGCAACACCGTACTATCTTTACCACACATGAGTCATCTAAATCGATAGTACCTTCTATCATTTAATGACTTTGTTATTACTCATTAAACTCGTGAAGTAGGAGCACTACAACTGAGTCGAGTTTCCATCATTAATTGATTCATTAGTGGTTTCAAACTCATGTCTCTAGCAACTCTCACTAAATCTCTCGTCAGAGACTTAATGAGAATAATAATCACATCTCAAACACTTAATAGTCTCTCGTCAGAGGCTTAATAAGTGCAACGAACGGCTAAGTTTCTAGATCACTTAACAAACTTATCAATAATGGTACCATTCTCAATTATTTATCTCATATCATGATTTAAGATGAAACATTCATATCATGAATTAACATGAACCGCTTATTCTTGACTTCTTTCAAGAATTTATGTTTCTCAAGTAGTGCTTAGACTATTTTACATAAGTCTAAACTTTATTTGATATCAACAAAGCCACAATCACATTACTTCAGTCAACACACTAACGTTTGGAACCTCATACACGAATGAATATTTATCAAAATTTTTGACAAATCATTTCTAGCAAAATGATTTATTTCATAAGACATAGGTTTTTTAGTTTAGCAACAACAATACTTGTAACACGTTTGTTTATCTTGAACAATTAATAAATCTTGTTATGTAACAAAATTTTCTTTCAACAGAACACAATTAATAAACATGAAAGAAACACTAGCTTTCATTAATGAGTAAAACGATTACTCTAGAATTCAAATAAACAAACTGCAGTATTACGCTAGATTTGAAAACAAACAAACTGTTACGCTAGAATTGGAAACAACAAAACTTAAAACGACATCTACGATGAGAAAATAAAAAGGCGCTAGCCCGCCTTTGCTAGTGTTGAAATAAATGCTAGAAATAACTCGATCTTCAAGTGTTCACCCCACGAGATCATCTCCATCATCAAGGTGAACTTGAGCCACCTTGTCGGCAATCTCGGTGTTCACCATATTCACGTCACTAGTCCCGGATTTTCTATGTTTGCACTCACGAGCATAATGACCCGTTTCACCGCAAACATGACACTTTCCAAAACACTTTGATGGAGCATGTTTCTTGAAGTTGTTCCTTGTTACTCCGATTTTAGCCTTGTTGCGATCATTTCGGAACACTTTCTTCTTAGAGCTATCACCTTGCACATGATAGACACTTGACCCATTGTTACCCCGTTTATCTCTAATTTTAGCCTCTTCCTCCATACGAAGGTGCTTGAGAAGATCATCTAACGAATAATCTTCTGTTTTCTGCAACATTTTCTTAGAGAAACTTTTCCACGATGGGGGAAGTTTGGTTAAAATTGCACCCACTTGGAATGCATCACTGACGGGAACATCAAGTGATTTCAGTTTGTTCACTAGGACTTGAAGCTCATGCACTTGCTCCATAATCGATTTCCCTTCAATCATAGCATATTCAAAATATTTTGAAACCAAATATTTATTCGTACCTTGTTCATGAGTTCTATACTTAAACTCTAGCGCATTCCAAAGCTCTCTTGGATTAGTAACAGACACGTACAAATCATAAAGAGTATCGGATAATGCGTTCTTGATATGGCCACAACAAAGAGTCTCGTCCTCTTTGCGAATCATCCTTAGCTTCTCAAGTTCAGCAACTTTCTTTTCGTCCACCTCTTTACCAGGTTCGGGAACCGGGTTACTTGGAATAGGAGGCAATGTTGGGTCCAAGACATAGTAAACCTTCAATACGATGAGCAAGAACTTCATCTTTTCAGCCCAACGAGTATAGGTACACCCGTCAAACCTATCGAGTTTCACCAACTCTTGGTTCATCATTCGGAGGTTCGTGAAGGAAGAAGATGCACCGATATCCATGTCGAGTATAAAGCTTAAAGAATGTTGAATATATTAAGGTATATGCAGCAACAACAATTGCACCCTAACAATGACAAACTAACAGCCCAAATAATCACGAACTATAACTCGAACAGCAACCGAAAACCACTTCAAACCGCAACAATAAACCTGCAACAATTAATAAAAGGAACAGAAACTGCACGGAATGACTCCTGTCCTTTAAGCTTTATACGGGCTCGTATAAGGTGCTGCGAGTCTACAACCGTACAAGCCCCAGGATTTGATGCAGTTAACACGTGTTTATTCGGCAGCGACCGAAACCACACAAAACAATGGTGGTAGCAGAGAACACGAAGACAGAGTATGGTTTGTAAACTAGTTTGATTGCTGTATTTTTTGGTGTGTAGATTAAGGAGAGAAAACCAACTATTTATATGCAAACTTTGATAGTTAGTAACCCACGTACCAAACTCCTCAATCCCATATTTTGTGCATGAAAACTTAGTGGTATGATGGATTAGTGGGAGTGTTCATGTATCATGGCATAATGTAGAGAATAATTAGGAAAAGACTTAGTCATCTTGACCAATCCATCAAAACCCACGTAATTTCTTAAAAAAAAACCATCAAATTAAGTATTACTAGTTTATTTTATTAAACCCCCACCATACTCTTAATTGTAAAGTTATATAATAAAACTATACAACCTCAAATAATATCCAACAAATTGTACTAATTTTGTCTAGATTAGTTTATTAAAACTGTTAATTGCGTTTTAATACAATATGTAAACATTTTCAAGGGTGTGTGGGCAGTGGCGGACTTATAACTAAACATGAGGTGAAGGCAATCATGTACACCCTGTTGTCTTTTCTTATTGTTTAGTATTTATGTTTTTTAAGAATATATGTGTTGTTGATGATTTTATAGGACAAGAGCAGTGCAAAGGTTGTTAGAAAATTTGAGTTACCCGACTCACGTTATGTTGGTAATGAATGCTTTACTTTGTAGTGCTGTTGCGTTGGCTACTGATCAAAATGGTCATCATGTTATTCAATATTGTTTGGTTAACTACATTTGTACATAGTTTGTAGATGCAAGTTGTGTACATAGTTTGTAAAACAAACTTATATGTACTGTATGTGCTCAGTTACCATTATGACATTATTATAGTATTATTTATTTATACTTTGTACAAGTTATCAGATTGTAAAAAATGTTTTCACCTTAACATCCCATGCTTAAGTTGTATTATATGTTTATCGTTCCTTTTACCTCAAATTTGCAAAAGTTACTAATAGTTTCTGTCATCCATCTCCCTTTGGCAGCCTATTCTCAATGAAATAGCATATGAGTGCTATAAAGTAGCAACGTATAGAAGTGGATGTTGTGTGCTTCAAGCATGTGTGGAACGCTCTCGTGGTGCAGTTAGAACTCGTATTATCACTGAAATTGTGACCAACTCAGTACACCTAGCTCAAGATCCTTTCGGGTTTGTGTCTCTAAATTTTGAAAATAGAAACGTTATTCTTGTCTTTACGCCGAGTGATTATTAATATTGTTTCGTTTGGATTTGTTTCATTAAATATATATTTACAAACGAACATCTGTTTTGTCTTTATGTGTTTATTATTAACAAAGTTTCTTAGCGTATGCGTCTATGTATATATAAAATAAATAAAAATAGGCATTTTTGTTGTCTTTACGAGCGTGATTATTAATATTTTGATCATTATTTTGTTTAGGAACTATGTTTTGCAACACATGGTGGGACTGAAACAACCGTCATTAACTACACTGCTTGTGAGGCAACTAAAGGGTGTGGTCCCACAAAGAACACGAAACTTAAAAAGGTGTAAGATGAAGGTCGTCCGGTAAAATCAGTTTCGAGCTAGGCAAAGAGAGGGACATCGAGAAGTCAGGAGGGTGCACAGGATGAGTCTGAATGTAACGGGGAGGGCAGTGGGGAGTAGGATATGGGTTGTTTGGGTTATTGGTCGGTTTATATGTGTTTTTGGGTTATGGACATATTTTCGGATATTTAGATAGATTATTATGTGTTAGGATCCCCGCTAAATGGATTATGCATATAGTTTTGGACCATTTGGGGTAGGTTATGGATAGTTTTGTAGAAGACCATGTTTTAGGGATCACGGTTTTTGAATCGTTTGACGAATTTCTAATTTATAATATTATGTTTAGCGAATTTGAACCATTTTGTGGTGTTGTAGCATATTTTGTGATGTTGTAGCATGTTTGTGGTTGTAACACAGGTTGGGTTATTGTAGATTTTTTCGGGAAAAAACCTGGAAATTACCCATTTTGCAGCAATTTGCTGCAATATGGGTCAGTCACTTTTGGCGAGGACATGTCCCCGCCAAAAGTTTGCTACTATATCTTTGGATACAACTTTTAGCGGGGACGTGTCCTCGCGGAAAGTGTGTTAATTATTATTTAAATCAAGGATTAAAGGGTTAATTACAACAACGGAAAACACTTTTGGCGGGGACATGTCCCCGCCGAAAGTAGTGCCATGCTGGCATGTTTGACCTGACCAAAATTGTCCACGCTGGCCGTGTCGGTCCGACGTGTCCCCGCCAAAAGTGGTGTCCTTCACCGCCAAAAGTTTACAGCGAAGAGGTTTTGCCGGCGAGCTTTCGGCGGGGACATGTCCCCGCCAAAAGTATTGGACGGGGAGAAGTCCCCGCTGAAAGCTTCAAAATGTCCTCGGGGAAAGTAGCTGTTGTTGTAGTGTTCTTACGAATAATGGGCTTTTGAATGTTTAATGTATAACTTCTTTAGCCCAAGAGACTATGGGCCTCGCGTACTAGCCTATAAATTGACAAACGAAATGCATTTTTTTTTCACCTGGACATCTTTAAAAACATCAAGCGTGCAATATATATCTGTTATCTTTAATCGTTTATTTGATTGTGTTAGAATCTTATGATTTGAAAACTTTTCTTAGAAATAACTTTACTCTATAAATATCTCTCACTATTATTCTTGCACCTGGAAAAGTAAAAAACTTTTAATCTGTTACGAAATTATTGGTTGGAATGTAATTAACAAGAAACAAAAGGTCTTGTTCAAATCTCGCATTTATATATTGTCCAGAAGACAAATAACGAGAACTCGCCTTATCTGATGTGGTTAAACTTGTAAAATCTTTTCAAAAAATGGAAGTTTCACTTCTTACTATCGTGTCACGCTCAATAGGAAGTAAGTTGGATGTTCTTCTCACAACTGAATAAGGAAAACTAGCGTTTAACGTAAATTTCTTACACTAAACTTTGTTCTGTTGCAACATGTAATAAATATGCTCCAAGAGGACGAGGGTTAATTTGTTGAACAAAATGGTAATGGTTCGATTATTACTTCCTAAATAATGACTTGGTTTCTCCCTATCCTCCCCACTAAACAAAAATAAGACTTGCTTTTAAAGGCAATATGAAACTTTTCAAATTGTGCGAGTCAAGTAGCAAAAAGTTCCATAAGTTCCAAGTGGCTTACTGGAAGTTGTTGCACAGGTTTTGACATGGTTTTCACTCTTGATACTTTGACGACGTTCATCATGTCATGCGAAAATATTTGAAATTGGTGTTCATGTTACTCTAATACTTAAAAGCAGAAAAAATATGGCTTACGCAAACCATAGTAGAGTAAGTATACAAACCTTTAGGCCTAGTAGTTAAGTAGGGATCGAGCTTGCGTTCACACAAAATAATAGCTGAGGGGAATGAAGCCTGGTCCGAAATCATTCATGATTGTATGAATATCCATGTCGTGAAAGATTTTGGGCAAGACAACATTCCCCTCAGCATATGATTGTCCCCAAAACTCTCGAAGCAAAATATGATATTAGCCAGTTTAGTTGCTGATAGTTCTTGAATTAAAGCTTGAATATGTATGAATTGTTCATGGTTTTGAAAACCCTCAAAAACATCCCATTATACTGATGATATATAAAGAAAGAAAGCATCCATGAGGTCAACTTTGAGGTAGATGCTTTAATTGAAATAGAAAAAGCAGAAGAAAGGACAATTAATAGATTCCAAAAACTACTCATATCTTGATAAACACCTCATGTGATCGAACCATTCAAAAAGAAATTCTGAGTATCAAAAAATGTGAGAATTCATTATTAGCATTTGATGCTACACTCACTCTCATTCTCATGACTTGTATAGTCAATCACATATTTTATCAGTGCATTGAGTTGTTGGCATTCATAGTCTACCTTTCTAAATTAAAAATGATAAATATGCAAATTAGTTTGCCTTAATAATTTGTACACATACCTATTTTGAGTCGAATTTTATGAATCGTGGCAAGACTATATGCCATGCTTAAGTCTCAAGCGAGTGATATAACATCTAAAATAACTTTTGTGTGTAACTGGACCAACATATTTAAGTTGTAAAGCTTCATGCTTTTTTCAATATTCTTTACTTTAGAATACACGTACTTTCACATAGGAAAGAATAATTACATTTATCACGTAAAGAAATTGAAAAAGCTAATTAACTCACAAGAAAAGCAAAAGTTTGTGTATCGGTCGATCATCTATTTTGACCATACTTAAAAAGGTAAGTTTTGAGCTTGCTTTGACATCCACTGAACAATGAAATGAGGAATGATCGAAACAACGATAAAGCACTAGTGATATATGGTGTGACATTTTTCGAATAGAAGCGATACGTGTTTCTGTCTCAAATCATAAGAAAACGAACGTACACATACATGAAAAAAAAAAAAGAAAAAAAAAAAAAAAAAAAAAAAAAAGTTGGGCATGAAAGGCAAAAATCCGATTTGAAAAGGCTGAAGGTTGCTCAGATTAAATGCGTAACAAGATTTGTGACCATCAAGTTTATGTGACATAGCTCTTTTCTAATATACGATCGAACACCAAGATAACGCCGAAATACTTGTTTTAAAATATGGTTTTGAAGGGATATATATTGATGATTACAGTAGAAAGTTTCCAAACGTGGAATTTTGAGTGGCCTTTTACGCGAAATATATAGACTGGTTTTCATTACTTGACTAAAAGAAAGTCGATAATTATGCACATGTTCTTTCCTTTTCAAAGTGATTTTTTGCTAACCAGAAATTTAGCAGAAACGAGTTGCAATCCAAGATCCAAACTAGCTAATGATCGGTTTTATGAGATCTTGGCTTTTGTCGGACCATTGTATACAAAATTATAAAGTCACCAAAAAGTAAAAATAAACACAAAATTATAAAAGTAAAACTTTAGCATATACTCACTAAAAATTTTCCCCACTAAAAAAGTAAAATTTTAAAACATTCTTTGTAACATTTGCTGACTTAAGCCTATCTAAATAAAAGTAAAGAAAAGATTTACTTAAATTTTTTAAAAAAACGTCGGGGCACAAACTATTATAGAACTTAAGCCATTTTCTAACTTAATTTTCTTAACTTAATTCTTTTTCTAACTCTCATTTCTCCCCCCACCTCTCTCAACGACCTGCACCATCTCCCATCTCCCAAACAGACCTAAATCCACCATGGTTGCCACCACTGAAACCCTAAATCCGGCCTAAATCTACCACTAAAACCCTAAATCCGGCCTACATCCACCACCGAAACCCTAAAATTGTTAATCGGCACCGTCTTCTGTCTCTATCCGGCCTTCTATCCATAACCCCGCACCGTCTCTATCCGGTCGTCTCTATCGCCGATTGAAACCCTAACTCAGGTATAATACAATGTACATTTTGTATTTAGAAAGTGTTAATAAGTGATAGCTGCTGTTTTGTTTATTACATGTATTCAGATCTGCTGTTAATAAGTGATATCTTTGCTATTGATTGCCGCGGGTCGATTTGTAGGAATTAGCTTAATAGATAATAGAACTCGTTAGTTTTGTGCAAATTTTCTTTCAGGTAAACGGCTAATAGCGAGTTTATAAATATGATGTTGAAGATATCGTATTATGATCTTAGAAAGTATATGATTGTATAGAGTGATTGTTGACTCATGACTGTTATAATGTCTAATGGCAATGAAGCTGAGGTTTGGTTTAGAGATTGATGCTAATTTAGTGTTAAGTGAAAGTTAGATTAGGAAGTCAAAAGATGGGAATCTGAACTTGAGATAAAATATGGGAATGTATTAAGTGCTTTACACGTTATTCATCCACAACTTTTACATGCATTTCAATTGACAGCGACCATTTCTCTAGTATAATATGTACTAGCAGAACTATTCGACAATTTTGAGTAGCAGTGTCTATGTAAAGTAGCGATTGATTAAAGAATTAGCTTTACTCACTTATCATTTAGTCACTAAAAGTGAATCTTTGCTCACTCTTAGTTGTAAAAGAAAGTGGCTAAAACATTTTAAATAGTCTTTGGTGTAAAAGAGAATTGACACCTTTACCTACTAAAAGTGAATAGTCACTAAAAATTTGACCCTTTTGCTTACTAAATATTGTGTAAGGATAGACTTTTAGTGATGGCTTCAGTAGTGACTGTTTTCTTTATAGTGGGAGTTGCTAAAATAGCTTTTAGTAACTCTTTTCTTATCTTTTGCTCACTCTTGAATTAGTGAGCAAATGCCACAAATTTTGTAGTGGTAGCATGTGTAATAGCCCAAACCTTCCATATTAACTACATATACCAATGGTCTGGTTAAGTACTCTCATGTTTTTATAGTACTAGTGTTGAATGCATCCTCTCAGCCATAAAAATATAACATGTGTTAACGACTAGTTTCTATTCTCATGATGTAGTTCATTGATGTTTACAAGTGTGATCGTCACGAAGTTTAAAGGATAACTAATTAAGGACTAAGCTGTCCAGGAACAAATATTTGGAGAAGATATCGTCTCAGCTATAGAAATTTGTATCTTATATATCGAACTTGGGCCACATATGTTTAATGATCCAGATTAGCTGGGCAGACCAGGCCATATCCTTTATGGTTTCCAACTTGACAATTAGTTAAACTGATTATATTCGTTACGATTTTCATCACACTTATAAACGAAGTCAAAAAAATATGATAGAATTATAGAAACAAATATTAATGGCAAGATCTCTTTTGATTTAGTATGTAGAATTGTTACATCCAAAAAACTTCACATGCATTACACAAAATTTGCCATTTGAGATAGTGTACGTATGAGGTGGGCAACTTCCCACGGCCCTCAAATTTCAAGAGCCTCTAAAATTCACCTCATATATTTGTACTAAAAAGGTCATTAGGTGAAAAAGTTCCTTCTAACGAGCTCTTGGATGCTGAAATCATTCTCGGGGTCGTCAAAGGTTTTATTAGGCTATTTTTTCATTCTTTTCACTTGATTATCACTTGGTTGGATCATTTCGAGTGCATTTGTGAACTAAGCCAATTCAAAATATTTCAAACAGCAAGTTTAGGACAGTCATTTGAAATCAAAGATTCAAAGGTATCTTTTTACCTTATTATTTGAAAAAATTTCGTTATTTTTACGTAAAATCCACTATCCATTTTAGAGCAAATTGACTCGAAGATTTGGTTTTAGCTTTTACATCAGATAATACCATAACTGTGAATTTTTTTACATACTAATCAGTTTTTATTGTATCAAACAAATAGTTGAAACATTTTATTTAGAATTGATCTTTGAGGGCTCACTTTCGCTCAGCCCCTTCAAATTCTCGCTCGGAGACGGCCCAGTTTGTTATTATATACCCAGCTAGCTTTGCATAATTTCATATTTTACTTATCGAGTCATTGAATCTCAACCGACATGGAGCACCTAAAATTCAGTACCATTTCAAGTATGTCATACTAGTAACTAACATCAAATATTAGACAATAAGAAAGAACCAAATTACGACGAGGTATATGTTACTCGATCACGATATTTATTCATGCATACGTACATCGTACATTGTTAAACCCTTAAACAACACAATATAGATTAAACAGTTGTGTAGCCATAATATTGATGTATAGGAAATACATCTTTATTGATCATAAATACTAAATACATACAAGCTGACCGACCGCACCTACCAACTTAATCAGCTCAGAAATTGGTGACTATGCATGCTTAAGTAATTATCGGAGTTCGAATGACAATTCCACAAGAGTCTACCCACACCCACACACGATCACATCGGAAGTCCCTAGTCACCGGAGTTCCGTCCAATAGCACGATCGCATGCACAAGTGGATTCTCTCGCTCAATCGTAGCTGCTGCATCTTCTCCTTTCGCCCCTACGAACTCGGGCCAACAACTCTTTCCTGTGTCATATATTCGAACACAAAATAGTAAGAAAAAAAATGCTCAAATTAATAATCATGCTAAATATAAAATGCTAGAGGAGGTTATTGAATTTTGTTACCTTCGCAGATTGACATTCTTGTATGAGCATCGAAGAATATGGAAAACGAGGTGTTTAAATAGACATAACCAGGCTTAGACCACGTGTAATAAGAAGCGCCCAAAACCACATTCACCACGATAGCTTTTTCTCTCTACAACCAATTTTACTGCTCTCTCCATCTCAAAATTATTGTTAGAAGACAAGAATTACAAAGTTTAATAAAAGTGGAGTCACTTTTATTTTTAATCACTCAAAAAAAATATTATATTACTATATTCTCTATTTTATACTTAAAAAAGAAAGTGTACAACTAATTTGAGGCATCCCAAAATATAAATGTGGACAATAATTTTGAAACAGAGAAAGTACTTAGTGTAATAAAACAATAAACTTCACCACTATTATATGTCTCACTTAAACAGAAATATACCAGACATAAACCATTTAATAAAAAAACTCACACACACAAAAAAAAAAAAACTCACACGAACTCGATCGTCTACACAACGAGTCTTGCTTTCTTCCCATCCAGAACTCGATCGTCTGCAAAAGGTGGTCTTAAAACTGGCTGGGTGCACAAATTAAGTATTTCTAAGCTACAATATAAGGGAAAAAATGAAAAGAAAAGTGTTGATTTTAGTTAAAATGATTGAGTTTAATAAAAATTATATCTATTTTTCACAAACTAATGGATCATATAAGTGATTATTATAAACACAAATTTTTTTCAGCGAACATATTTACAAAATTTTTGTATTTATAAAAGTTATCACTACAAATAAAATTTTTATCAAGGTTTTATGGCATCACAGGACCCATTGTTTTGTCATACTTGAGTTTTTTCGATAATTTTGGTAGGCAAAAATGCAAAATTCCAACTTTTTTAGTTAAAGTGAAAAGTCTAAATTGCCACTACAATCTTATCATCATTCTGTGATTGATCACATGCATCTAGCCCACTACAATCTTATCATCATTTAACCAACTGGGCTAGCTCAGCTTGGCCACCAAGTGTAATCTTGGAGAAGTATCCTTGGAGAGGTCTCATGTTCGAATCTCACTATGGACCTTCAGGGGCCCGATAAAATAGAAGCAGGAATGGGGTTTATCCCCTAAGGAGAAATGTTCGATGCTTGCATATTACTCAATTAGATGTCACTGTGGGCTCGAATCACTAACTGCTAACTCGCCGTTAAAAAAAAAATAAAAAAAAAAAATAATCTTATCATCATTCTATGATTGAGTTGCATCAAATTATGATACTATTTTTTTGTCAATAGGCCAAAATAACACTGAAAAGATTAGAAATTTACTGTTGGGAAATTGAAAACAAGATCTTTCCGGTTCGCCCGTTGCAGTGGATGCAAAAACATTTTGTTTTTAGCCACATAATACAATTTTAACAATAATATGTTTTTCCTGATCAGTAATAAGAAAAATGATGTAAAAGAGTAAAAATATAAAGTTTTCATACGTTTAAGTATTATTTATTGTATTATTAATGTTAAAAAGGTATTAAGATATAAAGCTTAATGGGTTTAAAGGATATTTTGTGCTACCAGTAACATTAATGGAGTCAATTAATAAAATTATAGAGTTTGATAAAATATGTATTAAAGTTTAATAACATTGAAAGAGGTTAAAATCTAAAGGTAAATAGCTAGACTAATTTGTTGTAGTGCTAACTTTCATAAGCTATAAAATGTCATCGAGAACACAAAATAATAAGAAAAAATGTTTAAACAATCATGCTAAACATAAAATGCTAGAGGAGGTTACTGAATTTTGTTACTTTCGGAGTGTGACATTCTTGTATGAGCATCGAAGAACATGGAAAACGTGGTGTTTAAATAGATGTAAAGGGGTAAGGAATAAATTGTACCTACGTATTCAATGACGTAACCAGGCTTAAACCGGGTGTAATATGAAGCACCAAGACCACATTCACCATCACAACTTTCTTTTTCTACAACCAATTTCATTACCAACTTACTATAATAAAACAATCAAACCATTAATATATAACCAACTTAAACATAAATATACCACACATAAAACATTTAATAAAAACACCCACACACACAACAAACCTCTCACGACTAGGTTGTCTGCACGGCTGAGTCTTTCTTTCTTCCCATCCAAAAAACATGCTTAAGGTTAGCCGTAATAGTACGTGATCGACGTGTCTTCGTGGTGCCATATTGGCAATGCACATGTCTTCATTCTCTATATTACGATGGTCTTAAAACTGATTGGGTGCACAAATTAAGTTTTTTAAGCTACAATATAAGGGAAAAAAATGAAAAGAAAAGTGTGATTTTAGTTGAAATGATTGAGTTTAATAAAAAATTATGTCTATTTTTCACAAACTAACTGATCAAATAAGTCATGCTTATAAACACCATTTTTTTACAACGGATGTATTTACGAAAATTTGGTATTTTTTAACAAAAGTTAGCACTACAAATCAAAATTTTATTAAGGTTTCATGACATCACATGTCCATTGTTATGTCATATTTGAGTTTTTCGATACTTTTTAGTAGGCAAAAATGCAAAAGTCCAACTTTTTTAGTGACGGGTCAAATGTTTATAGAGTGACGGCGTCAAGACCTACTTGACGGCGTCAGAACCCAAACGAGATGACGTCATGACGGCGATTATAAGACGAAACCCTAATTGGAGGCGAGCTGACCGCGGTTCAGATTGCAAGTGACACCGTCACAGTTGTAAATTTATATATATACTTTTCGAATCTTTTTTATTCATTGTAACATCTTGGAGGAACCTAAACCCTAGACGATTTTCTCAGCTTTTGTAAGGCTTTTTCACCCATGTTTTATTGAAGATAAATTATTTTTTTAATTATTCAATATGCCTATGTATTGGTTGATTGTATGCTTTTCTTCTCTTCACTTTAACATGCTAGGCTAGATTTAATAGTGTTTGCTTATATATAATGAAACCTAGTTATTGATGATTGATTTGTTGTCTCTTTTTTAATTGATTGTCTTGCGTTAGAATAAAAAAAAAAACATGCTTAACTCTTATAAGTACTAGCTTGTTCATCTTATAAAATGCGGCCCTAGAGTGCACTAGTTGGTTTTCCTCGTTGTATTTATTGTGTGAATTGCGACTTGTAGATCATATAAAACTTAATAGACTTTAATGTTTCTAGGGGAGACTTACATGTTCATAGAGTTGGGGCATTTGGCACCTCCCCACGACCAATAAAAAAGAATACAACACTTCAATTAAAATAAGGGCGTGACAATTTGACTAATCAATAAGAGATAACTAGGGAGTATGGAAATCTAAGTGAACACAATCTCCTATCATAAGAGTTACCACTTTTTATTTGCTTGTTATTTAGTTTAATTATTTAGTTAATTAGTAGCTAAAACGCTCATTGTTCAAACCTCGAGATTTTTAATTTGCTTTTCATAAAATATGAAAACACAAAAATACTCATCCCTCACCTTTAGGCTTATCTCAACATACTCTTCGGCCTTCACATACAATATTCCCCTAGAGAACGATCAGTCCTCCATGTCTTGCCTATACTACATTACAATGGTTGTCTACACTGCCTAGGAGGATTGTAAAACTTTTTAGGAGGTCTTACAACTGCCCCATCAATTTCATCATGGTTCTGACATTGCTTACTTGCTGCTATATGTGGATGATATCATACTTACAACTTTGTCTTCAGCTTTCTTATAGCGGGTTATTACCTCGTTACATGGTGAGTTTACTATGATAGACCTTGGTTCATTGAATTATTTTCTTGGCATTTCTGCTCAGCGGTCATCTGCAGGTTTATTTTTATCCCAGTCTAATTATGTTGAGGAAATTATTTTGTGTACACATATGCAGAAGTGTAATCCATGTAGGACTCCTGTAAATATTGAGTCTTAATTAGGAGATGATGGTGATCTTGTGAGTGATCCTATGTTATATTTGAGGTTGGCTGGTGCACTTCAATATCTCACATTTACCCGCCCTGACATTTCTTACGCAATTCAGAAGGTTCGTCTTTACATGCATGATCCACGAGAACCACATTTGACTGTTTTAAAGTGTATTTTACGCTATGTGCATGGTACTATTGATCATGGCCTTCAACTTCATGTATCGTCTACATTTCACCTTACTACTTATTCCGAAGATGTCTGAGTTGGTTTTCCGGTTACTCATCGATCTACCTCGGGTTATTTTGTTTTTCTTGGTGTTAACTTATTGTCATGGTCTGCCAAGTGGCAGGTTACCTTGTCTCGCTCTATTGCTGAAGTTGAATATAGAAGTATTGCTAATGTGGTTGCTGAGACTGCTTGGGTGCGTAATCTTTTACGTGAGCTTCATGCTCCTTTGTTTACCTCTACATTGGTTTATTGGGGTAATCTTAGTGCAATATATTTGTCTACTAATCATGTGCAGCACCAACATACCAAATCTATTGAGATTGATATTCACTTTGTCCGTGACTATGTTGCTTTTGGTCAAGTACGCATTCTCCATGTTTCCTCACGGTTTAATTATGCGAATATTTTCACTAAAGGGGTTCCTACTGTGCTATTTCTTGATTTTCACTTGAGTTTGAACATTCGAAGCCCCCCCGCTCAAATTGCGGGGGTGTATTAGTTAATTCATGTATTATGGATTAAGCTCATATTTGTTATTAGTTTAGTTTAGGCTTTCACTCATTATGCTTCCTTACTTTCCAAGCTATTATGTTATATTTATACTTTTCGAATAATTTGAATTGCACTTAAAGGAAGTTATCAAATCTAATAACAATGAGCAGAGCCAAAATCTAAATCATGATCACATTGTATGCCCCTTTAAGAAGCAAGAATAAACACACTTGAAAATCATTAGAAGTTTAGAACCCAAGTATATATGCAGCAGCAACATTTGTCACAGTGCTTAATGTTCCTGGCATACCATGTGCCTACATGAAATGTGTTTTATATGTAACCATTTTGAGATGTTACCCACATACACACCATTCCAGTTACATGAAAAAGTGTTAACATGTTGGGCTACAATTATACCTATATACTAATAGCCGTGGATTTACTGTTCCTTTTTTTTGGCCCTTTTGCTTTATTGGGTAGGCCCAAAGCCATTCCACTTCTTACCACCCGGATCCGAAGATATGCTATCTCCTATCACAAGTTTTCCAGTTTACCGGAGATCCGTCGGAGCAAAAAAATCCGAAACACAAAACGAATCGGGGCATCTATAGTGAATTATGTTTGTGTAGCTACAGTAGGATCTACAGGACTTGAATATTTTAATGCGTGTACAGTATCTATGTGAGAGGATTCATGATTTGTGGTTGTATTTTAGCCATTTGCACCCTTTTTTTTCACTACCACAGGTTTGTGGCTATATTGCTTTTGGTGTTTTGGATTCTTCATAAGAGCGCACACACACACATAGTAAAATACACCCACTTAGATCTAGGGTTCATTATTTTATTTTACTCCAGTTATTATTATTATTATTATTATTTTGATAAAAGGTTTGTATTTTTATTCACATGTTTATGTTTAATTTCAGGTTTTAAGTATTTTGAGTGGGATCCATGAATTGCAAAAAAGATGGAGTCCCACTGCCATGAATTTTTTTAGAAGGTATGTGATTCTTTATTTTTTTTACTGATCTATGGTTATTTTGTGTTTAGTTTAAGTGGGTACTGATAGGATTTTGGTTTTGTGATTCTTGTGTGATCTTTTGTGTTTTTCATAATAGGTATAAGTAAAATTAGGGTTATGTTTTAATTTATGTTCTTTGTTAATTTTAGGGGTTTCGGCTTGATGCTGTGTTTTCAAGGTTTTTCTTCATAGTTTGCAAGTAGCTGTATCTTGGCGGGGCATTTAGATCAATGCAGCCATGGCGGTTTTTGCACCACTGATGTGGAACCTAAAGTGTGATGGATTCAGGCAACGTTCACTATAGGTTCGCGCAATTGTGCCTTGGCTAGGTAAACTGTTATGTTTGCAGCCATGTGGGTCGGATTTTCTATGGATACAGGAGGGATGTGACTAACAATTGATGAAAGCATTGGGTGGCTTAGGAAATGATGACAAATGGGCGTAATATACCAGCACCTGCAATTTGGCGGGGTACCGGGCCTTGAGTTTTTGTTACAGCCAAGGTATGGTTGCAGCCAAAAATGGTGTTTGGTTTTACTGCTATATTTGTAGACCTGAGGCTCATTCTTTTTTAGCCGATGATGATAATCTACTGATTACTTTGCGCAGTTTAACCATCCTCATATCTTGGCTAGGTAGTCACACCGATTGTGATTGCAGTCATTCAGAGCTTTGGGTATTGCAATTGTGTTCAGAAATCTGATCCTTTACGTGGCCAAGCTTCCCTTTGCAAACACCTAATTTTTATTGGGTGTATATGCACATCTCTTATGGCTCATTTTATTTTGGGATCACTTGGCCTTGGTTAGTTTGTAAACAAAGTTTGTGGTGCTTAGTATTCAATTTCGTAGAAGGATATCTGGTATATGTGTTAATAATATGCCTGAGCTTTTTTTAGTGGTCGAATACTGATCACTGCTTATGGCTCATATTACCATCTTGGTGGAGCAACCTTATCCGAGTGGTGGTTGGTGTTTGATTTGATATTTCAGGGGCGATGCTGAATTTTTTGCGTGTTAGGTTTTCCAAGAGCGAAGCTTACGCATTCCCGTACCTTGGCACGGTAACCACAATTGCTATGTGGGTGCAGTCATGTCGGGTGCTTCGAGTTGCCCAAGGAACTGCAGATCTGAGCCTCATGAAAAAGAAAAAAAAGTTGACATACCAGATAACGTTGGCTGCAATATCAGTTACAAGGGCTTTAATAGTCCATCGGCCATAGTTGCAATTCCAATTGAAATTATGATGTTTTAAAGCAATATTAAGGTCGTTGGACTCTTACAGTCCGTATGACTGCAAAAGCAAAATAAAAGTATTACAACAATGCAAAAGGAGATGCTAAGATATTTTCTTAAGATCTTCTTAATGCTAAGTGTTTGGTTTAGATGTGTTCCCATGTATTGGTAAAAAAATGCAGATATATTGCAGCGGATATTTTTTGGTTTATGTGCAGGGAATCCATGTGTCGATAACATTAGTTGTTGTTTTTTTGGTATTCTATCGATCATCGGATTGGTGGGTATATTGTTCTTTAGCAACATGAACAAACCAAGAAAACATCGCCTCAAAAATTCTGATCGTGTTGAAGGTTAATTAGACTATCATATTAACTGTCTTGATTTTATTATATATATTACCAGCCACGGTTTTCATATGTAGTTTTATGACTCCTTTTATGCAGATGCGTTCTTGCCATCAGAGACTGTTGATTGTTCACACCTTGGAAACCGACGTTTGACAACCGTGTTCTATAGCTTTAGGGTGTTAGCAGACCAACTGTTTGCATTGAAACTGACAATGACACATCCGTTGAAAAGTATAATCTACTAGCTGGAGCAATACGTATGTTCCAAACTTTTGCAACTATTAATTTTGGATTTATTAATTTCAGTACGTCGGCTTTTATTACCCGTTCTTTACAAGAGTTCTTACAGTTGTTTTGTTACACTTCCATAGTCTGCACCCACTTCTAATGTTACCGCTACTGAAGCCACAAGCTCTTCGGGAGCTATAAACAACAGTACATCTTTTGTATTTAGAATAAAACATTCGTACATACTTTGTATCTTATCATCGATGTCTTCTGATATTTATTTTATTTCGTGTGTCCGCAAGAGCTGAGTAACCATCTACTTCTATAACAGTCATTTTTATCATGAAACAGATACAGAGCAAGGTACCAGATGAACCCGCCTCTCGGAGTTATCAAAACACCATACCAAGATCCTGTGCAAGAAAATAGCAGAAATAGATTCCCACTAAAAACGCTGCTCAGTCAAAATCCCGACACCTACAAGGTCAACTTTCTATATTATAAACACTTATTTGAATATAAGTAACCGAATACATAGATCAGTCATACAAGATATACAACGTAACTGACTAGACCTTATAACAATTACAGGGGGTGAGGTTTACTAGTGATGAGACAATTACAATCACAAACACAACCAAAAGCTTGTATTACATATCATGCACCCAATGCAGCTAAAAAGTTACAGAAGAAAACGGCGTCTGCAATTGCATCGACTACGATGAACAGCCGAAACCATATTCTCTATATATACTAATTGTGTTGATGACATTAAAAAAAATATTTTTTTGGGCCTGAAATTGGATTCCCCTTGAGCCCATTTTTGGCTCTTTAGTCTTGTGTTGATGCTAGATTGCTAACATTATCTATCTATATATACTTGAGCAATATAAAATACTAAAAAAAGGACGGTGGCATATACTATTGTACGAGTAACTCATTTAGCTTTGCAAGCACATACATTTAATATTCCTATTAATAGTAAAAAGATAGAAAAATTACAAAACATACCCTGAACTTTTTAATATTTACAACTTTTGTTATATAATAAACTTTATTCTCCAAATATTTAACAGATACCTACCGGTTTCTTAAATAAAAAAAATACTGGCAAAAAGGTCTCTCGATAACGAACAAAACAAGGCTAATATTGATATGTACGTCCGATTTTATAAAAAATGTTGAAGTTTAATATATATTTATATAGTTTGTAAATAAAAGAACTTTCAAAATGCATCCTTAACCTATCAAATAGCTTTAAAATTATCCTAAATTTTTTTAAAACTATAAGGGTCAAAATTAGCTCTGCTAAGACATACTTGACAACTACAAATATAGCTTGACACAACATTTTTTCCAAACAAATACAACATGTGTCGGCAAAAAAAATATCACGATCTCACAAGAAGAAGCCCCGCGCAAACATTATTTGTAAATAATTATCGAAAAAATTCCTCAAAAATACCCGCTGCAACGCAGCGGGCACCTTCCCACTTGTTACAAGTAATCATCTATAAAACATACCCTTACAACCCCTTAAACTTAAAAGATTCTATCAACATAATTAGTTGGTCGGATATTTGCAGATATATAATTTTAAGGGGTTAATCACGGATCCATCCGCAACAGCAACGCTCACTTTCTTACACCAGGATTAAATGATATCACGGGATGCACATGTGAAGAGTTGGTCGAAAAACACGTCCCCGCAGACCCAAAGTAAGTTCCACCATAAATTTCAACAACTGAAGGACAACAACACGTTTTCCAATTCCACTTCAAAACCAAAAGCAGATTTGATGTTTCGTTTACCGAACATGTTGGAGGAAGAATTCAGGTTTCAGCAGCATCTGTTGTTATAAGTTTTTCCCTTTTATTGTTAAGTTTAAGATTTGATGTTCCTTTTGGGGTTTTTTTTGGATCTGCTTAATTTTTCGTTTGGCTGTTCACCTGTTTGTGGCACACTAGATTCAAAAATCTCTCACATTAGGTTTGAAAACAAGCATCCTAATACATGTGACTAGCAGACAGTGAACATACACAAGTATAAAAACAACACTTAAACAATTCACCATGAACATGAACAAGTATATTTCATGGCTAAAACACAATACAAAATTAAATATGTCTTGATATCGTGTAAAACACACCTGTTGTTGTTAAGGCTATAAAAAAAGTAATGGAGGGTCGGGTATGCTAAAGGTGACGAGCGAAGAACATGCCTAGCGAAGTGCTGATTTACTATGCTTATGCATCCTAATTCCTAATGAAGTGCTGATTTATAAAGTTTTAAAGAAGATGTATTCATGTATTTACTTTGCTTATGCAGCCTAACGAAGTGCCCATTCAGAAAATTTTCGGAAGAGGATGACTTTCAGTGAGCTGCTACCAACCTTGCCTTAACGCGTCTGCTACATGTGTGGGATTAACCAGAGGTTCAACTTAAGGTAAATAAGCCCGTTTTGTGTACTTTTGGTATCTCGGTTCATACCAATGTTGATTATGAAGAAGATCAAATACCTAAACGCAATTAAAAGCATATTGGTTTTCAAAGTTACATATTTACAAATGATATACTCTATTTATAATTACTTCACATACAAAATCCTACGTGCTTTAACAAATTCAAAAGTAGTCTGATAAAATAAGATTTGGATTCATCTAGGGGTGTGTTTTGACACTTTTTGACACACCAGTCAATGCCGAATCCAACTTTTTTCACGCTTTTTTCATCTAGAATATAGTATCATTACGTAGCAAGTAAATTCTTCCAAACGAGTGAGCTGAGTATGAACATTTCCTGTTAAGTCCAGTTTTACTGTGTTGCATGTTGTTCCCGGAAAAAGGAGAACATTTTCATTATTCCATGTTCCTATATTCATTTTGGTTTCTCATTATTTATTCTTTTTTGTTATTGATAATGCATTAGGGTCATGCTTTAAAATGAATTTCAATGTGGCTACTAGACTATCATGTTTACATAGTGATCACTTAAACATACCTCTTTGCTTGCTTTTATCACAAACATATAGTAGAGGTGGAAATTTTGACCCATTTACTCATGATTCTCAAACGGGTCAAATGAGTAAAAGGAATGGGCCATACAGGTTAAAAATCACTTAAAGTCTATTCCTGATGCATGCATACGACCTACTGCCCTTTATGAAAAAATTAGATTAACATGGTAATATTATTGTTTTTATTAATATCATCTATTATGTAAAAAATTAACAATGAAATTGCCACCTGAGTTAGTGAACAATGTTGTTGCCACCTAAGTCAACAACAAATCTTGCACTTCATGTAATTTTTTTAAAAATTTCCACCTAAGTTAGCAGTAGGTTGTATGTATGCATGAAATTGCCTACTTGGTCGGTAGGTTGTATGTAAAATTTAGCAATGATATCTTATATACTAAAAATTAATCTTATTAGGATATCGCCTAAGTTTATAACCTTGCAGTCTTTGGTTCTTTTTGTATGAAACATCGTTTTTATTTTAAGAAGATTCGTTAGGAACAAGGTAAGATAATAAAAGGACCTGCCAAATTTAAGAATGTACATATGTAGTTGGCAAGGATGGTCACACTAATGACCGAATGTGATATTCAAATAAAAAGGAAAAGAGACATGTTATACATCTATTGCTCAGAATTTTCCTTTTAAGCATGTTAAGAATAAGTACTTCCATAGCATTATGTTAGTGTACTCATGGGTAGCTTTACTGGCTAAGGTAAGAACTAAAAACAAGAAAAAAAATTACTTATTAGTGATAATGGAAAGGTATAGTAGTATTGTACCCTTTTAGAAAGTAGGCATAAACATACATAATTCAAGTTGCCAAGTACTCCCTTTTCCAGGAAATGTTGTTTTTCTTTATAAGCAATTTTTTCGGTCAACAATTAATTTGTTTAGTATATTAATGGGAGACACCCGCTAGATCCAACTGAATTGGTTTGCTTGCGCCGGGGAAATAAGCTAATTCAGACACCCCAAAAGTATAATATTTAATTCTTTTTTCTGAGCGATTTTTAGTTTTATGTGTGTGTGCAGCCACTGTTCATTCTTTGCCGCATTTGAAAAGCAATCGATAGGCTTGCTGTTTTTTGGCTTTCTAGAATGGAACCTGATTTTGGCATCTTGCATTTTCTACTACTGAGCATAATGCAAGAATGTTCAAACCTAAAATTTCCATATTTAATTATAGAAACCGCAGGTAACATTGTGTCTTACGTGGCATGGTATGTAGCTTTATATTAGAGCAGTATAGTTATACCCCTTAAATTAACGAAGCACTAACTCATGTTTTTGGTATTTTTTTCCGGGGAAATATATCTATATCAATTTTAATTACAGTTGCAACCAATTGGTCTTCCGTGGTTGGTATATAACCTTCCTTTTGTAGAATTTTGTTTTTTACATATGTTGTTCTGTAATCTAACCTTTCATCTTTGTTATCAGGTTATCACTCCAAACTTGAACGCTAAATTAGCTGTCCAATATGTTGCAGTAGATGCCTTTGGACTTCTTATGTCTACACTCCAGGTGCGTACCCTGTTTTTATGTATTTAATGTTGAGGAGAGTGCGGTTTCTACATGATAAAGTTCGGCTCAGCAACAATGTAAGTTCACACATATATAAACATTCTCATGGATTAAAAAATGTTGGCTCATGGGCAGCTCAGCTCCCGTAGAAAAAAAAGACAATGCTCAGCTCCGGAACGGAAAATACTGATTTTGTTTCTTCTTACGCTTGGAAAGCACAGAAACCAAATTGTACATTGTAGGTTGATTTATGAATTTAGTTATTAGTTCTTTACAAAAGGCTCATGTGTTAAACATGATTATGGAATGTATTTTTTCAATATTGTTCGTTATCGCTGAGATGACAATAGGAACAACACCAATAGCATAAGTGAAACATAAATTGTATACATCATTTTAGCATAATATGAAGTGACGCATCAGTTCATCAATTTTGCATTAGATTACCACTTTCCTATATTATAGATTACCGCCTGCATATTAACATCCTAACACGATACGACACATTTGAACCTCTTTTTTAGCCTAACTTACATATGCAAACATCCCGCGGTAACGCGCGAGCTTAAGACTTCGTTTTATCTATAATAAGTTAACTGATGCATTCCAAACAGTCTAAAACGTGCCAGATGGGTTGAAAGCCAACTACAAGTTTTGATTTTTCTAAATTCTGTAATCTGTTGTTATATATCTGCGTATAATTACTTTGCTAAACAACCTATATGCTTAATGTATACAAGTCAGCTGTACAAAAAACAATTCGAAACAACCGTTAACTAAACAAATATTAATGCTCCATTCAAAGACAAAGAAAATGTAATCAACTTAATCATTGATATCCATCATTCCAATAACAACCAATGTATGACATTTATATAAAAAAATAGCAAAAGTTTATGGATTGGGGGTGACAAGATGAAGAAAATCACAACTGATTTTCTTTTGAAAGCTATCAAATGAATTCTAACTAGCTCAAGAAATTTGGACTAAATAAAGATACTTGATAGTTCACAAGTCATTCAAGTTATTTTACAGGTATGACATGGAGATATTATACCTGGATCTGCTAGTTTAAAAACTTGTATAACTTTGTTAATTCAAGCTCATATTGCTTAAGTTTATTGAGCCACTAGATCTTAACTGGCATAGCAATTTGTTGTTTCGGGTTTACTACTACAATTAGTACCAAACATTCGACAAGAAACGAGAGCTGAGCCACTAACAAAACAACTAAATAGTTACATAACTTGCATATGAAACACATATGTTACACATTTATTTATTTATGCTTTAAAAAAGCACACATTTCTTCACATAACTTAAACTGTAGTAATGCCAGAAAATCTACAAGAGGTACATCATTTATTTATTAAGAATACCATAAAACATGACTGCAAGTCTGCAACTCCTTGCTCCTATCTCGGTCATTGAACTTAGCCAATTTCAGGAACTTGAACAACAATCCCACGAGAGTTCACCCTGACGAACACACGGTCACAACGAAAGTCAATAGTCGTGTCACTTCCGTTCAATATAACAATTGCATCTACACGCGGATTCTCTCTTTCAATTGTAGCTGCAGCAGCTTCTCCTGTTGCCCCAACCAACTCGGGCCATGACCTCTTTCCTGTATCAGATATCCAAACACCAACATTCTTTATTAAAATAGTCGAATAAAGTGGAAATTAAAAAGCGAAACCAACTCATATGATTTTACCTTGGCAGTCTGTCATTTCTTGTATGAGCATTTATGTACATGTAGAATCGGTGTATAAACACATGTGTAGATGTCGAGTGTAGGCTGTATGTTATTCATCCAGGGTTGTACTTTCACCTTTGCGGTTTTTCAGCAGTTCCATTTGGATTGGCAACCGCAAAACCCTAAAGTCCAACCTCTTTTAGGCAAAATTGAAAATTCAATATTGCCACTATTGTTGACTTTCTAAATTTGGACATGTTGGTAAAAAATAACTAATTAAAAGAATAATGAATAAGTAATAAACAAGAGCTATAATTGTATTGCTGTAATTGTTGTTGTTTTTGTGATGTTTACAATGAGATACATGATCCCTATTTATACTAATCTAATAGACACCTTCTAACCATCATAACTCTTCAAGGAAAAGTCATGACCTTTTGATGAATCTTGATTGGCGCCTCTTTCTGAAATGGTATGTCCTCCTGGAGATGTCGATACCTTCTGATGAAGGTTACCATTTTTGGTCTTGTCACAATACACCCTCATACTAATCCATACTTTCTAAATACATATTAAACTTAAATAAAACTTTAGATAATGACACCAAGACCCCTATACTAAACTATATTTGGTTTAATATCCAATACACCCCCTAAACTAAATATTGTTTAACCGAGGACTTCTGGTTCCTTCAAGATCCGGTTTGCCGTTAGAGAAGTGTTGGTTCATCATCTACATCCCAGATCAGGTTTGCCTCCTCCTTCTTTTTCGAATTTGGACATTCATGCTTGAAGTGTCCAAGTTTATTACACTTGAAACATCTTATATGATCCTTATTTTGTTGGAGGCGATTCCTATCTTTATTTCTCCATGTCTTCCAATTTTCACCTTGGCCACGTCCTTTGTATTCTTTACTTGAACTCTCATGACCACATCGTTCACATTTATGTTCCTTTACTTTTTCCTTCCCATCTTCTTTGGTAAACATAAGTTTACTTGACATGTCTTCTTCCTTAGATTGCTTCTTGGTGCGTTCCTCAAAAGCCTTCAATCTTCCCACGGCTTCTTGGAATGGCATCGTATTAAGATCAACAAATTGTTCAATTGCAGCAACAATTTGAATATACTTCTTCGGTACCGAGCCCAAAAGTTTACGAACCAATCTCTTGTCATCCAAGGTATGTCCGAGACTGCTTGCTTGTGATGCAATCTCACTAATCTTTCCCGCATAAACATCGAGTGAATCATTAACATTCATCTTTAGTGATTCAAAGTCTGACTCTAGCGTTTGTATCCGTGCTTCTTTAACCCTATCAACTCCTACATGTCGAACCTTCAATGCATCCCAAATTTCTTTTGCTGAAGTAAGATTAGCAAATTGCAATGTCATGTTTTCTGGAAGTGCTTGATATAACATTGCAATTGCTGTATTGTTCTTTTTTTGATCCACTTCAGTTCCCGCTGTAGATACCACTGCTTCCCAAATTCCATGGACGTTAAAGATTGCCCTAATCTTTAATGCCCAAATAGTATAATTTGTAGAGTCGAGGATTGGGCACTGGAAGTTCATTGTCAATCCTCCTTCCTTCACTTCATTTTTCTTTGACGTATCCCCAGACATCTTTCTTGTCTTCTTTCTCCCAATTTTAACAATCTGACTTCGTATTTTACCGGTTTCGGATCGATTTTGATTTCAACTTTACTAGTATCGGATCAAATCGATATCAACCTTCAACTATGATTAATTTGATATCAACTCTAAATAGTTTCGGATCAAATTAATCAATCTTCTTGCAATAACAATATATGGATTTTTCGGTCGCAAAGCGAATCAAAACCAAAAAACTGTCTTAACCAAGAATAGTGAAACAGGTTTTCGGTTGCAAGGCAAATCAAACCAACTACTCTAAAACACAAATAACAATCCAAGAACAACAATAATCCCCTTTATTCTTAAAAAAAAAGTCAAAAAAAAAAAAAAATGGTTCTTACCTTTTTTTCACTTCGATGGATAGAAAAATAGAACAATCTGGGCGTGAAAAGTTTCTGATTGATTCAATTGCAATCTCTGAGTTCTGATCGTAAAACAACCACTGCTTTGAATGTGTTCTTCTTCTTCCCAAGAATGATAACCGCTCTGATGCCAAATGTTGGTAAAAAATAACTAATTAAAAGAATAATGAATAAGTAATAAACAAGAGCTATAATTGTATTGCTGTAATTGTTGTTGTTTTTGTGATGTTTACAATGAGATACATGATCCCTATTTATACTAATCTAATAGACACCTTCTAACCATCATAACTCTTCAAGGAAAAGTCATGACCTTTTGATGAATCTTGATTGGCGCCTCTTTCTTAAACGGTATGTCCTCCTGGAGATGTCGATACCTTCTGATGAAGGTTACCATTTTTGGTCTTGTCACAATGCACCCTCATACTAATCCATACTTTCTAAATACATATTAAACTTAAATAGTACAACTTTAGATAATGACACCAAGACCCCTATACTAGACTATATTTGGTTTAATATCCAATAGGACCATCACTTCATCATTCTACGTTTGAGTTGCAATAGATAATCAATAGTTTTTAATTACATTAATGAAATCAGATGATCAGTTTACGAAAGGTGTATGTTAGTTAAACTAAATATAACTGATATGACCCTACACTATATATTATATTATTATAGTTATTATCAGTATTTTATTAGTAATTTATTATTAGTAGATAGTGTTTATTTAAAGTAAAGATTATATCTTGTTCTACAAGATTAGTATTAGGGTGTCTTTTATTATAAATAGGGTATTAGGGTTGTAATTCTGATTATGTGGAATGAATATGAAGTATTGATTTGTTAATCAATTGGGGAGTCGGTTTATCTCACTAATATAAACCATCGGGAGAGCTTATTCGACCTCTCGAACGTCGATTACTCTATCTTTATTGTTCTTTTACCTCATTATCGACTCGGTTCGTATCAATTGGTATCAGAGTTGTTCGATTCTAGGGTTTTCAAAAAAAAAAAAAAAAAAAAAAAAAAAAACGTTACTGTTCATCAGAACACTATTCATCCGGATCACTATTCACATCCAGAAAATACTGTTCATCCGAATCACTATTCACTACCAGAAAACACTATTCAGAAGAAGTCTAATCTTCTGTTGATTCCGGCTATCAATGGCACACATATGGCGGGCTATAATGGAAGAGCATCGAGCAAGTATGGATGCTTACAAAAAGGTCCATAAGGAGACAGTGAGATCTGAAATGCGGATGGCAATTTTGCAGCAAAGTATGGAGATGGATATATGGGAGATCAAAGAAAAACTTGCTGAGAGACACGAATTGATGAAGCTGAGGTCGGGAAGCCAGAATCATAACATGACAGAAATTCCATCAAAAACCATGAGAGATGATAGTTGTGAAGGAGGTGATAATACGATAGAGCTTTGTGAACACACCAACCAGGAGAGTAACATAGCAGAACCACATATTACAATTGTTACCAAAACTATACATGAAGAAAAGAGTGGGGAAAGTTATACCAGTAGCAAGGAGGTGGAAAAGGAGGTGAAAGGCAACCGTTTTGAAGGTGCTCATGTTACATATTCAGAAGTTGTTGATGAATGTGGTGGGAAAAACCTACCACAAACTGACAATACACTTAAGGATTTGGATTCAAAAGACATTGGCACATGCACTGGAGTTGTGGAATCAGCAAATAACCAAGACAACACGAACACGACTATGGCAGGGGATCAATCACATGTACCAGACAAGGATGTCCCTTCTCAAGGGCAAAGAAAACAACAAATGGGTGGACAGATTTTTGGTGCAGAACTGGAACTTACTGTTGGGTTTGATTTAAGGGATTTTGAGGGGCTTGATTGTGATCTAGGGAGGGGACAAGAAAGAAGAATTTGGAATCCAGGGATTAATCACCATCGATCAGAAAGAGAATGGAATTATGGCAGGCTGAATTCTTTTATAGAATTGATCATCATGAACAATCACGTGTTTCAACATTTTAGGCCTAATGGTGATCAACATGAGAAGAGGGTAGTTCAAAGAAGAGTTTGGGATCCCGGAATTACTGGAGGCTACATTTTAAAGCAACACCTTGAGGACAAGGTGTTTTTGGGGTCGGGAGTATTGATATGACCCTACACTATATATTATATTATTATAGTTATTATCAGTATTTTATTAGTAATTTATTATTAGTAGATAGTGTTTATTTAAAGTAAAGATTATATCTTGTTCTACAAGATTAGTATTAGGGTGTCTTTTATTATAAATAGGGTATTAGGGTTGTAATTCTGATTATGTTGAATGAATATTAAGTATTGATTTGTTAATCAATCGGGGGGTCGGTTTATCTCATTAATATAAACCATCGGGGGGTCGGGTTATCCCATTAACATAATCCATCTATCTTGTTTATTTTCTTATTTTTATCTCTATATCGAATTGGTTCGTATCAATTGAGATAACCCGACCCCCCAATGGTTTATATTAATGAGATAAACCGACCCCCCGATTGATTAACAAATCAATACTTAATATTCATTCAACATAATCAGAATTACAACCCTAATACCCTATTTATAATAAAAGACACCCTAATACTAATCTTGTAGAACAAGATATAATCTTTACTTTAAATAAACACTATCTACTAATAATAAATTACTAATAAAATACTGATAATAACTATAATAATATAATATATAGTGTAGGGTCATATCAATAACATTTTGAAACTTCCTCAGAAACACTATATATTCTCGATTTCATAAAGAGAATTTGTGCAGATACATCACATGAACAAGTGTGTCATTCTATTATGACATTAGCCCGACACCAAGATATCGATAACACTTAAAAGAAACGGAAAAATAGACTACTGAAAGAATATACAACAGAGCTAGAAGTGTTTTCCCAACTTGGTTTCAACTCCTTGATAAAATTTAAAAAAAAAAAAAAAAAAAGAAAGAAAAAAAAAAAAAAAACTGAATGATCTTTTCATGAACAAGATCTTCGCTCTATCTTTTATATAGTGATTATCGAGAGTTAGCCTTTCCAGCACATATCTGAGAAAACAATTAACAACGCAAGCAATGAGGAAGAACCCTGTTAATTCTACAGAGTTCCTAACGCATAAAAAAAGGGAGATTTAAGGGCAGTGTGTTCTTACAATGTCGTCAGTCAAACGACTCATTATGAAAAACATTTTTGTTCCAAGGTCGAATTTATTAACTAACACCCCCATGCATACATCAAAATAAGGCAAATGTGGGTAAGCCGGTCAAACCATCTTGCAAAGGTATCAATACCTTAGCAGAAAATTTCCAGGCGATACATTATGGATTCATTTCTATTTTCATTTTTACTTTGTTACACTAAAAAAATGGTTTCAAAATATGCACGTACCCAATAGACCATGTACGCCCACCTGCTGCTACAAACAAGCACCATGTATGGCCAAATCCTTGTTTAATAGCATTTCCGTTAATTTTCGGTTTCAGGCCAATTCCTTGTTTCACCAAGTAAATGGGGCTCTTATCATATCTTTGTCATCTCACATCATAGAAACGGGACCATCAAATTCAAATGTTAAACAGCCTACACAATGGGCAGACACTGGTTCAAGGTAACTATAAACTTGGGTCCTTTGCATGTGTTGTTGGGCTTGAATTCATGTGACCACTCACAAACTGGAACTTAGGTGGAATGATGGGTTATGTGGGTCGGTGATGGGTCAAAATGAGTAGTCTTAACTCTTAAGTATGGATTGGGATGACCCAAAACAACTTCTATCCATTTGAAGATATATAAACGATGTGTGTTGCCGACTTGCCATGCATATTGGTATGATTACAAATTACATTATTTCAATAATACAAAGATACTTTAAAAGATTTAGGAGATTTTATGCATTAAAAATACTCGTGGGGCGACTTTTGACCCATTTCCTTTTCGATATTTCCTATAATTTACCCTACAGAGATACTATAACATAACCGGGATCAGCCCGTTCATAAGTAAATGTGTCGACTTTATGGGATCTCGCCTTTTGTCCAATCTTTGTAGCATGTGTAATCGCCCAAACCTTACATATTACTACTAAATACTAATGGTCTTGTTAAGAACTCTCATGCGTTTATAGTACTATTATCGGATGCATCCTCCCGGCCACAAAAATGTAACATGTGTTAATGACTAGTTTCTCTTCTCATGATGTAGTTCAATTATATTTGCAAGTGTGATTGTCACGAAATTTAAAGGATAACTAATGTCTAGGTTGTCCAAGAACAAATTTTTTGGAGAAGATATCGAACTTGGGCCACAGATGTTTAATGATCCAGATTAGCTCGGCAGGCCAGACCAAATCCTTTTTGGGTCCAGCTTGATTTAGTATATAGAATTGTAACATCCGAAAAAATTCACGTGCACTACAAAAAATATGCCATTTGAGAGTGGACGTATGAGGTGGGCGACTGCCCACGGCCTCATTTTCCGAGAGCCTCCAAAATTCACCTCATATATTAGTACTAAAAAGGTCATTAGGTGAAAAAGTTCCTTTTAACGAGCTCTTTGCATGCTGACATTCTCGGGGTCAAAGGTTTTATCATCCGGCTATTTTTCATTCTTTTCACTTGATTATCACTTTGTTGGATCATTTCGTGTGCATTTGTGAACTAAGCCATTTCAAAATATTTCAAACAAAAAGCATTACAGGTGTACAACAAGTTTAGGACAATCATACGAAATCAAAGATTCAAAGGTAACTTTTTTCCTTATTATTTGAGAAAAAAATTTTTTTTTATGTAAAATCCGCTAACCATTTTAGAGCAAATTGACTCGAAGATTGGGTTATAACTTTTACATCAGATAATACCATAACAATGAAATTTTTTACATACTAATCAGTTTTTATTGTATCTAAGAAATAGTTGAAACATTTATTTAAAATTGATCTTTGAGGGGTCACTTTCGCTCAGCGCCTTCAAATTCTTGGAGATGGCCCAGTTTGTTATTACATACCCGGCTTGCTTTACATAATTCATATTTTATTTTATCTAGAAGAAAATGCGTATGTTCTGCTATTTAAAGCTTGAAACAAATAAGCTTATCGATCGATTCATTGAAACTCTACTGACATGGAGCATCACTTAAAACTCAGTACCATTTCAAGTATGTCATACTAGTAACTAACACCAAACATTAGACAATAAGAAAGAACCAAATTACGACGAGGTATATGTAACTCGATCGCTATATTTATTCATTCATACATACATCATACATTGTTAAACCCTTACACAACACCGGATAGATTAAACAGTTGTGTAGCCACTATATTGATACATAGGAAATACATCATTTATTGATCATGAATACTAAATACATACAAGATGACCGCGATCAGCTCAGAAATTGGTGACTATGCATGCTTAACCAATTGTAGGAGGTCGAAGGACAATTCCAGTAGAGTTTACCCACACCCACACACGATCACATCGGAAGTCCCTAGGCGTCGGAGTTCCGTCCAACAGCACGATCGCATCCACACGTGGATTCTCTCGCTCAATCCTAGCTTCTGCAGCTTCTCCTGTCGCCCCTACCAACTCGGGCCATGAACTCTTTCCCGTGTCACATATTTGAACACAAAATAATATGAAAAAAAAAAAAAAAATGCTCAAACAATCATGCTAAATAAAAAATGCTAGAGGAGGTTATTGAATTTTGTTACCTTGGCAGTCTGACATTCTTGTATGAGCATGGAACAACATGGAAAAGGGTGGTGTTTAAATAGATGTAAAGAGGCAAGGAATCAATTGTCCTTTCGTATTCAGTGACGTAACCAGGCTTAAACCGGGTGTAATATGAAGCATCCTAGACTCCATTATTCATCATATCTTTCTCTCTCTACAACTAATTTCATCACCAACTTAGTATGTTATTCGACAAGCAACTTCACCACTAATATATATATCTATACTACATATAATGCAAAAATGAATCTCTCTCAAAAATTTTCAGACTTACAAGAAATAAAGCATGGTTTACAACACTTTAATGCACCAAATGTTGAGAATTACAACAAAAAAAGTATATAGTACAACAAAAATATGCTTGGAGTAATTTTTAGATCATTTTTCTATCAAACAACATTAATGCTATTAAATAGTAGTCATTAAAATACCCCTTAAGTGAAAAATACTACCTTATAAGCATTATTTACAAGGATTCAAAGCACACATAAAACTAAAAAAATAATACTCACCTAATACAATTAATACAATATTAAAAACACCCCTTCATAAAAAAAATACAATTTTTTAACCACAAAGTACAATATAATTAACACATTATTCGAGATCCAGCAGCAGCCTAAAACATAAATATGTTACTTTTGCTTTACGAGTGGCTTATGGTTTAAATTTATACAAATATCATAAAAATTACGAAACAAAAAAGCAACAATAAAAAAAATAAAAAAATACGTTGGCTAAAAATCAACCCCGTTGCAACACGCGGTATAAATGAAAAATATTTACTCGCCACAAAATTAGTCACCAGGTACCCACCGCCGCATTGCGCGGGTACCCTGCTAGTATATATATATATATATATATATATATATATATATATATAGTGAGGATCACGTGCGGATGTTTTTATTTCGTGCAGATGTACGGACAGGTCTGGACCGCCTATTCCAGATCTGATCTTGACTTTTTGTAAAAAAAGTCAAGATCTAACGCAACTATCACCGTACCAATTGACCATTAAAACAATTTTTTTAATTTTTTTCCTTTTGAGCGATCCTTACTATTGTTGTCTTCTTTACTTTTTTTATTTTTTTCAGATTTTTCTGAGCACTTTTTGGTTTGTGATTATGAGTGCTACCATGATATTAAAGATATTATGAAGGGTTTTATGATAGTTACGGTGATATTATAAAACCAACGTGATATTAAGCTTTTTTACATGTAAAAATGAACCGTGATATTGAAAAAGTTTACGATGATATTAAAAAAATTCAAAAAAAAGTATGAGTGGTAGAATGATATTAATAAAAAAACATAGTATCATAATACCTTTTAACCATGAAAACGATTCTTTTTTGAATTTTTTTTCAGCGATTCTTAATAATCTTTTGTCCGCTTTCTTTTTGTTATTTTTTCAGATTTTTTTGAATTCTTTTTTTTTGAATGTTATTGTGATATTAATCCGCACATCCCTACTTAAAAGGTAATCCGCACCTGATCCCTTCCTTATATATATATATATATATATATATATATATATATATATATATATATATATATATATATATATATATATATATATATATATATATATATATATATATAGGGAAGGGATCCGGTACATTTTTGGATTTTAGTGCGGATGTACGGACGAATCTCAGCCCTCCATCTAGTCAACTATCTGAAAAGAGCAGAGTGGCATTATCGTAAATATCCCGACTTTTTTAAAAATCGTTAATATCGCAGTAGATTTTTTTATTGAAAAAAATTAAAAAAAATCTGAAAAAATTAAAAAAATAAAGAGAACAATAAATAATTATAAATCGCTGAAAAAATTTTCAAAAAAAAAAATATTTTTATCGTTAAAGGTATTGTGATATTAGCGTATGATTTTGACTTTTTTACAAAAGTCAAGATCTGATCTTGACAGATCTTGACTTTTGTAAAAAAGTCAAAATCAGATTTTGATATCACATAAACTTTTTTTTAATAATAAATTTAATATCACAATAACTTTTTTAGTATCATAAAAACTTTTTCTTAATAAAAATTGTTAATATCACTGTAACTATCATGTTTTCTTAATATCAAAGTTAATTTTTTTTAATATCACCATAACTTTTTCTTAATATCGTAAAAAAAAACAGTGATATTAAGTTTTTTTTACTAATATCGCCGTAACTTTTTAAGTATAATCGTTAATATCACGGTAAGACTCATAATATCCTAAATATCATCGTAGCACTCATAATCAAAAACAAAAAAAAGTGCTCAGAAAAATCTAAAAAAATAAAAAAAGTAAAGAAGACAACAATAGTAAGGATCCCTAAAAAGGAAAAAAAAATAAAAAAATCATTTGAAGGGTCAATTGGTACCGTGATCGTTGCGTCAGATCTTGACTTTTTTTACAAAAAGTAAAGATCAGATCTGGATGGACAGCCCAGATCTATCCGCACGTCCGCACTAAAACAAAACATCCGCACGTGATCCTTTGCCTATATATATATATATATATATATATATATATATATATATATATATATATATATATATATATATATATATATACCCTACTTAAACACAAATATATACCCTACAAAAACTATTTAATAAAAACACACCCACAACAAACTTCACACGACTCACGACTGAGTCTTGCTTTCTTATCCAAAAGTGAAAACTCTAGCTTGCCAATTTTGTTGACTTTCTAAAGTCAAAGCGAAACCAACTTATATGATTTTACCTTGGTAGTCTGTCATTTCTTGTATGAGCATTTATGTGGTGTACATTAGACCTCAAGGGTTGTACTGTCACCTTTGCGTTTTTTCAACAGTTCCATTTGGGTTGTTAAAACCCAAAAGTCCAACCTTTTTTAGCCAAAACTGAAAAGTCAATATTGCCACTTTTGTCTTTTATCAATATATATATATATATATATATATATATATATATATATATATATATATATATATATATATATATATATATATATATATATATTGCCACTTTTGTTGATTTTCTAAAGTTGGACTATCACTTCATCATTCTATGTTTGAGTTGTATTAGATAATCAATATTTTCTAATTGCAGCAATGAAATCAGGTGATCAGTGTACAGAAGGTGTATACGAGTTAAACTAAATGTAACATTTTGAAGCTTCACTTAGACACACTTTATATTCTTGATTTCAAAAAGAAGAAATCTGTGCAGATACATCATACGCACAAGCGTGTATCATTCTATCATGACAGAATCCCGACACTAATATATGTGGTAATTTGTGACCAAAATTAAAAAATAAATAAAATAAATAAAAAAAGACTAATTTTGGCAAATTTATAAAAACATTTGGGGACATTTAGCCGTCTCTTTTTTTTAAATGAGCATATATTACCAATTTAAAGGTTAAATGAGCACAAATATACATATATATATTCTCTCAATTGTTGAGCATTACAATTGTTTTTAAAGAAAACTTTATAAATATACAGTAATATATTTAATTTTTTAAATAAAAATTAATTGTTTCGTTTGAGAAATTTATTTTATCGTTTTGGGTCTTTTCTAAAGCAATTTGAATAACATGCGCCCGTTTAGCCCGTGCCCATTTGGGCCCTAGTCCCCCCGTTTTGCCACCTAATACTTAAAGTAAATGGAAAAATAAACTACTGAATGCATATACAAACTGAAACAACATTTATCCAAGGTATGTATATCTATACTACTTATAATACATTTTGCACCTTCTTTCCTATTTAATTTTTAAGATTTCCATATTTAGATTTTTAAGTAAAATACAAGTTATCAAACACAAAGAACAAATATTTAAAGCACAATATTTTAAGGACCACATATCTCTTACAATTAATACACCCCATCACATATTAATATAAGTTATAAAACACAATGCACAAGAATTTAAAGCACAAGTATTTTTACATGTATAGCAATTCTGTCGACCTCCTTTAAGGACTACAAGGACCCATTTGACGTACCAAACGGACTCGAAAAATTATGAAACTTGCGTCATTGTTTTCGAAATAAATTTTTCAATAAAAACGAAAATAAATACGTATAACTTTCACAAAGCCAATTTATTTGGCAAATTAGATTCGTTTCGTGCTTTTTAAGTTATGCCTACTCGATTTATTTGGCAAATTCGATTCGTCATTAATACAAATAATAATGCACATTATACAAATATTCAAGCCTGAACGGGCAACGGGGCAAATGGGATTTAGCCTGAACGGGCACGGGCCAAACGGGCTAAACGAAATTCTTAATATCCGTAAATTTATTGTAAAAAAGAATATAATAAACTAAAATACGATTCACCGGAAAATTATATTTCACGGTACCCGCCGCCGCAACGCGCGGGTACCCTGCTAGTGTCGTTAATGTATATTAAATTTAATACAGAACTACTAATATGATGTATTCGTGATCGAGTTTATCACCTCCCAAAACAATCAAATATAGAATGGATTTTATTAATTAGTTATCTCTCAATAATTTAATTAATCCCTTTCTTCGGTTCTCCTATAAAAACCGATTTCGTTAAACCAAGAGCATTCAGCAGAAACGACGTTTGAAGACAAGTTGTTTTCTCTAGCCATCCATTTTAAGGTAAAAAGTGTCTTTTTCTTATTTTCAAGGTGATTATCAGATTCTTAAAGGGGTTTCTAGATCATATTTGCAATAATGTTGTTGCCGTACCTAAAGATACTATTAAGGAAGATGGGACTATAAGCATCACATCACAATTAGAACATATTCCGAATGAATTGATTCATCGTATACTATCATTGTTGCCCGCAAAAGATGCCGCCCGCACATGTATCTTGTCCAAGTCATGGCTACGCGCTTGGTCTACCAACCCTCAGCTTAGGTTTACTAATTGTCTATTAGTTGCCAATATAAAAGGACTACAAATCAACTACATTGATTCAGTTGACCGCCTGCTTTTAAGGTATTTCAACGCCAACATACCAATCCAGCAATTTGATCTTCATTTAGACATCAATGACCAGTCATTGCATTCTGCTGCTCAAGAGTGGTTAAAGTCATTAGCTGCAAGAAGTCGTCTCAAGGAGTTTTCCCTCACCATCTGTCTTAAGTATGGTGTGTCTAACATAAGGTTAGGTCCTACTACGATTCCAGGTGAGATATTCTCTTGTGAAACTCTAGAAGCTGTAAGTGTAAGAGTTGATTACTCCTGTATAAAAGAGATGGTTAGAATGAAAGGAAATCCTGTGATCAAGTGTTCGTTTCTAGGAGTACTCGAGCTGCTAAATGTGCATATAAGTGAAGGGACACTTCATAACTTACTTTCTTCTTGCATCTTACTTGAGAAGATACACATTTTTTCTCACCAGGACTTGGAAATAATTAGGGTTAAAAACCTTCCCCGTCTTCAGGAATTGAGAATAAATGCCGAAGCGAACGTTGACAACATTTGTGAAATTTTTAATGTCCCAAGTCTTCGCTTGTTTTCTTACCACACCATATTTAGGTATACATTAAAAGCGGATTCCTTACGGAGCGTGAGAGAATTGATTTTAAGACGTTGTATCGCAGACGTTGCATTTTTCGACATGATCAAATCAAATTTTCCTTTTCTTGAGAGTTTGACAGTTGACATGAACACGTGTAAGCAAGAAACCTTGGACATCACTTGTGCTTCCTTAAAGAGATTGAGTCTAACCTTGGGTGTTCACATGAAAGTCAATATACAAGTTAATGCTTCAAAGTTACTTTATTTCTATTACCAGGGCGTGAGAATACCTAGTCTTTTATTTCAAAATAATACTCCTGAGAGTATTAAACTCATAATATATTTTTTCAAAACCACTGATCAGTCGTTCTTTCTTGAGATGAGAGAAGCACTCAACTTATCAAGCAACTTTGGCATTGAAATAATAGGTAATTTTGTTCCACTGAACATTGACCTTGATGATCTTAGAAGAAGGGTTCCGTTTCCAGCTAGGAACGTCCAACAACTATTGTTTAAACAGCATTTTGAAGAACCCTTGTGGGAGGACTCGCCACCTTTGGATTTATTTTTTTCAATTTGTTATCCCCGTTACGTTAAGGCATATTATAGGCCGTACACTGACAGCAAGTGCTTGTACATCCTAATGGCAAGGGGGTTGATGCAAAAGAAATCTGCCGAGCTAAAAGATATTGAAGCAAAAAATCCTCGTAATGGGAAATGGGAAACCCTAACAAATTCTTGCATTTGTTCCTATGAAAATGCCAATGACTATAATACAGACGAGTTCAAGTTAAGCTGGTGTTCTTTATAGAACATGTTCTGGTCATCATCTGCAGTTTACTTATTTGATTTACTGTTTCATTTTTGAGCATATATATTATTGAATATAATATGGTTTTATATACATTACAGGCAAACTTTTTGATATGAATTATTTTTATATGATATATATAGGTAAGTAATGGTATGAGTATTTACTTTATTTATTTTTCATGTTTAAACATCGAATAGCTGCATCTTTGAAGAATATATAGTCAATATAGTGTTCTTTGCAGTACATCTAACAGTTAAACATGCATGCATTGAGGTGTATCTAAGTCTGTATAGGGTCATTAATGCCGATTCTAGAACCGTTGGTATTTCTACAAGTCTATGTACAAATGGGAGAACTTAACATGTGATCAAGCATCTGTCAATAATATTTGCAAATTGCGAGTTTAATATTACATCGACTCAAAAGTGACACTCCTTCCTATGTTTCCTTAGGGGCTTAGGGCGAAAGTGTATTTTGATACCTCAAATTTAGTTAACTAGGATTTTTACTACCCAATCTTTTAATGGTGCGATTTAGTACCTTAGACTTGTAAATTCACTTATAAATGGGCCTTGGCGCAGTCACATTCTGTCACGTGACTAAACATCGCTAGTTTTTTAACCTAAGAAAACGAGCATTAGGTTTTTACCACTTGTTTTTTCTCAAGGTAAACATCATACCATGTTAAGTATCATATATCGATGCATGGCAAAGAGGTATGATTTTAACCCATTTAATATAACCTGCTCATGTAATTTTTGTAAAGTATTTGGTTGATTCCGTCACATGATGATATTTGTTTTTTTGGTCAAACACATCAAAGCCATAGAGATTAGATAACAAAGGCCAATAAGCTATAAAGGTTTTTCTTTCTGAATATGTGTTCACCTGTTCATGTAACTTGCTGAAAATAAGCTGTTGTAATATTTGATTTTGATATATAAATTTGATATAATCAAAGTACAAATCCGAATAAAAGACGAAATATGATTAGCTTCGTTTTGGTTATTCCAACAAGAGGTATGCAAATTGATTGGCAAATCTCCTTGGTACCTAATATCAAATGCAAAGAATGTTAGAATCTCAAAAACAGACATGTTAAATGAAATATCAATATATCAATAGCCTATTTGACACTTTTATAACCATGAATAGGATTTAGATAATACTTCGTATCCTGAATATCTGAATGTTATGATGAACAAACATTATGTTTTGAAAGTACAAGTTTCCGGATATAATTTGGAGAACAACTACCACATATTCACAGCTAACAAGATAACTGATGATGAACATGTAATCAAGTCTACCATTGCAAAATGGACAATTGATAAGGTAAAACATGTATAAATTACAATAACTTTTTCTTAACTTGGTTTGAACGTTAATCATTAAAATTCGAATATCTATCAAGAGAAGGAGCCTATTTGTGACGACCAAAACACTGATTCAGAAGTTGGAAATATCTGTCAGGAGAAGCATTTTCTATTTATGACGATGAAAACATTTCTTCAGAAGCTGGAAAAAAAACAAACAAAAAAAAAAAAAAAAACAAAAAAAAAATGATGGAGAAACAAAAATAAATAAGATCGCAAAGACTAATGAAGATTGAACCTATTAGACTGGATGTTTACAATTACAATGTTTAGTTTTTAGTTTAAGTTTATTTAAATACTATGAATTTTATATTTCGAATATTCTAGGTGACCTTTTTTTATTTGATTTCAATATTAAATTGTTTTTTCATATATTCTGTTGCAGCCTTTTATTGGTTATGGTTGTTGCAACAACATTTTATCGGTGTTTGGATCTGTCAGCTACAAATTTGCAGCTTTAATGGGTGTTTGGCTATGGTTGCTGCAGCAGTTTAATTGGTGTTTGTGACAAGGTGCTGCAACAACATTTTAAGGGCCGTTATCATTGTTTTTATCTGCTTATTTTCCTGCCAAATAAGCACTTTTATGTGGTTATTTTTGTTAGATAATAAAGGACCGTTTAGTTACTAGGGTTAGGTTAGTTTTGTAGTATATTTAATATTTTGTAATCTTCATTATTTTGTAAATCTGATAATGCAATTGTCATTTTCCCTCTGATGTCTACAATTTTGAGTCCATATAGGATGATTCCAGTTGCGGGTCATAAAAGTGGGGCATGGGTCAAAACCGGGTAAGAAAGATGGTTGTTTTTAGTATTTTTTTCCCCCCTTCAAAGTCTATGGTGTGTCTGGGATTGCATATCTCATATTGTTTTTATAAAGCATTTAACTGTTTGGGTGGGTTGTTTTATAAACACAATATCTTAAGTTACTATTATGCGCGTCTTTTGGGTCGTTTATCATTGTTTATAGAGTGTTTGGTGCCAATTAAGCACTTTTTATCCGCTTATTTGAAGTTCTTTTTGGATGATTCCAGTAATGGGCTGGAAAAGTGGCCATGGGTTAAAATTGGGTAAGAAAGATAGTTGCCTTTAGTCTTAGTTTCAAGTCTAGGGGGTGTTTGGGATTGCATGTCTTATATTGATTTTATAAAGCATTCAACTGTTTGGGTGGTTTTTTTCATATGCTTCTTCTTCTTCTTCTTCTTTTTATTTATTTTTATTTATTTTTTATTTTTTATTTTTTATTTATTTACGAGTATTATTTTTTTTTCTGTAATACAATGACCAGCAATGGTGTTACTGAAACAGTGGTTATTCGAAATAAGCTAATCTATTTGATTGGCGAGGGTTAGAGGTTGGGTCAAAATCGGTCATCTTAGACATGTGAATGACAATGAGGAAAAATGGTACAAGACTAAGAAGACAAGGGATCGTGTTAGCACTTACCACCAGTTGTACTGATTCCTATGTGACCCGGTATGGGACAATGAGCAGAGCCAAAATCTAAATCTTGATCACATCGTATGCCCCTTTGACAAGCAAGAATAAACACACTTGAACTTCATTGAAAGATTAGAACCCATGTATGGAGCAGCAAATTATGTCACGGTGCTTAATGTTCCTGGCATACTACGTAGTATGTGCCTACATGAAATGGGTAAATTTTGGTTATGTTTTATATATAACCATTTTGAGATGTTACCCACTTACTCACCATTCCAGTTACATAAAAATGTGTTAACATGTTGGACTACAATTTTTTCTATAATAAGTTAACTGATACATGTCAAACGGGCTAAAACGTGCCAGATGGGTTGAAAGCCAACCACAAGTTTTGATTTTCCAAATTCTGTAATCTGCTGTTATGTGTGTAATTCCAATAATCACAACTGATTTTCTTTTGAAAGCTATGAAATGAATTCTAACTGGATAGATGACAAATTCACAATGAACAGGTCATGTAAGAAACCCTACTATATTTTTATTATAGCAGTCACTTCTCAAGTCATTCAAGTTATTTTACAGGTTTGATATGGAGATATAATACCTGGATCTGCTAGTTTAAAAACTTCAATAACTTTGTTAATTCAAGCTGATATTGCTTAAGTTTATTGAGTCACTGAATCTTAACTGGCATAGCAATTTGTTGTTTCGGGTATATTGCTGCAATTAGTACCAAACATTCGACAGGAAGCGAGAGCTGAGCCACTAACAATACAACTAAATAGTTAACTTGCAATATAAAACACATGTGTTACACATTTATTTATTTATGATTTCACAAATCACACATTTCTTCACATAATTTAAACTGTAGTAAGGCCAGAAAATTGACAAGAGGTACATCATTTATTTATCAAGAATACCATAAAACATGACTGCAAGTGTGCAACTCCTTGCCCCTAGCTCGGTCATTGAACTTAGCCGATTCCAGGAACTTGAACAACAATCCCACGAGAGTTCACCCTGACGAACACACGGTCACAACGGAATTGAGCATCCGTGAAACTTCCGTTCAATATAACAATTGCATCTACACGCGGATTCTCTCTCTCAATTGTAGCTTCAGCAGCTTCTCCTGTTGCCCCTACCAACTCGGGCCATGAACTCTTTCCTGTATCAGATATCCAAACACCAACATTGTATATAAAATAGTCAAATAAATTGGAAATTAAAAAGCGAACCAACTCATATGATTTTACCTTGGCAGTCTGTCATTTCTTGTATGAGCATTTACGTACTTGCAGAATCGGGGTATAAATACATGTGAAGATGTCGAGTGTGGGCTGTACATTATGCATCCAGGGTTGTACTTTCACCTTTGCGTTTTTTCAGCAGTTCCATTTGGATTGGCAACCGCAAAACCCAAAAGTCCAACCTTTTTAAGGCAAAATTGAAAAGTCAATATTGCCAATTTTGTTGACTTTCTAAATTTTGACCATCACTTCATCATTCTACGTTTTAGTTGCAATAGATAATCAATAGTTTTTAATTACAGTAATGAAAAACAATGTCATCTGTCAAACGACTCATTATGAAAAACATTTTTGTTCCAAGGTCAAATTTATTAACTAACACCCCCACGCATACATCAAAACAAGGCAAATGTGGGTAAACCGGTCAAACCATCTTGCAAAGGTATCCATACCTTAGCAGAAAATTTCCAGGCGATACATTATGGATTCATTTCTATTTTCATTTTTACTTTGTTACACTAAAAAAATGGTTTCAAAATATGCAGGTACCCAACAGACCATGTACTCCCACCTGCTGCTACAAACAAGCACCATGTATGGCCAAATCCTTGTTTAATAGCATTTCCGTTAATTTTCCGTTTCAGGCCAAATCCTTGTTTCACCAAGTAAATGGGGCTCTTATCATATCTTTGTCATCTCACATCATAGAAACGAGACCATCAAATTCAAAAGTTAAACACTTAAACAGCCTACACAAGTGTGATTGTCAATTATATTTACAAGTGTGATTGTCACGAAATTTAAAGGATAACTAATGTCTAGGCTGTCCAAGAACAGATATTTTTGAGAAGATATCATCTTCCATCGGCTTTAAATTAAAATATGTATGTTATCGAACCTGAGCCACAGATGTTTAATGATCCAGATTAGCTGGGCAGGCCAGACCAAATCCTTTTTGGTTCCAGCTTGATTTAGCATATAGAATTGTAACATCCGAAAAAATTCACGTGCACTACAAAAAATTTGCCATTTAAGAGTGGACGTATGAGGTGGGCGACTGATCACGGCCTCATATTTCGAGAGCCTCCAAAATTCACCTCATATATTAGTACTAAAAAGGTCATTAGGTGAAAAAGTTCCTTTTAACGAGCTCTTGCATGCTGACATTCTCGGGGTCTAATTTTTTATGATCTAGCTATTTTTTCATTCTTTTCACTTGATTATCACTTTGTTGGATCATTTCGTGTGCATTTGTGAACTAAGCCATTTCAAAATATTTCAAACAAAAAGCATTACAGGTGTACAACAAGTTTAAGACAATCATATGAAATCAAAGATTCAAAGGTAACTTTTTTCCTTATTATTTGAAAAAAAAAAATAATAATAAAACAAATAAATAAATAAATAAATCGTAAAATCCGCTAACCATTTTAGAACAAATTGACTCGAAGATTGGGTTATAGCTTTTACATCAGATATATAATACCATAACAATGAAATTTTTTACACACTAATCAGTTTTTATTGTATCTAAGAAATAGTTGAAACATTTATTTAGAATTGATCTTTGAGGGCTAACTGAGCGAAAGTTGAAACATATTTAGAATTGACCTTTGATGGCTCACTTTCGCTCAGCACCTTCAAATTCTTGGAGATGGCCCAGTTTGTTATTACATACCCGGCTAGCTTTACATAATTCATGTTTTATTTTATCTAGAAGAAAATGCGTATGTTCTGCTATTTAAAGCTTGAAACAAATAAGCTTATCGATCGAGTCATTGAAACTCAACTGACATGGAGCACTTAAAATTCAGTACCATTTCAAGTATGTCATACTAGTAACTAACACCCAACATTAATTAGACAATAAGAAAGAACCAAATTACGACGAGTTATATGTAACTCGATCGCTATATATATTTAGTCATGCATACGTACATCTTACATTGTTAAACCCTTACACAACACCGGATAGATTAAACAGTTGTGTAGCCACAATATTGATACATAGGAAATACATCATTTATTGATCATGAATACTAAATACATACAAGCTGACCGTGATCAGCTCAGAAATTGGTGACTATATATGCATGCTTAACCAATTGTAGGAGGTCGAAGGACAATTCCACTAGAGTTTACCCACACCCACACACGATCACATCGGAAGTCCCTAGGTGTCGGAGTTCCATCCAACAGCACGATCGCATCCACACGTGGATTCTCTCGCTCAATCCTAGCTTCAGCAGCTTCTCCTGTCGCCCCTACCAACTCGGGCCATGAACTCTTTCCTGTGTCACATATTCGAACACAAAATAACATGAAAAAAAAAATGCTCAAACAATCACGCAAAATATAAAATGCTAGAGGAGGTTATTGAATTTTGTTACCTTGGCAGTCTGACATTCTTGCATGAGCATGGAAGAACATGGAAAACGTGGTGCTTAAATAGACGTGAAGAGGTCGAGTGTGGATTGTACATTATGCACCAAGGGTTGTACTTTCACCTTTGCGTTTTTTCAGCAATTCAATTTGGGTTGGCTTTGTTCAAAAAAAATAAATAAATAAATAATAATAATAATACCCAAAGGTCCAACCTTTTTTTGTCAAAATTGGAAAGTCAATATTTCCATTTTGTTGACTTTCTAAATTTGGACTATCACTTCATCATTTTATGTTTGAGTTGCATTAGATAATCAATAGTTTCTAATTACAGTAATGAAATCAGGTGATCAGTGTACGGAAGGTGTATGCGAGTTAAACTAAATGTAACATTTTGAAACTTCACTCACAAACACTTTATATTCTCGATCTCAAAAAGAAAGAATTTGCGCAGATACATCATATGCACAAGCGTGTATTATTCTGTTATGACAGAATCCCTACACTAAGATATCAAAAACACTTAAAAGAAACGGAAAAATAGACTACTGAAAGAATATACAAACTGAAACAACTTTATCCAAGGTATGTATATGTTGTTAATGTATATTAAATTTAATACAGTACATAACTACTAATATGATATAGAAATTTAATATAATCAAAGTACAAATCCGAATACAAGACGAAACAGGATTAGCTTCGTTTTCGTTATTCAAACAAGAGGTATGCAAATTGATCGGCAAATCCCCTGGGTACCTAATATCAAAAGCAAAGAAGGTTAGAATCTCAAAACTTGATATGTTAAATGAAATATCAATATATCAATAGCCTATTTATCATGAGGCTTGTGGTCTAGTGGTAAAGGCTTAAGTAATTAAGTGAGCCCAAGTGAAAGTAGTACCGGTTTGGGTGACCGACCGGGAAGTTCTCACTTGGGAACCACAAGCTCTAATGATATCAGGTGAATCGGGAATAAGAGTGGGGTTATCCCCTAAAGAGAGGTTCGCGGTTGGTATCTCTGCCCGAGGATGCGACACTAACTCGAGCCAACAACTAACATCTAACAACTATCCCGCCGTTCATAAAAAAAAAAAAAAAAAAAAAAATCAATAGCCTATTTGACACTTTAATAACCATGAATATGATTTTTTTGAACAGCAAGTTAGTACAACACTATCGGTTAGCGAATCAGAGACTCAACGCATCTGAGTGCTGAGTGGGCAGAGCCCAACACAGATTCTTACCTAGAAGGAAAACCTAGTGAACATGAGACCTCATGGAAACAACCTCCCCCAAAGCTCCTTAGGAGACCTCAGGAGGCCAATTGAGCTAAGCCCCGTTGGTTAACCATGAATAGGATTTAATACTTCATATCTTGAAGATCTGAATGTTATGATGAACAAACATTATGTTTTGAAGGTACAAGTTTCCGGATATAATTTGGAGAAAAACTACCAGATATTCACAGCTAACAAGATAACTTATGATGAACATGCAATCAAGTTTGTCATTGCAAAACGCACAATTGATAATGTACGTATAATACATGTATGAATTACAATAACTTTATCATAGATTGATTTGAACGTTAATTCAAATATCTATCTGGAGAAGCAGCCTATTTGTGACGATAAAAAGACTGATTCAGAAGTTTGAAATATATCATGAGAAGCATCCTATTTATGACGATGAAAAAACTTCTTCAGAAGTAGGAAATAAACAAAGAAAAAAAAAACATGATGGAGAAACAAAAATAACCAAGATCGCAAAGACTAATGAAGATTGAACCCAATGGATGTTTATAATTATAATGTTTATGATATGAGCCCAAGTAAAGTCAACATGAAAGTCAACTGAGAAGTCAACAAAACTCCAATTCAGTTGGAAAAACTGACTAACAGTTTTTCCCGCCAACTATCACATTTCACTATTAATACTTCACTTGTCAATTAATTACTAAGACTTGATTTGATTGTAATTCACTTTCTCTCTGATTGTAACAAACTCTGTTCAATTCAACAAACCATAACAAATCCTTTAGCTATTCTTTGAATTACTATTCTGTTCTTGTAATTCCAAGATAGTTATCAGTTCTTAATCGGATCTTTCGCTTTAAGTACATATCAATTGGTATCAAGAGCCCTTTCCTTGGTATCCAATCAAGAATATTACACTGATATTCTTGATTTCCGGTTGTCTTCTCCGGTCAAATTCCGGCAACAAAACAAGATTTCCGATTACGAAATCAGTCACCACTGATTTCACTTGCTTTATTACATCAAACCAGTGCCAAACAACTGTACAATCATGAGGCTAACAGATATTCTCATTAAATTTTTTAGCTTCGAACAAGCTGATCAGCAGCAGTTGGTTTGGGTGGTTAAAGCAAGGTTCAGTAGTTGTTATTCCAATAGTTGATGCGTAATAACGATACTGAACAATGGGGAATACAAGAAATAATGGTGTCCTCACTGGTAGTTCTAATGGTGGTCAAGAAGAAGTCAGTGAAGGGATGAAACAGTTTATGTCTGATTTGGTGGATGATAAGATTGCTGGAATACATCAAATCTTGAACAATTTGACTACACAAATTGCTAATTTGGGAAATGGTCAAAACAGAGGCAATCAAGTGGGTAGAATGACAAGGGTGGAATTCCCAAAGTTTAATGGAGATGATGTTAGAGATTGGGTGTTCAGGTGTGAACAGTTCTTCCTTCTTGATAACATTCCTGATGAACAGAAGGTAAGACTTATCTCTGTGCAACTTTATGATAAAGCAATGTTATGGCATAGACAATTCATTAAGTTGTATGGTGAAAATGTGACTTGGAATGTGTATAAAGAGGCTATTATTCAAAGATTTGGGACTGTGTTTGATGACCCAATGTCTGAGCTTAAGAATGTGAAATATGAAACCACTGCTAAGGCTTATCAAGATGCTTTTGATAATTTGCTAAGTATGGTAGAAATTAGTGAAGAAAATGCTGTCAGTTTCTATCTTGGTGGATTGCCACAAGAAATTGAAATGGAGGTTAGAATGTTTAAGCCCAGGACACTTGCTGAGGTGTATTGTTTGACAAATTTGCAAGAAGCAACCTTGAATGCTATGAAGAGAAAGAATAAGATGTTGTATGGAGGTGGGTCAAGTGTGAATAGGAATAGTACCACAGCAATTGTTAATCTAAATAGCAAACCTTTGTTAGCTTTGCCTGCTAATAAGCCAAGTGTGACCAATAAGCCAATCAATAGAAGGTTGACTCAACAGGAGTATGCAGAAAAAAGAGCTAAGAATTTGTGTTTCTATTGTGATAAAAAAATATACCCCTGGCCACAAATGTGAGGGACAATTGTTCACTTTGATGGTAGTGCCTGTATGTGATGAAACAGAGGAGTTTATGGAGTGTTTGGAACAAGAAGAAGAAATTGAGGAAATTGTGAGAGAACCTCAAATTTCTTTGAATGCTTTAACAGGGGTGCATAATTACAGAACTATGAGAATTAAGGGTACTGTAGGGAAACATAAGATCCACATTCTTGTTGATTCTGGTTCTACATACAACTTTGTGGATGTAAATGTGGCTAAGAAGTTGGGTTGTAAAATCATAAGCACTTGTCCACTGGCTATTACAGTAGGTGATGGGTATAAAACTGCTAGTAATAGTGTATGTAAGAATTTCAAGTGGCAACTTCAAGGAGTAGAATTCTGTTCTGATGTGATGTTGCTTAAATTGGGAGGATGTGAGATGGTGCTTGGGATACAATGGCTGGAGGCTTTGGGAGACATGAAATGTAATTTCAGAAAACTTAGAATGGAATTTGTATACAAGGGGCATAAAATGGTTCTGAGAGGTACTCCTAAGTCAAATTTGGAATGGATGAATGGTAAAAAGCAAGTTGCGACTATTAACCATACTGAGTCATCAGTTGAATTGAGGTCTATGCAGTTGTGTGTATATCCAAATTCAGGGGTTCAACTCATGGGTATGGATGGTCTTGAGTCTACTGATTCACCACAGATAAGTACAGTGGTAAAACAATTTTCAGAAGTGTTTGAAGTTCCAAAAGAGTTACCTCCACAAAGAAGTCATGATCACAGGATTCCATTAATTGAGGGAGCTCCACCAGTCAACATAAGACCATATAGGCATCCACCAACCCAAAAAGATGCAATTGAAAGTATGGTGGCTGAACTTTTGGAAGCAGGTGTGATCAGGCCCAATCACAGTCCATTTGCTTCTCCAATAGTAATGGTGAAGAAGGAAGATAACTCATGGAGAATGTGTGTAGATTACAGGCAACTTAACAAGTATACAATCAAGGATAAGTTTCCTATTCCCATCATTGAAGAACTTATTGATGAGTTGAGTGGAGCAAAGATTTTTTCAAAGCTGGATTTAAGATCATGGTACCATTAGATTCGAATGTTTGAAGATGATGTGGCAAAGACAGCCTTTAGAACTCACACTGGCCATTATGAGTTCTTGGTCATGCCATTTGGATTGACCAATGCTCCCTCAACCTTTCAATCATTAATGAATGAGGTTTTAAAACCTTTTCTAAGGAAGTTTGTGTTGGTTTTCTTTGATGATATCCTCATATACAGCAGTGGTATGGAGGAGCATGTGCAACACTTAAGTTTTGTGTTGAGTATCATGAAAGAGCACCAGTTGTTTGCTAAACTCAGTAAATGTGTGTTTGGGGCTACACATGTGGATTATTTGGGGCATGTCATTTCTGCACAAGGAGTAGCCATAGACCCAAGTAAGATCAAAGTAATGAAAGATTGGCCTGTACCTATCAATGTGAAGCAGATCAAAGTAATGAAAGATTGGCCTGTACCTATCAATGTGAAGCAGCTTAGAGGGTTTTTGGGTTTAACTGGATACTATAGAAGATTCATAAAAGGATATGCTAGTATCAGTAAGCCACTTACTATGTTGCTCAAGAAGAATGGGTTCAAGTGGAGTCAAGAAGCACAAGTTGCTTTTGAACAATTGAAGCAAGCTATGTCAAGTGCACCAGTATTGGCTCTACCTAACTTTGAAAAGGAATTTGTAGTGGAAACAGATGCTTCTGGGGTAGGAATAGGAGCAGTGTTATTACAAGAAGGTCATCCTATTGCTTACCTTAGTAAAACTCTCTCTGCCAAACACCAGTTAATGTCCACCTATGAGAAAGAATTTTTGGCTGTGATCTTAGCATTGGAAAGGTGGAGAGGATACCTTCTGGATAGACACTTCAAGATAAAAACAGACCATTTCAGTCTTAAATATCTCTTGGATCAAAGAATCACTACTCCAATACAGATGAAATGGTTACCAAAGCTCATGGGTTTTGACTATGAAATCATGTTTAAGAAAGGAACAGATAATGCTGTAGCAGATGCTCTTTCAAGGTTGCTTAATGAAGTTGAGTTGTTCAATTTAATTGCTACCACTACTGTTAACACGGATCTCATGGGTAGAATTCAGGAAAGCTGGGAACAAGATGCTATTTTGAAGGAAGTGGTTGAGAAATTACAGCAAGGTGTAGTGGTGAAAAATAAGTATGAGTGGATCAACCAACAATTGAGAAGGAAAGGAAAGTTAGTGGTGGGTAACAATATGGAATTGAGGAAAGAAATTTTGACTACCTTTCATAATGGTCCAGTGGGTGGTCATGTTGGAATCCAGGCTACTAGGCAAAAGATTTGTTCCTTGTTCTATTGGAGGGGCTTAAAGAAAGAAATCAAGCAATGGGTAAGGAACTGTGCTACTTGTCAGAGAAGCAAACTAGATTTATCTGCTTATCCAGGTCTGCAACAACCATTACCAGTGCTAAATAGTGTGTGGTCTAGCATATCAAAGGATTTTGTGGAAGGGTTACCAAAGTCTCAAGGAAAAAGTGTCATTTGGGTGATGGTGGATAGGCTAAGCAAGTATGCTCACTTTATTGCTCTAGCACACCCTTTTACAGCCACTCAGGTAGCCCAATCATTTCTTGATAACATTTATAAACTTCATGGCTTGCCAAATAACATAGTTTCAGACAGAGATAAGATCTTTGTGAGTACTTTTTGGAAAGAGTTGTTCAAATTGCTACAAGTTAAGCTTCATATGTCCACTGCATACCATCCTCAAACTGATGGTCAAACAGAGGTGTTGAATAGAAGTTTAGAATGTTATCTGAGATGTATGTGTGGAGAAAATCCTAAGGAATGGAGTAAATGGCTTTCTCTGGCAGAATGGTGGTACAACACTAATTTTCACTCTTCATTAAACTCTACACCCTATGAAGTTTTGTATGGTCAAAAGCCTCCAGTCCACATTCCATATGTTCCTGGTGAGAGTAGGGTAGATAGTGTGGATAGAACATTGGTTGCAAGAGAGGAGATGGTCAGAATGCTCAGATTTCACCTTCAAAGATCTCAGAAAAGGATGAAGTAGCAAGCAGACAAGCACATGACTGATAGAGAGTATGCAATTGGTGATTGGGTGTACCTAAAGTTACAGCCTCATAGACAAGTTTCAGTGAGATTGGGGAAGTATAACAAGCTGTCTCATAAGTACTTTGGGCCTTTTCAAGTGGTGGCAAGAGTGGGTAAAGTGGCTTACAAACTAGACTTACCTACACAAGCTCAGATACATGATGTTTTTCATATTTCTCAGTTGAAAAAGTGTCAAGGTCCAGTAACAACAGCTGGAGTGTTACCTCATTGTGATGGTGATGGGTTGATTCAGGCTGAACCTGTGGCTATTCTTGATAGAAGGCTGGGTAAAGTGGTTAATGCAGCTGGAGTTTTTGTTTTGGTTCAATGGTCAAACAGCACACCAGAAGATGCAACCTGGGAGCCAATTGAAGAGATCCAAAGCAGATTTCCCAGTTTTAATGTGCTTGCTTAAATCTTGGGACAAGATTGTTTGAAGGGGGAAGGATTGATATGAGCCCAAGTAAAGTCAACATGAAAGTCAACTGGGAAGTCAACAAAAGTCCAATTCAGTTGGAAAAACTGACTAACAGTTTTTCCCGCCAACTATCACATTTCACTATTAATACTTCACTTGTCAATTAATTACTAAGACTTGATTTGATTGTAATTCACTTTCTCTCTGATTGTAACAAACTCTGTTCAATTCAATAAACCATAACAAATCCTTTAGCTATTCTTTGAATTACTATTCTGTTCTTGTAATTCCAAGATAGTTATCAGTTCTTAATCGGATCTTTCCCTTTAAGTACATATCAGTTTAATTTTAGTTTAAGTTTATTTTACTTCAATAGGATTAAATTGTTTTTACATACCTTTTTGTTTTCGGTGAATAGTTTGACGTTATTTTAATAATGGGTGTTTGGGTCATCTGCTGCAACAACATAAAAATAAAGAGAGTTTACGTTTGTCTTCTGCTACACCCTTTTACATGTTGTTTGGGTCTGTGTACAGCAAATTATTTGTTATGGTTGTTGCAACAACATTTTTATTGGTGTTTGGGTCCGTCAACTACAAACTTGCAGCTTTAAGGGGTGTTTGGCAATGGCTGCTGCAGCAGTTTAACTGGTGTTTGTGACTAGGTGCTGCAACGACATTTTAAGGGGCGTTTGGGTCAATCATTGTTTTTAATTTTTTATCTGCTTATTTTGCAGCCAAATAAGCACTTTTATGTGGTTATTTTGAGTCCTTTTAGGATGATTCCAGATATGGGTCGTAAATGCGGGGCATGGAAATCGGGTAAGAAAGATAGTTGCTTTAAGTATTTTTTTTCAAGTATATGAGATGTTTGGGATTGCATATCTTGTTTTGTTTTAAAAAAGCAGTAGCATTTATTATTGTTTGGGTTGTTTTAATATGCTTATTTTGGTGCGAATTAAGCACTTTTTATCTGCTTATTTGAAGTTCTTTTAGGATGATTCCAGTAATGGACTGGAAATGTGGGCCATGGGTTAAAACCGGATAAGAAAGATAGTTGCTTTTAGTATTAGTTTCAAGTCTATGGGGTGTTTGGGATTTTGCATATCTATTGTTTTTATAAAGCATTCAACTTTTTTTTTTTTTTTTTTTTTTTTTTTTTTTTTTTTTACCGTGACACAATGACCATCAATGGTGCTACTGAAATAGTTGTTATTCAGCATTAGCTAATTGATATGATTGGCAAGGGTTGGAGGTTGGGTCAAAATGGGTCATTTATTAACCTCTGTTCCACATACTTTGCACCTATTAATAACGTTACTTTTCTCAGCAGGATCCACTTTCAGAAAAGTGATACAATCATTTTAGACTTGTGAATGACAATGAGGAAAAATGGTGCATGACTATGATGACAAGGGATCGTGTTAGCACTTAACACCAGTTGTAGTGGTTCCTATGTGACCCACTTGAACATCATTGAAAGTTTAGAACCCAAGTATGCAACAGCAACATATTTACGTATGTCACAGTGCTTAATGTTCCTGGCATACTATGTGCCTACATGAAATAGGTAAAATTTGGGTCATGTTTTATATGTAACCATTTTGACATGTTAACCGCATACTCACCATTCCAGTTACATGAAAATGTATTAACATGTTGGGCTACAATTTTATCTATAATAAGTTAATTGATGCATAACGGGATGCCAAAGGGGGTGAAAGCCAACAAGTTTTAATTTTTCCAAATTCTGTAATCTGCTGTTACGTGTGTATAATTCCAATAACAACCAATGTATGAAATGTATATTAAAAAAGCAAAAGTTTATGGACTAAAACAAGCCAGCTGGGGTGGGGGGACCAAACGGATTACAAGATGAAGAATAATCACAACTGATTTTCTTTTGAAAGCTGTTAACTGAATTCTAACTAGCTCAAAAAACTTGATGGATGACAAAAAACTTGATGTAAGACACCCTAATATATTTTTATTAAGCAGTACTTCTCAAGTCATTCAAGTTATATATTACAGGTTTGATATGGAGATACGATACCTGGATCTGCTATTTTAAGAACTTGTATAACGTTGTTTATTCAAGCTCATATTCCTTAAGTTTATCCAGTCACTGGATCTTAACTGGCATAGCAATTTGTTGTTTTGGGCTTATTGCTACAATTGGTACCAAACATTCGACAAGAAGGGAGAGCTAAGCCACTAACAAAAACAACTAAATAGTTGCATAACTTGCAATATGAAACACATATGTTACACATTTATTTATTTATGCTTTCACAAATCACATATTTCTTCACATAAGTACATAACTTAAACTAGTAAGGCCAGAAAATCAACAAGAGGTACATCATTTATTTATCAAGAATATCATAAAACATGATTGCAAGTCTGCAACTCCTTGCCCATAGCGCGGTCATTGAACTTAGCCGATTGCAGGAACTTGAACGACGATCCCACGAGAGTTCACCCTGACCCGCACACGGTCACAACGGAAGTCGCCAATCACTGGAGCTCCGTTCAATATAACAATTGCATCTACAAGCGGATTCTCTCTCTCAATTGTAGCTGCAACAGCTTCTCCTGTTGCCCCTACCAACTCGGGCCATGAACTCTTTCCTGTATCAGATACCCAAACACCAACATTGTTTTATAAAAATAGTCAAATAAAGTAGAAAATAAAAAGTGAAACTAACTAATATGATTTTACCTTGGCAGTCTGTCATTTCTTGTATGAGCACCTTTGGTTTGCCTTAGCTTTTGCCCCGTGCATCTTCCCTGCTTTGTTTTTGTGCTTTCTTTTTGGGTTTGTCTTTTTTGGTTCTATATCCTTGCTTTGTTTGCCGCTTTGTGTCTTGCTCTTTGTTTTTGTGTTTTGGTGCCCTGTTTTATTTGTTTGTCTTTTCCTAGATCCCTTGTTTGTTGGTTTCCTGCTTTCTACTTGGTTTGCTTAGCTTTTCCCTTTCGTCTTTTATTTGCCTTTTTGTTGCTCTTTGTTCCTTGTTTTTTTTCTTTCGGTGATCTATCACTCGCACTTGTGCACGTGCCGGAGGTCTCCCTGGAAGCAGTCTCTCTACTCCCGGGTTTTACCTGGGGTAGGGGTAGGATCTGTCTACATTTCTACCTCCCCCATACCTCGCTTCTTCGGGATTGGGTATGTTGTTGTTGTTGTTGTTGTTGTAGAATCGGGGTATAAATACATGTGAAGAGGTTGAGTGTGGGCTGTACATTATGCATCAAGGGTTGTACTTTCACCTTTGCGTTTTTCAGCAGTTCCATTTGGATTGGCAACCGCAAAACCCGAAGTCCAATTTTTTTGTCAAAATTGAAAAGTCAATATTGCCAATTTTGTTGACTTTCTAAATTTCGGCCATCACTTCATCATTCTACATTTGAGTTGCATTAGATAATCAATAGTTTCTAATTACAGTAATGAAATCAGGTGATCAGTGTACGGAAGGTGTATGCGAGTTAAACTAAATCTTCGCTCTATCTTTTGTATATTGATTATCCGGAGTTAGCATTTCCAGCACATATCTGAGAAATCAATTAACAAGGCAATCAATGAGGAAGAGCCCTGTTAATTCTACAGAGTTCCTAACGCATAAAAAGAAAAGGAGATTTAAGGGCAGTGTGTTCTAACAACGTCATCAGTCAAAAGACTCATTATGAAAAACAGTATTGTTCCAAATCAAATTTATTAACTAACACCCGCATGCATACATCAAAACAAGGCAAATGTGGGTAAACCACATGATATCTAATAAGAAAGGCAAATGTGGGTAAACTTCTTTGAGTGTGCGCGGGGAGGGGAGATCAATAACAGCCTTTGTCTTCTCTGGGCATGGTTTGATTCCATCGGGTTCTATCAAATATCCGAGGAACATGCCTTCAGTTGCGCCAAAGGTGCACTTTTTTGGATTCAATTTCATGTTTATCCGCCCCAACGTTCGGAATGTTTCCTCGATGTCGCGCACCAATTCGTCCTCTGTATGGCTTTTTATAACAAGGTCGTCAACGTAGACTTCCAAGTTGCGGCCTACTTGTTTTTCGAAAGCTGTGTCCACCAGCCGTTGGTATGTCGCGCCTGCGTTCTTTAAGCCAAAAGGCATTTTTGTGTAGCAGTATACCCCTTGACTGGTGTGGAAAGCTGTTTTTTCTTCATCCTCCACTGCCATTTGGATCTGATGGTACCCTTTATATGCGTCTAGGAAGCACTTGAAGGGGTACCCACATAAGGACTCGACCTTCCAGTCTATCTCTGGCAGTGGATAGCAGTCCTGCGGGCATGCTTTGTTGAGGTCCGTGAAGTCCACGCACATCCTCCAACTACCATCGCTCTTCTTTACCATAACTGGGTTTGAAAGCCAGTCGTGGTAGTACACTTCGCACATGATGCCCGCGTTTACTAACTTGTGTACTTCTTCCAAAATAGCCTTTGCACGATCTGGTGCCTGGCCGCGCTTCTTTTGTCGTATTGGAGGGTATCCTTGTCGGATTTGTAACTTGTGCTCTGTGATAGAGCGAGGTACTCCCGTCATATGCTTTGGTTCCCATGCAAAGATGTCTAGATTCTTTTGCAAGAGTGCGCATACGGCTGCTTTACCTTTGTCAGATAAAGATCCTCCAATCGAAACTTGTTGTTCCGGATAATCTGGGTGAATAGCGACCTTTAAATTTGGCGATTTTTCCGTGCGCTGTTCTGGAATAGTCTCCGCTTCAGTTATTACTGCGATGCATTCTCTTGGTGGTACCGTTGTGTTGTAGAGAGTGACCACTCCTCCTTTAACTGGGAATTTGAGCATTCCGTGTGCTGTGGATGGTACTGCGCGCATGGATGATATTCCCGGTCTTCCAATTATACCATTGTATGGTGAAGGAGACTTTATTACCATAAAATTTATCCATGTCGCGGTTGAGTGTTGTTCATCTCCTACGACCACCAATAAGCGTAACTGCCCCATGGGCCAAATCTTTTCTCCTGTGAATCCTGTTAGTGACATTGTAGCTGGTGTCAACTGACTTTGGATTTCAGGTCGCAGCCTTTTGAAGCAGTGATCATACATAATGTCTGCGGATGCTCCTCCATCAATATACATGCGGTGGATGTCGTGTCCCCTTGTATGTATTTCAATGGTCAGAGGTTCCACGACTGCGTTGTCCGCAGCTATTGTAGGGAAGGATATCTCTTTTTCTGGAGAGAATTTTTGGCTGACTTTTTGCTTTATTTTGCGCTGCCATGATTGTATCATGTATATAGTATCAGCCTTTTCCTTTGGGGGTTCTTTCTTGCCTCCATTTCTCTGTCTCTCTTTTCCTTCCTTGATGTTTTTTACGAGGTGGTCCATCCTTCCTTCTCTCACTAATTTTTCGATTAGTTGTTTCAGTTGGACGCACTCGTTAGTTGTATGGCCCTTTTGGCCGTGGTACTCGCAGTATCCACTACCTTGGCGTTTTTCTTCTGCCGTTTTAATTGGTGGTGGTCTTGGGAAGTTCGCACCTTCTGTTGCAAATATCTCCCTTGGAGTTTTAGTGAGAGGAGTATATTTGTCGTTGTCTCTTCCACTGCGGTAGTTCCTGCCGCGGTTATTGTTTTGATCGTTGGATTGTCTCCGCGGCTGTTCTTGTTGCCTATAGTTTGAATATCCTTTTTTGCTATCCGCAGCAGCTGCTTCTCCTTGTATAAAGGATCTGGTGCGTTTTGTGAGTTCATCGAAAGACTGTGGAACTCTATCATTGAGCTTTCGGATGAGTTCTGGATTATTAATTCCATTCATGAACCCTGAAATTTTTAGTATTTCGGGACATGCTTTGACTTGTATGCACTCATCCTTGAAGCGCTCCATAAAGGCGCTGGTTGATTCCCCTTGCCGTTGCTTCACCCTTGCCAATTCTACATGATTTTTAGCGCACTTCTTTCGCTGGGTGAAGTTGTGGCGGAATGCTTTTCGTAATTCCTCAAAGCCGCCTATACTCCTACGTGGGAGTTTGCTAAACCATGTGCGCGCGTTCCCTACCAATGTGGAATTAAACATGTGACACCACACAGGCTGTGGCCAATTTTCGATAGTTGCGGCTGACTCGAAAATTTTTAGGTGGTCGTCTGGGTCACCTGTTCCATCATATGTCTTCACATTAGCGGGCATGCGCCTGCGCCTGTCGTCTGAATAATCACTTATGCGACGTGTGAACGCATCAATTTTATGGCATCGCCATGGGAGAGACATATCCTCGTTCTCTTCCTCGCGACGTCTTCCTTTTGATTTCCAGTGCCCTGTTTCTTTATCCTCGTTGTCCGAGGAATCGCTGGAGGAAGGATAATCTCTCCTTCGGCGTTTGCACCTGCTCCTTTCAGAAGAGGAGCCTGAGGGATCTCTGCTTGGGGATCTTCTTCTACCCAATCTGTCTTGGATCCGCCTACTTCTGGGATTGGACGATCCTTGGCTCGGCGAATGCTGAGGGCCTAATCGATCATGTATTCCCCGACTGCCAAGTCTGGAATGAACATTGGTGCGCCTACCGCTGTTTCCAGAATTTTGTGAATTGGACACCGTACCCAACCTGTCATGGACATTGGTACGTTCTGTACGTCCTCCTCGTGGGTGACGTGATAGAACCCGATGCATGAAATTCTACATGATGGTGAATTGGACACCGTACCTAACCGCTGTTTCCAGAACATGATGGTGATGGTTCACGTTCTGGACCAAAGTTAAGTCGGGTTTGCAGATCCGCGCCTGCTCTTCTTGTCGCTTCTTCCTGCATGAGGGCGGTTAGGGTTTCATAATTTTGGGATACAAAATTACCCAAAGTTAGATCGGGTATGTCCTCAGTCGTTGCAAGGATCTCTGCCTCGGTGTTAGGCGCCCTGTTCCGTTCAGGAGCGCCTGGCGGCACAGTGTTGTTCACTGCGGGTGTAGCCTGATGAGGAGTGGTGAAGAGGGTGCGTTGGAGTTCCTCAACGCTTGGGACCACTGAAGAGATTATAGGTAGTTCCATTGTTGGAATAGGCTGGGTTGTTCCCGCCCCTTGGTGATCAGGTGCACTGGTTGTCCCGGCAACCTGTTTAGAGGTCGAATCTTGTCGATTCTTCTTTCCGTGGTCACGTTTTTCCGACTGCGGAGTCCGCTGGCTCGAATTCTTGTGTTTCGTCATTCTAGTTCGTTGTAGGGTCCCACGGATGGCGCCACTTGTTGATACAAAAGTTGGGCGTACCTGGTTGTTGGGCTTTGCTCTTATATCAATTCGTTCCTTAGCACTTTGTTACCTGCGTACTAAGAAAATAAACAACACCGTTAGGCTTATCGAGGGATTGTCTCCCCCGATTAGACTCCGGCGTGAGAGTAAGTAATCGAATTTAGGTTTTGGTTGAAGAGTTTAGGGATTATGTGAATCGTACCTTAAACGGGAATCGTATGATTCTATATATAGGGCTAAGAAACCGTGTTTCTTGCTCCTTACTCTTCGCACGCATGGTGCTTATCCAAGGTAAGGATATCTATTCCTTGAATAGATAATCCTTATCGTGTACCCGGTGGGTTAGATTGGGCCTTTGTGCTTCATGAGCCCAAAGTATTAATACTGCGGCCCATACCATTTGTCATGGTAGCCCATTCGTGATGGGCTTAAGTGTAAGTAATGTCTATCATTTGGGCTTGCGGCCCAAATATAGGCTATACGTCATCAACATGGCTGGTCAAACCATCTTGCAAGGGTATCCATACCTTAGCAGAAAATTTCCAGGCAATACATTATGGATTCATTTCTATTTTCATTCTTACTTTATTACACTACAAAAATGTTTTCAAAATATGCACATACCCAACAGACCGTGTACGCCCACCCGCTGCTACAAACAAGCACCATGTTTTCACGATGATGACATGCTTAGTCATGGAAATGTAGTCATGAGGTTATGGTTTTGGTGAATTTTAAGGTGAATAATAGCTGTTAGGTGTTTGCAACAGCTGCAATCGTATTGCTTGCTCTGCATGTATTGGTTCTGAATTTTAGTGCAGTCCTTGTATTGGAAGGATTGGGCATATCCATAGTCCTTTACATATTTGTTTGTAACATATAGTTCATAATATATAAATTCACCTTTTTCACCAAAAAAAATCCTTGTTTTATAGCATTTCCGTTTGGTTCTTAATTGTCCATTTCAGGCCAAATCCTTGTTTCACCAAGTAAATGGGGCTCTTATCATATCTTTGTCATCTCACATCATAGAAACGGGACCATCAAAATCAAAAGTTAAACAGCCTACACAATGTGCAGACACTGGTTCAAGGTAAGGTAGTTAGTTGATATAAACTATGAATTTGGGTCCTTTGCATGTGTTGTTTGGACTTGAATTCATGTGACCACTCACAAACAGGAACTTAGGTGGAATGAGTATGTGGGTTGGTGATGGGTCAACATGAGTAGTCTTAAGTATGGATTGGGATGACCTAAAACAACACTTCTATCCATTTAAAGATATACAAACGATGTGTGTTGCCGTGTTGGTATGATTACAGATTACATTATTTCAATAATACTAAGATACTTTGAATAAACAGATTTAGGAGGTTTTATGCATTAAAAATACTCGTAGGGCGACTTCTGACCCATTTCCTTTTTTGATATTTCCTTTAATTTACCCTTCAGTGATATAACATAACCGGGATTAGCCCGTTCATAAGTAAATGTGTCGACTTTATGAGATATCGCCTTTTTTTTTTACCTTTGTAGCATGTGTAACGGCCCAAACCTTACATATTAACTATATACTAATGGTCTTGTTAAGAACTCTCATGCGTTTATAGTACTATTATCGGATGCATCCTCCCGGCCACAAAAATGTAACATGTGTTAATGACTAGTTTCTCTTCTCATGATGTAGTTCAATTATATTTACGAGTGTGATTGTCACGGAATTTAAAGGATAACTAATGTCTAGGCTGTCCAAGAACAAATATATTTGAGAAGATATCATCTTCCATCGGCTTTAAAAATTATGTATGTTATCGAACTTGGGCCACAGATGTTTAATGATCCAGATTAGCTGGGCACGCCAGACCAAATCATTTTTGGTTCCAGCTTGATTTAGTATATAGAATTGTAACATCCGAAAAAATTCCGTGCACTACAAAAAATTTGCCATTTGAGAGTGGACGTATGAGGTGGGCGACTGCCCACGGCCTCATATTTCGAGAGCCTCCAAAATTCACCTCATATATTTGTACTAAAAAGGTCATTAGGTGAAAAAGTTCCTTTTAACGAGCTCTTGGATGCTGACAATCTCGGGGTCAAAGGTTTTATCATCCGGCTATTTTTTCATTCTTTTCACTTGATTATCACTTTGTTGGATCGTTTCTTGTGCATTTGTGAACTAAGCCATCTCAAAATATTTCAAACAAAAAGCATTATTACAGTTGTATTCGTTATTTTAACGTAAAATCCGCTATCCATTTTAGTGCAAGTTGACTCGAAGATTTGGTTATAGCTTTTACATCAGATACTACCATAACAATGAATTTTTTTACATACTAATCAGTTTTTATTGTGGCTCACTTTCGCTCAGTGCCTTCAAATTCTCGGAGATGGCCCTGTTTGTTATTACATATCCGGCTAGCTTTGCATAATCTCATATTTTACTTTATCTATTTAAAGCTTGAAACAAATAAGCTTATCGAGTCATTGAATCTCAACCGACATGGAGCACCTAAAATTCAGTACCATTTCAAGTATGTCATACTAGTAACTAACACCAAATACTAGACAATAAGAAAGAACCAAATTACGACTAGGTATATGTTAAACCCTTAAACAACACAGGATAGCTTAAACAGTTGTGTAGCCACTATATTGATACATAGGAAATACATCATTTATTGATCATGAATACTTAGTACATACAAGCTGACCGTGATCAGCTCAGAAATTGGTGACTCTGCATGCTTAACCAATTGTAGGAGGTCGAAGGACAATTCCACAAGAGTCTACCCACACCCACACACGATCACATCGGAAGTCCGTAGTCACCGGAGTTCCGTCCAATAGCACGATCGCATGCACAAGTGGATTCTCTCGCTCAATCGTAGCTGCTGCATCTTCTCCTTTCGCCCCTACCAACTCGGGCCATGAACTTTTTCCTGTGTCATATATTCGAACACAAAACTATAAGAAAAAATGCTCAAGTAACCATGCTAAATATAAAAGGGTAGAGGAGGTTATTTGATTTTTGTTACCTTGACAGTCTGACATTCTTGTATGAGCATCGAAGAACATGGAAAACGTGGTGTTTAAATAGATGTAAAGGGGCAATTAAGGAATAAGTTGTACTTACGTATTCAGTGATGTAACCAGGCTTAGACGGGGTGTAATAAGAAGCACCATAGTTTTTTCTCTCTACAACCAATTTTACTATCAATTTAGTCTAATAAGACAACCAACTTCACCACTAATATATAACCTACTTAAACACAAATATACCACACATAAACCATTTAATAAAAACACCCACACACACAACAAACGCACACGATTTGGTCGTCTGCACGATCGAGTCTTGCTTTCTTGCTATCCAAGACGCGTGCTTAAGGGTGGTTGTAATAGTGATCGACGTGTCTTACGGAGTGCCACATTGGCAATGTAATCATCTTCATTCTCTCTACTACATATGGTCTTAAAACTGACTAGGTGCATAAATTTAGTTTTTTTAAGCTATAATATAAGGGGGAAAATGAAAAGAAAAATGTGATTTTAGTTAAAATGATTGAGCTTTATAAAAATTATGTCTATTATTCACAAACTAACGGACCAAATAAGTACTCCCTCTGTCCCGAAATTATTGTCCAGTTTGAATTTTCAAAGTCAAACTGGTTCAACTTTGATTATAAATATATATTTTTTATTATATAATACTTGATGAAAAATAATACCATTGAAAAGTACACCTAAAACCTAATCCATTTATATATTTTGCATCAAATATTATATAACACTCACAAAAATATTTATAGTCAAAGTTGAAGAAGAAAGATTAAAAAATTCAATAGTTGACAATAAATTTGAGACGGAGGTAATAATTATTATAAACACAATTTTTTAACACCGAACCTATTTACGAAAATTTGTTAGGAGTATTTTTTACAAAAGTTATTACTACAAATCAAAATTTTATCAAGGTTTCATGACATCACATGACCCATTGTTTCTCATATTTGAGTTTTTCGTTAGTTTTAGGTAGGCAAAAAGGCAAAAGTTCAACCTTTATTTTTTTTTGAAAAGTTTAAATTACCACTACAATCTTATCATCATTCTATGATTGAGTTGCATCTAATTATGATACTAGTTATTTTTGTCAAAAGTCCAAAATAACATTACAAAGACTAGACGACTACCCGTGCATAGCAACATGATTTTATAGTGACAGATAGTTTATTAATAAAAAAAGTTTATATGTTATAAACGAAAAATAATAAAAGTTTGAAGATTTTGGAATTAAAAATAATGTTTTAAAACCCGGTTCGATCCGGGTGATTCAACCGGTTGAACCGTTCCGGTCAAAAAATGGGTCGATTTAAACCGGGCCAACTTGCTAGGTTGGGTCGAAAACGGGTCAAATTAAACCGGGTCAATCCGCCGGGTTTGAAGCGTCCCGGTTCAACATATGTTTTTAATTGATTGTAAAATGTGAATAAATAATTGTACTTTTAAGTAATGGAGTGTTTTAATAAGAGTATTAATTATATTATTTTTCTCTCTCATATGACTAAGTGTTGAAACTCAACTTTTTACGTTGACTGTTTTTCCTTTATAAGTAGTATAGATATAGATTAGAACTCTACTGTTGGAAAATTTCTTAAAAACAAGATGTTTTGGGTTCGCGCATTACAGTTGATGCAAAAACATTAATTTTTTAGCTACATGATACAATTTTAACAATAATATATTTTTCATAATCAGTAATAAGAAAAATGATGTAAACGAGTAAAAATATAAAGTTTCATGCGTTTAAGTATTATTTACTATTTAATTAATGTTAAAAAGGTATTAAGATATAAGAGTTAATGGGTTTAAATGATATTTTGTGGTATCAGTAACATTAATGGATTAAATTAATTAAAATGTAGAGTTGGATAATATATGTATTAAAATTTTCATTACAAAAAACTTGTTAATTTGTTTACTTTTTAAAGGTAAAATGTCCATGCTTAAAAATGTGTAAAATTATAAAATCCATACTTCGTCATGTTGTAATAATGGGTGTGACAAATTTTTTTACACATATAAGTGTAACATTTTTCTTTAAATGTTCACACTTAGAAGTGTGACAAATTGCAAAAGATGTCTACATATAAGCGTGTTTTCCTACACTCACAAGTGTGACTTTTTAAAAATTTGTTTTACTTCCCTTATAAGTGTAGATTTGTTGTAATTGTATACACTTATATACGTGGATTATTTTTTAAATATTTGTGACACCTATAAATGTAACACAATTATGATCTCTCTTTAAAAAAAAAAAAAAAAAAAAAAAAAAAAAAAAAAAAAAAAACGATTGACTATATCGTGGAGAAATAAGTACGGAGAATTATGAAACACAAATAAACCATAATTTAACAAAGTGAAGCAAACTAAAAGCTAAACAAACAAAACCAACCACAAACAAATACTTACATCTAAAGGCACCCACAAGTTAAAAGATCATTTGAGGACCAAACTTTTTTTACATACCAAGGGACTAATCTCCATTATCTATCTTTCATTTATCTTTATTTGATCTAATGGATGAGATTAATCCCAACAATTTAAAAAACCCACTTTCATCTTTTTTTTTTTTTTTTTTTTCAAATATTAATATCTTTCAAACCGTTAATCGTTAAGCGAAAAAAAAATATACCGTTACGACGAGCATTTAATTATCTTTCTATAGATAAGCTATTTGATATATTTTCGACAATTTTTTTTTTGTTTTTTCACGTTTTTTTTCGTGGTCGAAAAAATCATATATGATATTACATATCATATCATATATGATATGATATCGACCACGAAAAAAAACGTGAAAAAAACGAAAAAAAAAAATTTGTCGAAAATATATCAAATAGCCTATCTATAGAAAGATAATTAAATGCTCGTCGCGATGGTGTAATTATTTTCGCTTAACGATTAACGGTTTAAGAGATATTTAAATTATAAAAAATGAGTGAAATATTAAAATACTTTTAATCTTAACCATTGATTTCTTTTTATATGGATGGTAGGGATGAGTCCCTTGATATGTGAGGAATGTTTGATTTTTTAAATAACTCGACTCCACAAACAAAAACCTTATGAAGATGCGGAAAAAATAACAATCAAGTAAATCAAAGAAAAATAAAAAACGAATTTTACCATAAAAAGGCTCACCCAAATATATTTGGTATATTTCGGTGATGATGTAGAAAATCTCTTTTATGAGTGAATATGAGGGAGTGCCATTACAAAAAAAAACTAGTTAAATTAAAGGTTAAATGTCCATAACTAAAAATGTATAAAATTATAGAGTTCACACTTACTAATATTTTGTAATTATGGGTGTGACAAATTTTTCTACGTATATAATCGTGGAAATAAATTTAAAGTAACAATAAATTGAATGAAAATAACTATTTTCCTACACATGTCCTAAGTAGGGTTTGCTTTATTAATTAATGTTGGTGTATTTTGTTGAATTGAATGAAAGTAACAATAAATTCTAAGTGAAAAGTTACACAATGTTTTTAAAGCAATGTTTTTAAGTTTAAAATTGAGAAGAAAAGAAAAGAAATGGAAAGAACTAAAGATAATCTTGTGTTCTGAAAATCCTTTACCAAAAGAAAAGATATGAAGAGAAAGGGAGATTTAAGACTTTTGATACAAAATCTTTTGCCCGTATTTAAGAAAAAGAGGGAAGTAAGGAAAGTGTCTTACTTCTTTTCTGAACTTTTCTTTTAATTAAAATCTTAAGAGGTGGTGTACTTGAAGTTTGGTTTTAAAAGATGAAAAGAAAAAATAAGATGGTACAATAGTGATGGAGATAGGTTGATAACGTGAAACAAGGGGCAAAAAGGAGGCATTGAAAGAAATGGTAGGGTGGTTGGTGTGATTGTGTGAGATAGAGTGTTAGATTGAAAGAGAGTGACATATATTAGTTTTAGATAGATAGATATTATACTATATACTAATAGGTAAAGATGATGTGACATTAATGATATTGTCAAATTTTTCTGTTAAGCTTTGAATTTGGTTCGTATTGGTTGCATTGTGTGATTAAAGGTGACATTAGGCAAAATTATTGGCCCAACAGTGCTACCAGGTGGGGTTGGCAGAAAGCCATTATACATACCTACATTCAGTAGGCTTCTTATGAACAGTGCCTTCTTAGCTACAGTGATTCACTCCTTGCACACCTCACAAAATTTCCACTTTCACACTTGGTAAAATATGCTACAGTTGAGTGTGTGGGGGTGCACAGTAAAATGCACATGAATTTGCTTCCCCCAAAACTGCTTCATACACTCACTCACAAATAACAAAAACGCTTCTCGATCTTTCTTCCACAAAACAAAGATCCACCCCGAAAAAAATTAATGGCTCATCTATGTCTACTAAATCCGACCAAAAAAAAATTATCGATTCATCTATCTCTCGAAAGAAAGTTAATCAGATTCATAGATCGGGACACAAGATTTCGTTTAACTTGATCTACGATGAAGGATCTTCAAATCCCAGAAACATAACGAAGGAAAAAAAAATTGGGACTTTTTGTTGTTTTTGATTATCAATTTTAGGTTTTGTGATTTTGATATGTTCCTGATGTTTGATCAAGGGTTTTAATTGATTAAATTGTGTTTAATATTACTGTCGCCCTTTATACAAGTATATTAGGGTTTTCAATTTTTAGGGTTGTTGTTTTAAGCATCCAACAATTTAACCACGTTTTTTTTGGGGTGGAGGTGCATGCTCTCAATAATTTAAGAACTGCTTTTTTGGGGTTTTTTTTTAAGAACTGCTTAGTTGTGAAGATTAATTTAATGCAATAACTTACATGGGTTGTTCGTTTTTGGTGCTGTTGTGAATATATGTTTGCGTGAAATTAATTGTGTGTATATTAGAAGCATATGAAGAAGGTTTTGCGTTGTGCAGTCTGATCGCCTCCTCGGTTACATCGTAAGGTGCAGAAGTTAAACTTGATTCAACTTCATGGTGTGATTGAGTAAGGGTATGACTGTCTACTAGCTTTATAAAATTATGAGCAATGCGTATTAGGCCACACATATGGGAAAAATGATTTGCAAACTACCACTTTTTGTGGTCGTTGTTATATTAAAGGGGTGTTGGTTTAAGCTTTTTTTTTAAGGCTTACAAGCTTATGTAGTTTCAACTTATGTTTCATAAAACCATTTTTCCAAGCTATTTATGAAATTTGTGGCTTATATAAACTTATATAAGCAAATAGGTTTGAATATATGCCGACTGAACACTAAACATTGTTTATTTTCATGCATTGCAGGTATGTTAAGAGACTCAAAGGTATAATACCGTCCATGCGTGTTGCGACTACAAGTGTTGGGACCAGTGCCATGTTGCATGTCAATGTTAACAGTTGTGAGATTCAAGTCCTTCATTTTGGTGTTTCTCTGTTATGGTTTTCATTGCCGTTGGCTCGGATAATCAAACCTGTGACAACCGTTTTTTCAGGTGCAATACCGACTGCAGATACTGATTATTGTGCTATGGTTCCGCTACAGCAACCGTTCAGCATGTACCAATGTAAGTTACGTGTGTATCTGTGGCAGCCATGTATATTGCTATTGCCTTCTGATACGTGCTCATGTTTTGGGCTCATTCTAACAGGTCAATCTTCTGTCCCTGCTAATGGTTCTTGAACTAATGCACAGCTTCAGCATGATGTTGGGGCTGCCGTAATGAGCAACACATCAGTTGATGGTGCTGTAATAAGATCTGGACGCGAATCCATAAGCCGTGTCCTACGTATGCACGCTGTTTCGTTCTTGCTTTTTTGTGTGCACCAGTATCTGATGCTTATTGCCACAGTCGAATTAGTCACTTATTTGTGTTGTTTTTCCTATGCCTGTAGCTACGAGAAACATGACCCGTAGAAGACCGGCTCGCATGAATATGGTTGACCCTGTCCATGTTCAGCATAATAGAGGTATTGTTGATATCAATTGCTTTCTAAGGTTTTATCAGCACCTTCTTTTCCTGTTTCAATTGTATTCTGAAAATTCAACTCCTGATTGCAAAGTTTCTGGGCATGGGCTATAGTGAGGTGACTGTTGGACGCGTTCCTGATAAAGCTGATATAGTAATCCCAGTTGCAACAAGTATTTCTTTTATCTGGCATTTTTCATGGTGTTAGTACTATCCCGTTGATAAGAAGTGTATAACGTTTTGTGTTAATTTTTAATATTTATGTAAATCTTAATAGTATCTGGCACACACGTGCTGTTCCTGAAAAAGGGTGGTGAGCTTTTTGCGGTGCACATGGGTGAGGCTCCACTGATAAGCTGTTTAAGGGGATGTTTGTATTACCTTATTTTTTTGGAATTATAAGCTTTAGTTAAATTTTGAAAAACCTATGAATACAGTTGTTTTCTTTATGAGCTTATTACTTTGTTTAAGTTCATAACCTCAAATTAATAATCTTATATTCTCGTAAATACGAGCCTATGAACTTTTCAAATTTTACACAACTTCGTGAGCCCACTGAAAGTAAGTACTTTTGATAATGGCATTTTGATTTGATTATTTTGTAAATATAAATGCAATTAAGACCATTTTAAAAAATTCAGTTTGATCTTTTTTTAGGAGGGTGTTTGTTTACGCCTATTTTTCCGGCCTATGAGCTTATTGATTTTTTTAAAACTAATAAGCTCAAATTTTCAGTAACAAACTGAAGAAAGTTACAAGAGGTATGTCTTCTTAAGTTATATCCTCTTATCGCTTGTCAAAATTCTTAGGGTGTGTATAAAACTTAGGGTTTCCATTTCATTAATTGGGGATCCCAAGGTATGTTAATTGTCCATGTACTCGAATGATTTTAGCATCCTCTCATATGTTACATTAATAGTGGTTTCTGAAAACATACGTAGGTTGTATATGCAGACGAGCCAACACAGATCTCGATACAACTTCAAGAAATAATCTAAGTTCACTGCTACAGAACGATAACTAACGTTTGTGTAGTAGGGAGCCTAGAAAGTGGCAAAATGGTCGGATAAGTTAATGAGTAAAAATGGGTCATTTTTATACGCCAAAACTGCTAAAAATGGGTATTAGGCTGACTTGAGAACATTTTCTTCAATGAGTTTATATAATTTGCTACAGAATTGTGTATCATATTTTTGGTCGGCCTGTAGTTAACCCACATTTATAATCAAACATTATAAAGTATCTCAGAAACATATTCTATTTCTAATGAGAAAAGTTAGGCTAAATGGATCATTTGAAATTTGTAAATAGGTTCTGGCAATGAGCTATACTTCTGTATTCTGGGTATTGTTAAGAAAGAGCATCTCAGAATAGTTATTTTAGTTATCTTTGATGTTAGTGTCACTTTTTTTGCATCAGATTCGTTGGACGCAAAAGAAGTTTATATACTACATTTGAGCAAACACGAGTTATTATTAACAGACATCTTGGAGAAAGTGCATAGACTTGCCAGGAACATGGATGAAAGGCTGCATGTGGAGTTTGTGTGTAAGTAGATGTATTATTAACAAAAATCAGGACATGTTGATAACTTTTCCTTTGATAAGCTATGGGCAAGTAGATGTATTACCGTTTATGTACATCGATTATTTGTTATCCTATATCTTATTAAAATGATTTGAAACATCGATACTTAAAAAAATACAATACTGAAACAACAAAATTGTATCTTTAGAAAGTGTATTTTTCCTAATTAAATAAATAGGATACTAAAACAACCAAATTTTTGTAATCGTATGGATAAATGTGCTTTCTGTGAATCAGAGGTAGTTCCTATCTATCATTTAAGCTAAAGGGTTGATGAAATGACCGGGTTGAGGGTAGGTAAAATGGGTAATTTCTATATGGTCCCAAACAGGTTGAGGGCAGGATCAAATGGGTAAATTTTTTTATGAGATCTACTTATGTTACAATGATGATATTAATACCCAGTTGGTGGTTCAAATGGGGGTTAACATGGGTCAACTTGGAGACTGAAATGGGTGTGAGATTGGGAGCTAAAATGAGGGCTAAGACGGGTGCATTTGGGGTCCTAAAATGGGGACTGCAGTGGGTGTTGAAATGGGCTGAAACGGGTATGTTTGTGTGGGTTTGCCCACACAAGCTTATACATCTGAAAGTAACCTTAAATAAACGCCCTCTTATTTTTATCAAGCCTTTTCTTTTTCTGGTATATCTTTTTTACTTAGTACCTTATTGTCACTCAAATATGCAAATAGCCTGAGAATCTGAATTATAAACTGGCAAAATATGCTTCAGAAACTTCTTGGTTACAATATAAACTCCTTTGTTTCTTTCTTGCATCTATCTGCTTGGTTTAACGCCTATTTCTAGATAAACAAGAGCTACCTTTTCCGTTGTTTTGCTCGCAAATGAATTTCGTGTCTCCAGATGATGCGTAGGGATTGCACCAGGCTTTACCTCTCAAGGGATCTCGAGAAGCTTACAACCTCCACCAGGCAGTGTACCTGATCGTTGTAGTATAGTATAGTGACAAGTACCGGGGGATTGATCGTTCAGCTAGGAATAGTGTCGCTAGGATTAGAAAACCTAAATACTAGTTCTAGAGATGAAGGATGATTATTTTTGTATTTTTATATTTTTTAGAAAGCAAATTAAAATCTCGGGTTTGAAGGATTTGGGCGGAATTAGTTGCTAGTCAACTAACCCAATACTAAAGATGCAATCAAAATAAAATACTAGAAATGAAAATAAACTAAATTAATCTAAGGTTGTGAGCAATAAGTGGAGAAATGTGTTTACTTAGATTTCACTACTCCCTAGATATCTTTTACACGTTAATTACTTGTTATAGTTGCGTGGATGACGGATTGTATTCCTTAATACCATTCATGGGGTGGCGTACTTAACTCCCCAATCCTATGAGTGCCTACTTCACTCCTATGTCGAGCCGGCTAAGAAGCTCCTAACATGGGATCATTAGAATTTACTCATGCATTAAATACAACCAATAAAACCTAGTACACATCGGTTCATGTTTCCTAAGACGTTCAAGCATGTTACCAATTGTAGATCTGCCAGTTTTCTTAAGCCTAACATTGAAATCATTCATCCAATACAACCATAAACAAGTAATCAACACATAATCAACATCTAGGTTTCATTAGATCTAAGCAAACACAAGATAAATCTAGCCTAGCATGGTGGAATCAAGACAAGAACAAGATATAGACAACCAACACATAGACATATTGATTGAATTAAAAGAACACTTATCTCAATTACACATGTAAGGGTTCAAGGGCTGAAAACCCTTAAAAAACCTGTAAAATTCGTATATGGTTCGGCCTTAGGGTTTCTCCAAACTTCTCTCTTTTTTAATGAATGAAAATTAGAAAACTATATATAGATAATTGAGGCTGACGGCGTCAAGAATAACCTTGTGACGCCGTCATCTCGCCGCCAAAAGAATCCTCGGACTGCCTTGATCTACATCTGACGTCGTTACGTATTAAGTTTTTCCAGGCCGTCACACATTTAACTCTTGACGCTCTTCCTTGTGACGCCTTCATTTTTGTACTGGGCCGTCATGATTTTTACTCTTGACGCCGTCACACACTGTTCCCAGCTTGGAAAATTAAGTCTTTGGCGTTTTCTTCACTTTTATGCTCCAAAAACGTCCGAATTGCTTCCTTTTCCAGATTTCACTCCCAAAGTACCTAAAATCACAAAAGGAACGATTTAGGGTAATATTTGATCATATAAATTCAATTCCGGGCTTAAATGACCCCCTAAAAGTGGTTCATTTTTCGCCTCATCATATACCCTTACACTTGAGATTTGCTTGTCCTCAAGCAAATGCGCTTTTATTCTAGTCAAAATACAAGTTAGGGGTCATTTAACACTAATATAAAAGTAATTACAACAAATAATCGTTCCACTAAAGACCAAAGACAAGCATGGAGGTCATACACAAGCACCTCACAAATAGTGTTTAGATACTCACATCTCTCGGGTGTAATAAAGTATAAATTACAATATGGAAACGGAAGATATCTCTCACTACCTGTCATAGCAAAATAGATTACCATAGGCTTGGGAAAGGATCAAACCTCCACCACATGGCGTAAGCACCTAGGATAAACTATCAAAGAGGTCTTTTAAAGGGTTGTAACGTTAGGTGTAGGGATATGAAATACACGGTTTTGTTGGATATAGGCAGTCTTTACTGGTGGCGAGTTAACAATCTTGGTCAATTACATGTACAATGTGGCATTGCTAAGCCAAGACTAGACTCGACTTAAGCTAATAAATGAAAAATAACAAAAACATAATATGAACATAGAATGAATCGGGATGTTAGTCCGTATGTTTTTTTTTTTTTTTTTTTTTTTTTTTTTTTTTTTTTTTTTTCATACACTCTTACCCTACCATCCAAAATAATACATCATAGGGAATAAACGTTCCCCTTACACTTGAATTTTTACATACTTTACAATAAACTAATCTAACGACTCGAATTAAGAAAATCAAAACACTTGGAGTACTTTTAAGATTAACGCACATACGGGGGTAATAAATGATGTTCTTCCCCATTACTCCATAAAATAAGTACTTTACCCATGAGTCCCAATCGTCCCAAAACAATATGTACAAGGATATGACTCGGCTTAGCAACCATGTAATCAATTAGATAATTAACTTAGGGTTTAACAAATAACAATAATGCACTAAAAATGAGTACATACACGGAAGGCTAAGGCGATTTGGGTGTACATTTAAGTGGGGTGTAACAAATTCTTCCTTTAAGTAAAATACTTAAAGTTAGAAACGAAAAGATAGGCTCGGAGGGGTGTACTAGGGGTTTCGTGTACTAAAAATGAGTACAACGCTAAGGTGTGGGAAAAATTAGTTGACTTAACTAGCCAAGTAATATGACGTAAATGGTCAAGTAATTATAATACGGGTTTAACACAAGGGTGATCCTAATGCCTCTTATCATGTAGTGCATCCTACTACACGAATGTAGTCTCACTAGCGGTCTCGGGATGCATCACTAACGCAAGTTCTAGAATCTAAATGCTACCAGTACAGTCATAAGCACTAATAGTAAATGCTTTTCCTATCAAATCTAAAGGCAAACCTCACATATTTGGGTGGAAATTTTTTCTGAAAGTACGGTTATGTGCTAGTCATACAATCTCCTATCCATGAGACGCTTGCTATGGCTAAAGTTTCACTCCTAAATGTTGTAAAAAATTTTAAATTTGGCGCTAAAATTGCACTAACAAGTATTTCTCATAGTTTTATTACACATCTACTATTAAACAAACAAACTCAAGCGAAAGTGTATTTGTAAGGTATCATCATTTTACCCTCCCCTTACACTTAGGATGAACATTGTCCCCAATGTTCAAGTAAAGAATGTAAAAGTAAAATAAGTGAAAAGAATGAAATCAAATACTCCCCTGATTCACTCAGTATGGATAATAAGGTGGCCAGGTTAGATCTTCCTCCAAGAAAATGAACAATCAAAGCTTCCCTTCCAGAATATAAATCATCTTCTTGTCATACATAACCTGTAAATCCTGAGAAAACAAACAAGACAACCTCGCATAAAATCGGCGGCAATCTACATAAGTTACTAATTCCTAGAAAACAAAGTAAGATATAATGCTTGTGGAATGAAGTTTGTAGTTTTCCTGGAGATTATAAAACTTAATAATTCAACAAAAACTTTAAGACTCCGTTAGAAAAACAAAACCGGTAAAATTTCCAGATTTTTACACGTGACGCCGTTAAGAGTAAACTCCTGACGCCGTCAAAAGTGACCTGCAGAAATTCTTATGTTAAGTTTCTGGAAAATTTTTGGAAAAACTTGGTCCTACTTCCTGAAAAATCCTGCAAAACTTCATTATGACTCAATACAAGCATTTGACTCTAACAAATACGAATATACATGTTCATTTGATATTGTGGAGAATCATGATCGGTTTGTTTCTTAAAAACATATTTGGGGTTTCCCCTTACGCTTATCTTTTGCAAAAATACCTTTAGGTGGAGTTAAGACTAGGCCAAACAACAAAGTAAAGTATTTCCACTATTAGTTTTGAAACATGATCCCCCAACAATAAAAATAAAGCATGCATACGGAAACAAATAACAAACAAGCAAAATAAAAATCACACAAAACAAATAAAGCTTGGGTTGCCTCCCAAGAAGCGCTTGTTTTTGTTCGAGTCACGAGCCTGACTCTACCCTTATTTAACGGAAATAGGGGAGGTTTTCCCTACACTTAGGATTAAGTGTGGGTGAAAGTAGCGATACACACCCTTAGGGTGTGAATATGCCACGTGAGAAAAGAATGGTGGATGAATTATATGCTCAAACGGGTGTGCTCCTTCCATCATAACCTTACCTAGTTTAATTGGGTTAGTGGGCGAATTGAGGTTTTCTCCTAGAAAGGGATCATTTTCTAACAACTTCGAGAGACTCCTAGTTGGGAATCCATCTTGACCCAATAAACCCGGTTTAAACCCATAATGTTTCTTGTGATCAATTATGAATGGGTCATGTAAGTATGTAAGGTCATGGTTCACTCCTACACTAGCTTCCACTCCATATGGTTTGATGGGTGGATCGGGACCTTTTTCAATCCCTAAATTCTCATCTAAAGATGGAAAATTAGGTAACGGTTTTGGTTGAGGCTCCGGTTCATCAAAACTAGGAACTTCCATAGAACTAAAAGAAAGGTTATGACTACAAGTATTCAAAACTATTTCTTCTAGTTGCGTTTGGTCCAAGGGCTCTACCACTATTGGGGTTCCTATTGTCTCCTCTGCTTTTTCCGGGTAAGTCACGGGCGGTGTGTATGCCTCAAATGATGGTAGGACTTGTGGTGTACTTGATGGGCTTACATTACTTACCTCATCCTCCATTTTATCTAGATTACCTATGTGTTTGTTTTGTACTATGGCATTACATGACAACCACTTAGGTATCTCAACACTAATATATTCATCCCCAAACAAACTTGTTTCATGATCCTAAAAATTTATATTCAATTGACTTGTACTAACGTTTGTTGGGTTGTCTACCCTATAATAATATTGGGCACAATCTTCTATGGCATCCCATGCTTCTTCAGCACTTAATTCCCTAAAGTCCCCATTGGAAAAATCCTCAATGCGCATTTGGTCATATTGGCTAACACGATAGTAAAAGGTTCGGGTTAGGGATGCTAAAGCGAAACTATGATGAGGGAATTTTCGGTGTAAATTTCTAAAACGAGTCCATGCATCATATATGGGTTCATCTCAATATTGTTTGAAATTCGAGATGTCAATAGGGTAGAATGGCCTTTGTGGTTGGTGGTATGGTGGATTCGCGTACTCCATAATGGTGAACGGAAGAGTCAATGGAAATTACGAACAAACACACAAAGAAAAAGATAGACTAAAGAAATCCTAAAAAAAAAAATCTTACTAGAAAGGAATCTAGCAAGTAGACCTAATAAAAAGAGATTCTAACCTAGACAATAACTATTCCCCGGGCTGCGGCGCCAAAAACTTGATGCGTACGGATTGCACCAGGCTTTACCTTTCAAGGGATCTCGAGAAGCTTACAACCCCCACCAGGCAGTGTACCTGATCGTTGTAGTATAGTATAGTGACAAGTACCGGGGGATTGATCGTTCAGCTAGGAATAGTGTCGCTAGGATTAGAAAACCTAAATGCTAGTTCTAGAGATGAAGGATGATTATTTTTGTATTTTTATATTTTTTAGAAAGAAAATTAAAATCTTGGGTTTGAAGGATTTGGGCGGAATTAGTTGCTAGTCAACTAACCCAATACTAAAGATGCAATCAAAATAAAATACTAGAAATGAAAATAAACTAAATTAAACTAAGGTTGTGAGCAATAAGTGGAGAAATGTGTTTACTTAGATTTCACTACTCCCTAGATATCTTTTACACGTTAATTACTTGTTATAGTTGCGTGGATGATAGATTGTATTCCTTAATACCATTCATGGGGTGGCATACTTAACTCCCCAATCCTATGAGTGCCTACTTCACTCCTATGTCGAGCCGGCTAAGAAGCTCCTAACATGGGATCATTAGAATTTACTCATGCATTAAATACAACCAATAAAACCTAGTACACATCGATTCATGTTTCCTAAGACGTTCAAGCATGTTACCAATTGGAGATCTGCCAGTTTTTTTAAGCCTAACATTGAAATCATTCATCCAATACAACCATAAACAAGTAATCAACACATAATCAACATCTAGGTTTCATTAGATCTAAGCAAACACAAGATAAATCTAGCCTAGCATGGTGGAATCAAGACAAGAACAAGATATAGACAACCAACACATAGACATATTGATTGAATTAAAAGAACACTTATCTGAATTACACATGTAAGGGTTCAAGGGCTGAAAACCCTTGAAAAACCTGTAAAATTCGTATATGGTTCGGCCTTAGGGTTTCTCTAAATTTCTCTCTTTTTTAATGAATGAAAATTAGAAAACTATATATAGATAATTGAGGCTGACGGCGTCAAGAATAACCTTGTGACGCCGTCATCTCGCCGCCAAAAGAATCCTCGGACTGCCTTGATCTACATCTGACGCCGTCACGTATTATGTTTTTCCAGGCCGTCACACATTTAACTCTTGACGCTCTTCCTTGTGACGCCTTCATTTCTGTACTGGGCCGTCATGATTTTTACTCTTGACGCCGTCAAGATAATGCTCTTGACGCCGTCACACACTGTTCCCATCTTGGAAAATTAAGTCTTTGGCGTTTTCTTCACTTTTATGCTCCAAAAACGTCCGAATTGCTTCCTTTTCCAGATTTCACTCCCAAAGTACCTAAAATCACAAAAGGAACGATTTAGGGTAATATTTGATCATATAAATTCAATTCTGGGCTTAAATGACCCCCTAAAAGTGGTTCATTTTTTGCCTCATCAGCAGAATATGGATATGCTCAAATATGATAGAGGTCAAAGTTTTCTCTCCAAGAATGTTGCAAAAGGCCCTCACATTTACTAAAGAAGATATTGAGCATCATGATATGATTACAGAATGGGGTTACAATATGGAATGAACGCCATAAGATTAAGAGAGGTTAGCCATCTATAAGCCTGTACTCAATAATTATCAATATATACAAATGGTTATGGTAATTGTATATACTTTTGTTCTGTGGCAGGCTAAATATTAGTAAAGACATATGCACTTCAGGTCAGATCTGCTGCTGAATTGAGTTGGCTCAAACTTTTTGGACATGCTAGCAACTTCTTAACAGACAGATTATTTTAGGCTCTATTGGGCTATCCAAAATATCAGGTTTTGTCACTAGAAATATTCTTTAAGATTAGTTTTTGTCACTATAAACTTTTTGGAGGCGCTAGCAACTTCGTATTAAACTAATCTTTTTAGAATAGTTGTCGATTACTCACTTCACTTTTTAGTTTTCATTCTTTAATAGATACACTGGGTTAGTTAAATAGACGCACACCCTAACCAATAGCCATAAAGAAATGCCTTGTTAGCTAGCACTCGCAACAACAAAGACAGAGCATGCTCACTTACAGCAATAACATTGGTTCTTGAAAGTTCAGGTTAATGGCAACCAGTAGTAGTCATGATCCACTTTTCAAGACTACCGACACATCAATAGTTATGCAACCATACGACAATTGTTTCCATACAAGAAAGTGACACCAAGAGTCCGAGAACCCGAGGAAGAAGACACTGAACCCAATCAAGAGAAGCAAAAACAGGAATAACAAAAAAGGCTACAAAATGAATAGTCCCTGTTAGAAATGAAGCTGAGCGATATTTACGTGAATTGGAGTAGACAACTAGTATGCATAAAGTGCGGGGACTACTAATGTAATATTGTAATAGTTGTCTTATGTAAAGCCTATAAATACCCCTCAAGGCTTCACTTGAGGGGTATGGGTATGTAAGCTTATCTCTCTTAATAATAATATCTTTGTTTTCACCTCACCTTCTCTCTACTTTCTCTCTCTAGAATAATGATGTATTTCGATCAACCTCGACCTCCGGAAGGTGTTTCTTGGTAATAACAGTCCTGTTAACGTTGCAAAACAGACGTCCTGTGGAAGCGCAATGCAAAAATAGTGGTTGGGTAACTATTTAAAACAGATAGGTTTTTAGTATGGGTCTATCCGAATTCTCTTATTAGTTCTTTATAAAAGACTCATGTGTTAAACATGATTATGGAAATCATTGTTGGTTTGTATACATTAGTTGCATTATCTTTTGTTCCTATTTGGAGTCTGCGAACATACAAATACAAACACCCCGCAGCAACGCGCGGGCTTACATCCTCGTTGGTTTACAATCATGAGGAGCTAAACTGTTCATTGATTAAGGGTGTTAAACACTCTTCTAATACACCAAACGTGCTAACTTTTTCAAAGTCAGCAGACCCACCAACCTACTGCCCTGTACAACGCATTCTAAGCCACCCATGTGGGTAGATTTACTGTTAGGAAGCTTCATGAGATACTATACATGTGTATGCATATTCATTATTGCACATAATACAGAGTATTCAGACAAGGAAAAGCTACAACCAAGAAGAAGAAAACAACACAAAGAAAAAAAAAAGGAGAAGGCAATACACAATCAAAACTCATTGTTAATTTCTAGGGTTTGTTGTCGATCTTATTCCGGTATTCGAGATGCAGAAAATGTTCAGTTCCAAGATGGAGATAAAAAAGACGAATATTGCAATAAGGAAATCATAAATGACAGGTTTGATGTTAGTTATATAACATATTTATTGTTTATGTGGTTCATAAAGAATTAGGGTTTCGTGTTAATTTAGATATTTTTCTGAAATGGTTCATAAGAATTACGGTTTAGTTTAAATTTTAACGTTCTTATGAAATTAGGGGTGGTTGGGATTGGGATTTCGTCTTTGATTATTTAATTTTGGGGGTGTTTGCCTTAGCTTATTTATCAGGCTTATGGGATTTAGGCTTATGGGCTTTTGGTTTAATCTTCTCACCTGTTATGATATGACATTTGATTTAATCTGAACTTTGTTTGTTTTTGTTGATATTTTTATGTAGGAGGAGGAGGAGGAGGGACAATGGGGCTGAGGTTAGTGTGTTAAGGTATGATTATTGATATGATTTGTGGTTTTTTATTTTTTTTTTATTTTTTTTTAAGATGACATTTTTACTGTTTGTTTGGTTACCAGGTCTTCGTTTTTGTGGAATGAAGTTGCCTATATGATTAAGGGGAAACTTTTTTATTGGTAAAGTTGTGTCTTTTTGTTGATATTATGGTTATATGATTATTAGTTGTCATATTTATCTAAAAACCTTACGAAAACACAGAAATCATAAAAATTCATGCAAAATCTGACTTTTTTCTGAAACATGCAATTTTGACTTTTAACTTTTATGAAGAACTTTGACTAAAATGGATTTTAATTGAATCTAATCTACTGAAAATGAAGTGTTATATTAATTTGAGACAAAAACTACCAATCTTAACTAGTCCTAAGCTGATTTGATGATTAAAAGGTCTCAAAATTCACACAGTCAAGCTGTAATGACTCCTAAGATTGATTTTGACTTTTTTCTGAATAAACTAAAGACTTTATGGTCTATCTATTCTATTTGAGACTAATGTAAGTTAACCTAGCTGATTTTAACCACTAGAAACCACAATTACACTAAGTAACATGCGAAACCAAACAATCTAACTGTCTTGTTGATTAATGAAGCAAACATAACCTAATGATGATGAAAATTATTCTAAACTACTTTTTATCAATTAATAAGCCTATATCACTACAGAAACAAAGATTTAGACTACAAATACTTAGTATACTACTTTACAATAATTTGGCAGTTAAAACAATAATTTAGAACACAGAAGATTAAAATGAACAAGCACTACTTGTTAAACTATAAAACTACTAAAATATACTCAAGAAACCTACTAGCATAAGATTTAAGCAACTACAATTACTAAGATAGCTTAAGAGAGAAAAATTAAATAAAAACTCACAATTTGCATTCCTGCTAACCAAATGAACCCAGGACCAAATTCCAAACCTAAAGGTTTCCACAAACCACTAACCCATTGCCATCCCTGATTTACAATGCTCCAACCATCTTTAACTTACAACCTGCAATTTTTTTTTATCTTTTTTTTTTTTTTTTTTTTTTTTTTTTTTTTTTTGTATTTTTGATTTCTTTAATTGAAAGTTTATGTAATTGTTTCCTGAACTTCTTAAAGCTAAAAACTCACCTAAATAAGCTTAAATGAGCTTGAAGATAACATCTTAACATTCTTTGAACTAAAACCAGAAATTTACCAAATATCTTGCAAACTTGTATAACAGCTGATAACTTGAAACTTTTATTATAAAAGTACTGAATTACACTGAGAAAGTTTAGATTACAACCTTGATAATAAAATTAACAATTAGAAATTTAAATAACATTAAGTCGACATTACTAAATTAAGCTAAAACTACACACTGACTTCACAGCTTCTCTTTTCCATTTTATATTGATGAATTAGGGTTTTGGAGATGCCCTTGTCTTTTCCCAGCAAGAATTTCAACCATTGGATGATTAAAATTCAATCTTGGCCATTCAAGGTTTTTGGCGCCAAAATGCTTTTACAGCTACTATCTCTGATAACTTGTATATAGGTTGAGTTTGTGGATTTAGGTGACTGTTTGGTGGCTTGGCAGTGTTTTAGAAGTGATAATGAAGGGTGTAGAGTGGTTTTGCAGGGTGATGATGGTGTTGGTACTAGCAGGAAGGGTCACGGGTGTGTGGTGATGTAGAAGGTCAACGTTGGTTTGACCGTGTTTATTATTAAAAGGTTGGAGGTGGGCTGGAGTAGGATGGGCCAAGGTTGTGTGTTGGATCAGGGAAGGTGGTGGGCTAGTGTTGGTGTTGGTTTGGATAATGGGTTTGGAATTGGGGTGTAATAACTTAGGAGGGTCTGTTTGGTTTGCTAAGTATCACAAGGACCATATTTGCCATTTTTGAAAATTAAGGACCAAACCTGCCATTTTTCCAAAGTTATTTCCAAGGACCTTTCTTGCCATCTTGTAATTCCATGAGTCCTTTGTTTGATAATTTTCCAAATTTAAATTTCCCGGGGACCAATTTTGCCAAATTCCAAACTGAAGGGACCAAACTTGCAATTTATCCAAACTCTTCACCCAAGGACCTTTTTTGATAACTTTTGAACTCCTAGGACCATTACTGACTTTTCATCCAAAAATATATGCTCAGGGACTGATGAGGCGAAAAATAATCCGTTTTTAGGGGGTCATTTAAGCCCGGAATTGAATTTATTTGATCAAATATTGCCCTAAATCGTTCCTTTTGTGATTTTAGGTACTTTTTGAGTGAATTCTGGAAAAGGAAGCATTTTGGATGTTTTTGGAGCATAAAAATGAAGAAAACGACAAAGTCTTAATTTTCCTTGCTGGGAACAGTACCTGACAGCGTCACCAAATTCTACATGACGGCGTCAAGAGTAAAACAAGAGGTGAAGTGGTTAGAGTCCGTGACGATCCAGAGAGTTTTTACACTAGGGGCATGACGGCGTCACCATAGGCCATCATGGTCCCATTACAAGTGACGGCCAGAGATAATTTGCTCTTGACGGCGTCAGATCTGGATCTAGGCAATCCGATATTACTATAGGCGGCGAGTTGACGGCGTTAGATTTCTCTTCTTGACGCCGTCACGTTGGAAAATCTATATATAGTTTTGTAATTTTCATTCATTAAGAGAGGACAATTAGAGGGATAATGCTGAGTGAAACTGCTGCTGAGTGAAACTGCTGCTAGTGGTAATGATTCTGCTGCTAAGGTCAAAGTGCTGCTGAGGATAAATACTGCTGACAGAATCTACTGCTAATATGATAAGGATGTATACGGTTTAGATAAATATAGAATAGATTGTGTAAATATTATATTTATCTAGAATATACGTATCTTGTAGAGAAAGGTATTGTAAACCTAGTAGGACTCCTTAGTCTATAAAAGGAGGATCCTAGGGTTAGTTTATGTATGTGTTAATATTCACTTCAAGGTTGTAAAACCCTAGCATTGTTGAGTGCTCGTATTAATAATATTGAAGTGTTGAAAGAGAATCATAAGTCTTCTTAAGTTAAGCTTTTATATTCCGCGTATTAGCTTAAGTATTCATTCAAGTTAACTTCTATATAAGATCGTTTAAGCTCAACTGGGATCAACAAGTGGTATCAGAGCTTGTGATCTAGAAGTTATAATCAAGAAGATTTTGTTTCTTTAAAGTTTGCTGTTCCAAATCGTTTGCTTAAGATGGGTGATGAAACTCATATGGTGACTGCTTCAAGGGTACCTATGCTTAATCCTTCTGAGTATGAGCTATGGAAGAGGAGGATCAGACAATACATTCGCATGATCGACTTCAACATGTGGAATGTGATTGTTAATGGTGATTCTGAACCAGAGAAGAGTGCTGATGTTAAGGAGATACCAATCAAGTCTGCTGAAGCTAATGCAACTAGGAAGCTGGAAATCAAGGCTCATAGTATTCTCTTAATGGGAATACCTAATGAATTTCAAATGGACTTTGATGATTGTGAAACAGGAAAAGCATTGATGGATGCTGTGGAATTCAGGTTTGGAGGAAATGATGCTACTAAGAAATCCAGGAAGAACATGTTGAAGCATCAGTTTGAAAACTTTACTTCTGAATCTGGAGAAAAGATAATTGGCACATACAACAGGCTAAATCAACTAGTTAGTCATCTAAAGCTTGTTGGTTATGTTGTTCCACAGGAAGATGTGAATCTCAAGTTCCTAAGAAGTCTTGCACCTGAATAGAGTATGCACACAGTGGTGTGGAGGAATAAGCCTGACTTTGAAACAATGAAGTTAGAGAGCCTCTACAACAATTTAAGGGTGTATGAATCTGAATTGTCTACTTCTTCTAATTCATCTTCTAGTGCACAAAATCTTGCTTTTGTGTCTTCAAAATCCAAAGAGACTCAAGAATCTCACTCTACTGCTTATGGAGTCTCTACTGCTGATGGATCTGCTGCTGGTTCAAATGACAAGATTTCTACAAGTGATGTTGCTTTATGTGCATTCTTAGCTGAGCTTACTACTACTATAAGGTCACATGTCATAAATCAAGATATGGATCATATTGATCCAGATGATCTTGAAGAAATTGATCTCAAATGGCAAATGGCAATGCTGACTTTAAGAGCAAGAAAGTTCTGGAAAAAGACTGGAAGAGAAGTCAAATACAAGGCTAAGGAGAGCCCAGGGTTTGACAAGTCTAAAATTGAATGTTACAATTGCAACAGGAAGGGACATTTTGCTAGAGAGTGTAGATCTCCAAAGAAGAATGCTGATGTTCCAAAGAAGACTGAAGAATCAAAGTCTGCAATGGTAGCTTGTGATGGGCTGGGAGATTATGACTGGAGTGATATGGCAGAAGAAGAACCAAATTTCTCTTTGGTTGCTGCTGTTCAACCCAAAGTGCATAACTTTGCACTTATGGCATATGGTCCATCATCAGGATCTGACTCTGAGGTATCTAATGACTCTGAATCATCTGGTTGTTCTTTTAAATCTTGTTCTGACACTATTGAAGTACTTAAGGCTAGGAATGAGAGTTTAAATAGAGAAGTTGAACACCTAAAACTTGATAACTTAGGTTACAAAGTAGGTATTCAAAATGTTGAGAGGAGGTTAGAATATCTCAAAGAGTGTGAAAAAGAATATGTAGATCAACTTAATCTAAGAGATATAGAAATTTTTAAAAAAAACAGTGAAGTAGAAGTTCTTAAAAATAAGTTGGTAGAAGCAGAAAAAGAAAAAGAGGAAGCTCTTGCTGAAAAAGATAAACATGTAGTAAGAGTACAAAAACAACAATTTGCTTCTGATATGGTTCATAAATCAATTGAGAATAATTTGATGAGAAAAGGTAGTGGAATTGGATATAATGAAGTGGCTCCTCCAGCCAAAAGTGCTTTTGCTCCACCAGGAAAAGAACTATCCTTCATTAGTGAGATAAATATTGAAAAACCTGTAGGTGAATGTAGTACAAGTAAAATTGAAACATCTAAGGTTGAGGATAGAAAATTTCCTGAAGCTCCAATTATTGAGGAATGGTATAGTGATAGTGATAGTGATAGTGAAGAGGAACAGGTTAAACCAAAACAAAGTTTGAAAAAGGAAGAAATTCCTACTCAGGTTAAACCTAAGGTAGAAAAGGTAAAGTTTGTTAAACCTGTGTTAGGAAATAACTTCTCTAGAAAACTGGTAGAGTACAATGAGGTACCTAGAGAACAGATGGAAAGGTTCAATAATAAGCCTAGGGGTAACCAAAGAAACTTCAATAATCTAGTTTCAAAAAGATTAGGTGATCAGTTTCAATTACAAAAGAAGGCTTGTTATGAGTGTGGTAGCTTTGACCACTTGATTGTTAGATGTCCTGAACACCAAAAGCCTGTTTGGAATCAATACACTAGGGTGAATCACAAATATGTAACTAAACAAACTCACCCACATCCTAATAGAAACATGGTTCCAAGAGCTGTTTTGTTGAGATCTGGTGCTACTAGATCTATTTATGCTGCTAAATCAAATGGTGTTTTCAAATCAACAACTAGTTCTTCTACTGGCTCTACTGCTAGTAAGCATTCTGCTGCCAGTATGCACTCTGCTGCTAGCAAGCAACCTGCTGCTAGTACAAAACTTTCTACTTCTGAGCCAAAACATCTTCCAAATACAGTTGTTGGTAATCACTTTTATGCTGTTAAGGCCTCAGCTTGCTGGACTTGGAAACCAAAAACAAATGTTTCAAACTCTGTTTCCAAGTATAGTAGTGCATCAAGTGATTTGAAGAAATTTGATTATACTGATGCACAGGGCAGATCCAAGTCAGTAATGGCTTGGGTCATCAAGAGAAACTGATTTCTCTATTTTTCATGTGCAGGTCAATCTACTGGATGAGCTTAAGGATATGGTTATTGTTGACAGTGGATGCTCTGGACACATGACAGGTGATGAGTCTCAACTTGAAGACTTTGAGGCTTTTGATGGTGGTTATGTTGCTTTTGGGAATGATCCAAAAGGTGGAAAGATTGTTGGAATAGGAACTCTTAAAACTGGAAATTTGGACTTTGAGAAGGTGTTCCTTGTGAAAGGACTTAAGTTTAACCTTTTTAGTGTCTCACAAATGTGTGACAAAAAGAATTTTGTTCTTTTTACAGACACTAAGTGTATGATTCTTTCTCCTGATTTTCAATTGCCAGATGACAAATCTGTGCTTCTGAAGGTCCCTAGAAAAGAAAATATATACAGTGACCATATTAAGAATATTATTCATAAGAGGGCTTTAACTTGTCTAATTGCAAAGGCCACTGTTGATGAGTCCAAATTATGGCATAGAAGATTGGGACATCTAAACTACAAGACTATGAACAAATTGGTGAAAGGAAATCTTGTGAGAGGGATGCCTACAAAGACTTTTGAGAATTGTGAAACTTGTGTTGCATGTCAAAAGGGTAAACAACACAGAGTTTCTTTCAAATCCAAGACTGTAAACACAAATACTGAGCCATTACACTTGCTACACATGGATTTATTTGGGCCTGTATTTGTAAAAAGTTTGAATAAGAAGTCATATTGTCTTGTTGTCACTGATGACTTTAGCAGGTTTACTTGGGTGTTCTTTCAAGCCACCAAAGATGAAACTCCTGAAATACTCAAGGCATTTATTACAAGAGTTGAAAACCTGTACAATCACAAGGTGAAGATTATCAGATGTGACAATGGTACTGAGTTCAAGAATAGTGTGATGAATCAATTCTGTGTGGGGAAAGGAATTCTAAGACAGTACAGTGTAGCAAGAACTCCACAACAGAATGGTGTTGCAGAAAGAAGAAACAGGACACTTATTGAGGCTGCAAGAACAATGTTATCTGATTCAAAACTACCTATTCCTTTTTGGGCTGAAGCTGTGAACACTGCATGCTTTGTGCAAAACAGAAGTAAGGTGGTCAAGCCTCATAACAAGACACCATATGAATTATTTCATGGGAAGAAGCCACTGATTGACTTTCTCAAACCATTTGGATGTCCTGTTACAATTTTGAACACTAAGGATCAGCTAGGCAAATTTGATGAAAAAGCTGATGAAGGGCATTTGGTTGGTTATTCTGTGATTAGTAAAGCCTTCAGGGTATACAATAAGAGAACCAAACACGTAGAGGAGACTTTGCATATAAAGTTTTCTGAGAACACATCTAATTCTGCAGGGAAAGGACCAGAATGGTTATTTGATGTTGATATTCTTGCCAAAACAATGAATTATGTTCCTGTAATTGCCAGTGTTAATAAACCACAGGAAGAGTTTGTTGTGATTGAGAAATTGAAGATTGGTCCAACCTTTGTACCCTTTCAGAAGGATCACAGCCCTAAAGATGATGTTATTTCTCATGATAAACCTAAGGAAACTGAAGAAGGTATTGAAATACAAATTGAAGCAGAAAAAGATTGTAATGAGCCTCTCAAAGTAGTTGTTGATGTCTCTCCTACAAAGCCAGAAGACTCTGCTGCTGACTCAGAAGACTCTACTGCTAGGCCAAAAGTTACAACTACTGCTCCACCACATTCTGCTTCCAAGCCTACTAACTCTACTGCTACTTCAATGTTTCCTAATTTGGACTCTCAGGGCAGACCTATTGCTGAATCTATCTATCCTGATGATCCAAATATGCCTCCTCTTGAGAATATTTATTATGACACAGATGATGATGCACTTGATGGTCAGTTATTTGGAGCTGCTGCTGATTTTACTAATTTGGAACTCAATATTCCTGTTAGTCCTACAACTACCACAAGAGTACACAAGGATCATCCAAAAGATCAAATTCTAAGTGATCCACAATCATCTATTCAAACTAGGCAGATGACTAAAGCACTGAAAGATCTTCAACATCAAAGTTTCTTTGCCAGATCTCTACATCAAAGAAATAGTCATAAAGATCTTCAAAATTGCCTGTTTGCATGTTTTCTTTCTCAAATTGAACCCAAAAACACTTACAAAGCCCTACAAGAAGCAAGTTGGGTGGAAGCAATGCAAGATGAGCTTCTACAATTTAAGCTGCAAGAAGTTTGGACTTTGGTTGAACTACCAAATGGTAAAAGAGTGATTGGCACAAAATGGGTTTTCAGATGCAAAAGAGATGAGAGAGGAATTGTCATAAGAAATAAGGCAAGGTTAGTAGCACAGGGATACACACAACAAGAAGGCCTTAATTATGATGAAGTATTTGCACCAGTGGCAAGAATAGAGGCTATTAGAATATTCTTGGCTTATGCTTCATACAAAGACTTTGTAGTGTATCAAATGGATGTGAAAAGTGCTTTTCTGTATGGGACTATTACTGAGGAAGTTTATGTGTCTCAACCACCAGGCTTTGAAGACCCTGATCATCCTGACAAAGTTTACAAGGTAAATAGAGCAATGTATGGTCTACATCAAGCTCCTAGAGCTTGGTATGACACTTTGTCAACATACTTGCTAGACTCTGGGTTCAGCAGAGGAAAGATTGATAAAACTTTGTTTCTCAAAAGACAAAAGGATGATATTTTGCTGGTTCAAATCTATGTTGATGACATCATCTTTGGGTCTACTAACAAAGCTATGTGTGTTAGTTTTGAAAAGCTTATGAAGGACAAGTTTGCTATGAGTTCAATGGGAGAACTCACCTTCTTCTTAGGTCTGCAAGTTACACAGAAAGAAAATGGCATCTTTATCAATCAGGATAAGTATGTCAATGATATTTTGAAGAAGTTTGGTTTTGAAGATGCTAAACCTGCCAAGACTACCATGGACACCAGTAAACCATTGCTGAAGGATGAATATGGAAAGGAGGTGGATATACACTTGTACAGGTCTATGATTGGCTCATTGATGTATCTTACAGCATCAAGGCCTGATATCATGTTTGTTGTGTGTGCCTGTGCAAGATTTCAAGTGTGTCCCAAGGAATCACATCTCAATGCTGTGAAGAGAATTTTTAGATATTTGAGGCATCAACCTAAATTGGGCCTTTGGTATCCTAAGGATTCACCATTTGATCTGGTATCCTACTCAGATAGTGATTATGCTGGAGCTTCTTTGGATAGAAAGTCTACAACAGGGGGTTGTCAGTTCCTTGGAAGCAGGTTGGTGTCATGGCAATGCAAGAAGCAAACAGTGGTGGCTAATTCTACAATAGAAGCTGAGTATGTGGCTGCTTCAAGTTGTTGTGGACAGGTTTTATGGATGCAGAATCAATTATTGGATTATGGGTACAATTTCATGAATACTAAAATCCATATTGATAACAACAGCACACTTTGCATAATTAAAAATCTGGTGTTTCATTCTAAAACAAAACATATTGAGATAAGACATCACTTTATAAGGGATTGCTATGAAAAGAAGTTGATTCAAATTGTTAAAATTCATACTGATAACAATGTTGCTGATCTTCTCACTAAACATTTTGATGTGGGGAGGTTTCAATTTTTAATTGCAAACATTGGTATGATCAATCTTTGAAAAACTTATCTCTTTGTTTTTGTTAAAGTTTGTACAATGCATGTGCTGCTTGTTATTCTGCTGCTTGTTTATGAGTATATGTTTGAGATATAATGTACTATGCTGCTCTTTGAATTTCTAACTCTACTGCTAGTACAAATGTTGGTTGTTTGCTTTGTGGTGTTTGGTCTAACATTTTGCAGGCATACAAATGATGATTTACAAGAAATTGAAACAAGCAAGTTCATATCATTCATTCATTCACAAAGTACAAAGATCAAACATCAAAAGACAAAATACAAAAGTAGACATCATAACCTAACACCTAGATCTCCATCACTTCCTAGGGCATGGAAGCCCAAGCACAACCTCTCTATCCTTTGGGAGAGGAGGGTTTTGTTTTGATGGTCCAAGAGAAAGACCAGGTGATGGTTGTGGCCTTGACCTTGAAGATTGTGGCCTTGGCCTTGAAGATTGTAGCCTCTCAGGAGTGGCAGGTGGATTGGTTGCTGGTTCTTCCTCATCTTCATCTGATGATGTGTAGATGAAGGGAGATTGATAATGATGCACTGGAGGAGGTGGTTGCACAGGAATCCAAGCTTGGTCTTCTGATGATTCTGATGATGCTGGAGCCTCAGGGGACATAGGTTGCTTACCTCTTGAGGTGCTTGGAGTTTGATTTAGGTTGAGAAGATCTTTAAACACAGGAAGATCATGCTTCCTTTTACGTGCTTGTTCCTTTGTTCTACAACCAAACCGTGGAGGACGAAAAGGTGGGACATAGGGTTCCATTGGGGATTCATCCTCTGATGATGAATCGGATGAGATATTGATAATTTCGGGTGTTGATTTCATTGTTTGGTGATTTGATTGTAAAGATGGATAGTATTGATTGTGAGTGTGGCGTTTTTGAAAGAGATTAGGGTTTGATTGCATAATTTGGGGAAAAGATCTCGCCGGTTTTATAGGGATTACGGAGTGATATGTGCATTAATTGTTATGTATCGTTGACCAAGGTCCATCGTCAACTCTGCTGCTGGCTCCAGTTCACTCTGCTGCTAGTTCTATCACTCTGCTGTTAGTTGTGAATGACACGGTTCTGCTGTTATTGTTGTAAGTAAGAGGGTGTTATGTGTAACTTTCATCCATCAGTTTAAAACCTAATTGATCTTCATAATTGGTTTTCATATGTTCTCAATTGAAGTTTTCACAAACCCTTACACCTAATCATTCCAATAATCACAAATCCCCAAATTCTCTAAAACCTAATTTATGGAGCTTTCACGTATCTGGGCTGAGCAACACAATAGTGTGGTCGTTTTGAATGAAGAGTTAGTTCCTGAAGGTTTCACAGACATGGTCAAGTTTTTGAATGCTACTTCTCTTAGGTATGCACTCACTGTGAACCCTACTATATTTATTTCCTACATCAAACAGTTTTGGTTTACAGCTAAAATCAAAACTATGAATGGGGAAAAACATGTCAGTGCTTTTGTAGATGGGCAAAAGGTTCGTGTAACTGAATCTTCTATAAGGGAATCTCTTCTCTTAGATGATGAGACAGAGACCACTTGTCTTGAAAATTCTGCTATTTTTGCTGGTTTAAAAGATTTGGGGTATGAGGGGAAACATAAAAATTTAAAATTTCAAAAAGCTCTCCTCTGTCCTCAATACAAGTTTTTGGTACATCTATTCCTTCATTGTTTGAGCCCTAAAACATCTGGGTGGCATGAGTTCAGTACTACCATTGCTTCTGCAATGATATGTCTGTGCAAAGGTCAACCATTTAATTTCTCTAAAATGATATTGGCGGGGTTATTTAAAGGTGTTGAAGATGGTTCTTATTTGCTTTATCCAAGATTTCTTCAGATCCTTATTGAAAAACAAATTTCTAAAACAAGAACCCATGTTGCTGAATATGATGCTCCAAAATTAGCTTCAAGAACTTTTACCTTTTTGATTAAGCATGGCAAAGGTTTTTCAGGTGCACATACAAATCTTACTTCTTTCATGGAAAAAATTGTGCAAAACAACCAGGGTGAAGGATCAGGAAATCCCACTGATTCCCATCACACACCCAATGTTACTACATTTGTTACACAACCTACAAAACAATATACACGTAGGAAAACCAAAAAGAACACTAATCTACCTCAGGATAGTGTTAGTATGGCTGTACCAGATGAGGCTGTCCTAGGTGATGGAGAGGACATGTTGGCAAGGGCTGTCACTACTGCTTCTAGCTTAGCAGCAGAGCAGGATAGTGATAACATCATTAAGACCCAAACCAAGGCAACATCTAGAGAAAAGGATTCTTATGAGTCTGATTCTCAGGATGGTAACCCTAGCCAAATGGAAAACATAGGGGGCTCAGATGATCAAACTAGGTTTGATACTGAGTTTTTGTCCCAAGATTCACCTCTCGGACCAGGTCACACAGGTCGAAGTGATGAGGACAGGCCAGTGACTCATGAATTGACGGATCCACTTGTACATGATGACAATGTCAGTGATTCACCTCTCGGACCAGATAATACAGGTCGAAGTGATGAGACTACAATGCAACTTATAAAAGAATTGACGGCTACTTGTACCACTTTGGGGTTGAAATGTAAGTCTTTGGAAGAGAAGGTTCTTAATCTATCTGATGTTGTTGCTGGTCAAGACAAGGTCATCATCAAAATGCGAAAATAGATTAAGAGCTTTAAGAAATCAAGATCTTCAACCTCCTTGAAACGATTGAAGAAAGTGGGGACTAATCAAGTTGTAAGTTCTTCTGAACCATCTACTCATTTGGAAGAGGATGCTTCCAAACAGGGGAGGAATGAAACTATCATGGATTCAGGGGAGGTAAATTTTGAAAAAGTTGATAATGTTCAAGATATGGATGCTGGAATAGTTTCAGGGGAGGTTCCAGTGATTGAAGAAATGGATGTGGATAGTCCTCAGAATAATGAAGACTTTGTAGTTGCTGATAAGTCAGGGAATGAAGTTGTTATGGAAAAGATGGTTGCTGTACAAGAAAAGGTGGTAGAAACTCTTAAAACTTTGGAGTCTGAACAACTAGTGAAGGCAACAGGGTTGATGGGTAATGTGTTAAAGACTTTGGAAGATTCAGTGGTAAAACATGTTGAAAATGCTGCTATTGCTGACTCTACTGCTGTTCATAATTCTGCTGCTAAGGATGTTTCTGGTTCTGCTGCTAGTAGAATAGTGAATACTGCTAAAGTACAAGACTCTGCTGCTGGGTCTATGGACAATGCTGCTGCAGAGGCAATGGTTTTGCTAAGTAAGAAGACTACTGCTGACTCCCATACACCACAATTACCAACTCAATCATTATCACAACCTATTACAACAACAAACACAACATCAGCAACAAGAAAACCTCAAAAAGGAATAACAATAAGAGAACCTGCTGCTACTCAAAGGAAGACAATTATATCATCTTCTACAGATAAGGGTAAAGGCAAGCAAGTTGATATTCAGAGGTGGATGTATAAAGGCATTGATTTCACAGATATACCTTTTGATTCTTGGCCTAAGGAACTTCTAAGTGAACATGATTCTGCTGTTGCACTTAAATTACATGATGATGATCAACAGTTACTTTTGGAAGAAGAGAAAAGACAGGCTGAAGAGTTAAGGAAGTATGATGAATGGGTCAATGAGAAGATCAGAATTGATGCTGATATTGAATTTCAAAAGTTGATCAAAGAGGAAGGTAATGAAACTTCAACTTTTGATGTGCAATCCTGGTACAAGGAGTTCATTATCAAGAAGAGAAAGCAAAATGATGCTGCTAGAAAGAAGATAAAGATACTTAATGGTCCAACTGTTAAACAACAAAGAAAAGAGTATGAAAGATATCTAAAGAATATGGCTGGATGGAAATTGATAGAGTTGAAACCTTATTCTGATAAAGAGGTTTTTGACTTGTATCAACAAGCTAAGAGAAGAACAGATACTTTCTATCCTATGGGATGTGCTGAAGACTTGGAACAGATTGTTCAGATGAACAAGAAGTTGGTACCTGAAAAGGTAGCTGAAGCAGAGCATGTTCAAGAAGTTAATGTTGTTGAACAGATTGAGGGTGATGCAGCAAAGACTACTTCTTCTGTGCAGGGTGATAAAAGAAAAGGTGTTATTCATAAGTCAGTTGCAAAGAAGAAGAGAAAGATTGGAGAAGGAAGCAGTTCTATGCCTGAAGGAGATGAGTTTAAACATGGTCTTGATCACATTCCTTCTGAGCATCAAAAAGAACAATTGAAGGGTTATACTGTGGTTGGCAAGATGGAAGATCCTGAAGTAGTTGATGCTAAACCATTAGGAATTAAATATCCTATTGTCAAAGTAACCACAGGGTATGATACTAACATTGGAGCATTTCATGATGTCCAGAGATCTGATGGTAAGACTCACAGGTTTCTTAGATTTCAACAGATGTTACACTACTTTGATAGAGAGGATGTTGAAGACTTGTGGAAGTTATACAAGGCAAAGTTTGGAGCTAAGAAATTTGATGGTAAAAAGTATGAGAGAGATCAAATTGATCATATCTTAACTTCTTCTGATAATGTTATGTGGAGAGCTCTTAAACTTATGTTTGAACCTTCAATGGATGATTCTGAATGGACAGAGATAGTAGAATACAAAGTAAGAAAATGGAGACTCTTTCAAGATTCTGGAGTTCATGTGCTAGAAATTGGACCTATTACTTTGTATATGCTAGCTGAAGTAGATTACCCAGTGGTAAGATACTGGAATATTGTCAATCAGATGATTAATGGTGACAAATCACTTAAGCTGCAGAAAGATTATGATTCTGATGATCAAGCATTCAATTTGCTGTCAAAGTATAAGAAGATATTTGATCAACTGAATTTTCAAGAGTTGAAGTGTTTGGAAGGATCCTCCAAGTGATTAATTGAGCTTAGAAGAAACTTACTTATTTAGAAATAAATAATAAGTTTAGGGGAGGATTGTTGGGTCTGAAACTGCTGCTGAGTGAAACTGCTGCTAGTGGTAATGATTCTGCTGCTAAGGTCAAAGTGCTGCTGAGGATAAATACTGCTGACAGAATCTACTGCTAATATGATAAGGATGTATACGGTTTAGATAAATATAGAATAGATTGTGTAAATATTATATTTATCTAGAATATACGTATCTTGTAGAGAAAGGTATTGTAAACCTAGTAGGACTCCTTAGTCTATAAAAGGAGGATCCTAGGGTTAGTTTATGTACGTGTTATTATTCACTTCAAGGTTGTAAAACCCTAGCATTGTTGAGTGCTCGTATTAATAATATTGAAGTGTTGAAAGAGAATCATAAGTCTTCTTAAGTTAAGCTTTTATATTCCGCGTATTAGCTTAAGTATTCATTCAAGTTAACTTCTATATAAGATCGTTTAAGCTCAACTGGGATCAACAGATAACTTGGAGAAACCCTAGCACGATTTTATCAGTACTTTCAAGGGTTTTTACCCTTTGAAACCTTTCATGTTCAATTAAGATAAGTATCATTTCAATTCATTCAATATGTCTATGTGTTGTTTGAATATATCTTATGCTTGTCATGATTTTAACATGCTAGGCTAGATTCTTGTGTGTTTGCTTAGATGTAGTGAAACCTAGATGTTGATTATGGGTTGATTGCTTGTTTATAGTTGTTACGGATGAATGATTTCGATGTTAGGCTTAAGAAAACTGGTAGACTTCCATAGGGTAACTTGCTTGAACGTCTTAAGAAGCGTGAACCAATGCGTACTAGGTTTTTATGGTTGTATTTAATGCATGAGCGAATTCTAATGATCCCATGTTAGGAGCTTCTTGCAGGCTCGACATAGGAGTGAAGTAAGAGCTTATAGAGTTGGGGAAGTACGTACGCCACCCCACGAATGGTATTAAGGAATATAACCCGTTATCCACGCAATTGTAACAAACTATCAACCTGTAAAAGATATCTAGGGAGTAATGAAATCTAAGTAAACACAATTTTCCCATTTATTGTTCACACCACTAGTTTAATTAGTTTTATTTACATTTTTGTTATTTTATTTTGATTGCATCTTAGTTATTGGGTTAGTTGACTAGCAACTAATTCCGTCCACTCTTCCAAAACCCGAGATTTTAATTGCTTTTATAAAAATATAAAAATACAAAAAGAATCATCCCTCACATCTAGATTTAATTTTTAGGCTTTCTAATCCTAGCGACACTATTCCTTAGTTGAACGATCAATCCCCCGGTACTTGTCACTATACTATACTACAACGATCAGGTACACTGCCTGGTGGGGGTTGTAAGCTTCTCGAGATCCCTTGAGAGGTAAAGCCTAGTGCAATTCCCACGCATCAAGTTTTTGGCGCCGCAGCCCGGGGAATAGTTATTGTCTAGGTTAGAATTTCTTTTTATTAGGTCTACTTGCTAGATTCCTTTCTAGTAAGATTTTATTTTTATTTTTTAGGTTTTCTTTAGTCTATCTTATTTCTTCATGTCTTTGTTCGTAACTTTACCATCCGACATCATGGAAGGTGGTAACGTCTTTGAACCCATCAACCCACCAGAACAAAACCCACCACTAGCAAACCAACCTCTTAGGCCCCGAACCCTAGGAGAGTATTCCCGTCCTAGCCACCAGGGCTATCGAAACACTATTGAGCTTGCCCAAGGAGCCAATGTGTCCCCCTTGCGATCCGACACCATCCGGTTGGTGCAAAGCGGATGTGCATTCCATGGACTTCGTTCCGAAGATCCAAACCAACATCTCAAGGATTTCCTTAAAATCGTAGATTCTATAGACCTTGATGTTACAACTAGAGAGTCGACCCGATTACGCCTATTCCAATTCTCTCTACGTGATCAAGCTAGTCAATGGATTGAACGTTTACCCGCGGGATCCATCACCTCATGGGATGATCTCACCACTCGTTTCCTTGCTCAATTTTTCCCACCGAGGAGAACTACCAAGCTTAGAAATGATATCTTGATGTTCCAACAACGTCAAGGTGAAACTCTATATGAAGCATGGACTCGTTTCAAGGACTTACTCCAAAAAGTCCCTCATCATGGCATAGATCTTTGGCTCCAAGTCCAAATCTTCTATGACCATATCGATCTCTCCACAAGGCGAACCATTGACCAATCGGCCGGTGGTAAGCTACGTGATCTAAGTGCGGAAGAATCATGGGAACTCATAGAAGATCTTGCTCTCTATGACAACGAAAGTTGGAATGATCCCCGTGATTTGAACAAAACGGTGAAGGCAATATCTTTGCCTTCGAACAATTCTAGCACTCCCGACCGTAGGATCATGGAACTTGAGGACCAAGTCAAGTTTCTCATGAAATCCTACGAAGCTCCTAAGCCTTCAAGCCAAGTGAACAAAATCACTTCTTCATGCGAATTATGTAGTGGTCCCCATGACACTCGTGATTGCGTGGAACTCCCCAGAACAGCTTTTGCGGACTACGCATCTTCGTGTACCGACGAAGCGGGAGATAAGTGGTACACTTACAAACCCGAGCCAAACCCTTACGGTGATTCCTACAACCCTTCTTGGAAAAATCACCCGAACCTTAGGTGGAAACAAAACCAAAACAATTCTTTCAATCCGCCTAATCGTTACCAACCAAACGGTCCACCCTCCAACCGCACTTTCAATAACAATCCTTCTAATAACTATGGTAGTACCAACAATCTTGAAGGATTGATGTCCAAGTTTATGGCATCTCAAGAAGCTCGCATATCTAAGTTTGAAGTCGATTTCAAACAAAAGCAAAGCGAGATGACCACCAAAATTGACACATTGTTGTAAGTTCTCAATGACCGAGATATGGGAGCACTCCCAAGCGACACGGTCAAGAACCCGAAACTAAACGTTAATTCCATATCATCGGTTTCGTCACCCACTTCTTGTCCGCAATACTACTCGGTTAAGTCAATGAGCACGTGTTTCAAGCAAAACCAAATTCTTCAAAAGGACCAATCAAATGAAACACCCAATATCAAACCGGTCAAAAGCATAGTTGAAACACCTCCTACACAAGACCTTGACGATGAATTCAAGGAGCTCCACCTTGAACGCCCCATCATTGATGTCTTAGCCCGTGCTCCCTACTATAGTGCCCTCCTAGAAAAATATGAGAAATTTAAACTAGGTAAAAATGGGACCGCCTTCGTTCAAAACAAGTTGCCTAAGAAGCTTGATGATCCGGGCATATTTGTTTTGCCTTGTAAGATAGGAAAATCCGAAGCTTTTGACACACTAGCCGATTTAGGATCAAGCCTCAACTTGATTCCCTTATCCCTTTTCACCACTCCTAAGATAGGAAAGTTAGAGGAGACGGAGGTATTAATCGGTCTAGCGGATGGAGTATTGCCCACCCGGTTGGGATGATCAAGGATGTAGTTGTTCACGTAGGGAAGTTGACTATTTTAGCGGATTTTCACGTCCTGGATATGGTTAGTGATACTACATGCCCATTGTTAGTAGGAAGAGGATTTTTAGCAACCGCTAGCGCCATGATAGATTGTAAGGAGTCTAAGATAGCGGTGGGTGAGGGCGATACTTGGTCGGTATATGATGTTAAGAAGCATAGCTACGATTGTGAGGATGAACCGACACCACATTGGGTAGAGATGAATAGGAGACCATCTAGATATGGACCTTGGATAGAAAGAAACTTTATAGGACCTCAACGCCCATTCTATCTAGAAAAAGATTTCATCGATAAAACACATTCGGTGGAACAACTCATAGCTAGAGATGAGGAGCTAGACCCTTTTGAGGACCCCCTAGTCTTTAGGAAAATGATTGAGTTCTTAGGCATAATGCCTATTAACATAGAGATGAAAAAGTGGAAAAGAGAGGGGGATAAGTGTAAATGGAGGTGGGACAAGCCACCTAAGGAAGGTGACGGATCATGGCATATGATGATGATTTTGTATGATCCGGATGGAGAAAAGTTTGAAAGGTCATACCGTACTAAGAAAACCGATAGGAAATTGAAGCCCAAGTTTGATCCCAAAGATGTCCTCAATGAGGAACTCAGCCATGTCACGTAATAGCCCATAACCTTGAGTCTAGCTACAAGACTCGTAAATAAAGAAAAGCGCTTCTTGGGAGGCAACCCATGTTTTGTGTGATTTTTATTTGTTTGATTGTTATTTGTTTCCGTATGCATGCTTTATTTTTGTTGTTGGTAGATCATGTTTCAAAAATAAAATGGTGAAAATACTTTATTTTATCGTTTGACTTAGTCTTAACTTCATCCAAAGGTATTTCGCAATAGATAAGTGTAAGGGGAAACCCCAAATATGTTTTTAAGAAACAAAATCGATCATGATTTCCCACAATATTAAATGGACATGTATATTCGTATTTGTTAGAGTCAAATGCTTGTATCGAGTCATAATGATGTTTTGCAGGATTTTCCAGGAAGTAGGACATAAGTTTTCCAGAAATTTTCTGGAAACTTAACGTAAAGATTTCTGTAGATCACTTTTGACGGCGTCAGGAATTAATTCCTGACGGCGTCATGTGTAAAATTCTGGAAATTTTGCTAGTTTTTTTTTTCTGACGGAGTCTTAAAGTTTTTGTTAATTCTTTAGTTTTATAAACTCCAGGAAATCTGCAAAAATTCATTCCACAAGCATTATATCTTGCATTTCTTTCTAGGATTTGTTAGTCTATATAGATTGCCGCCGATTTTACGCAAGGTTGCCTTGTTTGTTTTCTCAGGTTTAACAGGTTATGTATGACAAGAAGATGATTTATATTCTGGAAGGGAAGCTTTGATTGTTCATTTTCTTGGAGGAAGATCTAACCTTGTTACCACACTATCCACACCGAACAAATCAGGGGAGTATTTGATTTCATTCTTTTACCTATTTCACTTTTACATTCTTTAATTGAACATTGGGGACAATGTTCATCCTAAGTGTAAGGGGAGGGTAAATGATGATACCTTATAGTATACACTTTCACTTGAGTTTGTTTGTTTGATGGTAGGTGTGTAATAAAACTATGAGAAATACTTGTTAGTGTAATTTTAGCGCCAAATATAAAATTTTTTACAACATTTAGGAGTGAAACTTTAGCCTTAGCAAGCGTCTCATGGATAGGAGTCGTATGACTAGCACAAAACCGTACCATTCATAAAAATTTTCCACCCAAATATGTGAGGTTCGCCTATAGATTTGATAGGAAAAGCATTTACTATTAGTGCTTATGAGTGTACCGGTAGCATTTAGATTCTAGAACTTGCGTTAGTGATGCATCCCGAGACCGCTAGTGAGACTACATTCGTGTAGTAGGATTTACTACATGATAAGAGGCATTAGGATCACCCTTGTGTTAAACCCGTATCATAATTACTTGACCATTTAAGTCATATTATTTGGCTAGTAAAGTTAACTAATTTTTCCCACACCTTAGCGTTGTACTCATTTTTAGTACACAAAACCCCTAGTACACCCCTCCGAGCCTATCTTTTCGTTTCTAACTTTAAGCATCTTACTTAAAGAAAGAATTTGTTACAACCCACTTAAATGTACACCCAAATCACCTTAGCCTTCCATGTATGCACTCATCTTTAGTGCATTATTGTTACATGTTTAAACCCTTAGTTAATTATCTTATTGATTACATGGTTGCTAAGTCGAGTCATATCCTTGTACATATTGTTTTGGGACGATTGGGACTCATGGGTAAAGTACTTATATTATGGAGTAATGGGGAAGAACATCATATTATTACCCCCATATGTGCGTTAATCTTAAAAGTACTCCAAGTGTTTTGATTATCTTAATTCGAGTCATTAGATTAGTTTATTGTAAAGTATGTAAAAATTCAAGTGTAAGGGGAATGTTCATTCCCTATGATGTATTATTTTAGATGGTAGGGTAAGAGTGTATTCAAAAAAAAAATCAAAAATTAAAAAAAAAAAAAATAGAAAGAGAAAAGAGAAAAACATACGGACTACCATCCCGTTTCATTCTATGTTTATTTTATGTTTTCGTTATTTTTGATTTATTAGCTTAAGTTGAGTCTAGTCTTGGCTTAGCAACGCCATATTGTACATGTAATTAACCAAGATGATTAACTCGCCACCAGTAAAGATTGCCTTTATCCAACAAAACCGTGTATTCCATATCCCTACACCTTAAAAGACCTCTTTGATAGTTTATCCTAGGTGCTTACGCCATGTGGTGGAGGTTTGATCCTTTCCCAAGCCTATGGTAATCTATTTTGCTATGACAGGTAGTGAGAGATGTTTTCCATTTCCATATTGTGATATATACTTTATTACACCCGAGAGATGTGAGTATCTAAACACTATTTGTGAGGTGCTAGTGTATGACCTCCGTTCTTGTCTTTGGTCTTGAGTGGAACGATTATTTGTTGTAATTACTTTTATATTAGTGTTAAATGACCCCTAACTTGTATTTTGACTAGAATAAAAGCGCATTTGCTTGAGGACAAGCAAATCTCAAGTGTAAGGGTATATGATGAGGCGAAAAATGATCCGTTTTTAGGGTGTCATTTAAGTCTGGAATTAAATTTATTTGATCAAATATTGCCCTAAATCGTTCCTTTTGTGATTTTAGGTACTTTTGGAGTGAATTCTGGAAAAGGAAGCATTTTGGACATTTTTGGAGCATAAAAGTGAAGAAAACGGCAAAGTCTTAATTTTCCTTGCTGGGAACAGTACCTGACGGCGTCACCAAATTCTACATGACGGCGTCAAGAGTAAAACAAGAGGTGAAGTGGATAGAGTCCGTGACGATCCAGAGAGTTTTTACACTAGGGGCATGACGGCGTCACCATAGGCCGTCATGGTCCCATTACACGTGACGGCCCAGAGATAATTTGCTCTTGACGGCATCAGATCTAGATCTAGGCAATCCGATATTACTATGGGCGGCGAGTTGACGGCGTCAGATTTCTCTTCTTGACGCTGTCACGTTGGAAAATCTATATATAGTTTTGTAATTTTCATTCATTAAGAGAGGACAATTAGAGGGATAACTTGGAGAAACCCTAGCACAATTTTATCAGTACTTTCAAGGGTTTTTACCCTTTGAAACCTTTCATGTTCAATTAAGATAAGTATCATTTCAATTTATTCAATATGTCTATGTGTTGTTTGAATATATCTTACGCTTGTCTTGATTTTAACATGCTAGGCTAGATCTCTTGTGTGTTTGCTTAGATGTAGTGAAACCTAGATGTTGATTATGGGTTGATTGCTTGTTTATAGTTGTTACGGATGAATGATTTCGATGTTAGGCTTAAGAAAACTAGCAGACTTCCATAGGGTAACTTGCTTGAACGTCTTAAGAAGCATGAATGAATGTGTACTAGGTTTTTATGGTTGTATTTAATGCATGAGCAAATTCTAATGATCCCATGTTAGGAGCTTCTTGCAGGCTCGACATAGGAGTGAAGTAGGAGCTTATAGAGTTGGGGAGGTACGTACGCCACCCCACGAATGGTATTAAGGAATATAACCCGTCATCCACGCAATTGTAACAAACTATCAACCTGTAAAAGATATCTAGGAAGTAATGAAATCTAAGTAAACACAATTTTCCCATTTATTATTCACACCACTAGTTTAATTAGTTTTATTTACATTTTTGTTATTTTATTTTGATTGCATCTGAGTTATTGGGTTAATTGACTAGCAACTAATTCCGCCCACTCTTCCAAAACCCGAGATTTTAATTGCTTTTATAAAAATACAAAAAGAATCATCCCTCACCTCTAGATTTAATTTTTAGGCTTTCTAATCCTAGCGACACTATTCCTGAGTTGAACGATCAATCCCCTGATACTTGTCACTATACTATACTACAACGATCAGGTACACTGCCTGGTGAGGGTTGTAAGCTTCTCGAGATCCCTTGAGAGGTAAAGCCTGGTGCAATTCCCACGCATCAGGGACCAATTTTGTCAATTTTTGAAAGTTTGGGGACTGAAACTGCCAATTGTACAAACTTTGCTCATTTTTTTTTATCTGTTTTCAATCCTTTTGCCTCTGAAACATATAAAAACACAATCCAGGGATGTTTTCTGTATTTTGAGGCATTTCTAAGTGTTTTTAAATGTTTTTGCAGTTTAGATGGAACAAAAATGATGAGTATTTACACACTCATCAGGGGTTTTAGTTATTTAAGTTTATTTGTGTTATTCATGAGTTGGATTGTTGATTATCAAACTTAAAGTTACTAAAAATCAACAATCTAGGGTTCTTCATTTTTTTTTTAATTCAAGTTAATTTTTTTTATAAAAAGTTTGTAATTTTATTCATGGTTTTATGTTTGAATGCAGGTCCGAGCTATTTTGAGTGGGATGTATGAATTGCAAAGAAGGATGTAGTGCCGCTTCCATGATTTTTTTATCGAAGGCAGTTATATGCTTATTTGGTTTTTGATATAACTAATAATCTGTTTAGAGTGTGTGTAAAGTGAATAGAAGCGAATTGCTCAGGGCTATGTAATTTCTGATGTTGAGATGTAGTTTTAGGGCTATGTATTTGGTTAGTTGCCCATGTAGGTAGGTTTCTTTAGTCACGTACTTTAGGGGTTGGGTTTATAAGCTTACTGAGATTTGGAAAATCAATAAGCTTATTTTTTACAGCTTATGAGCTTATTAGTATAGGTTTATTGATTTTGTTAGACCATTCCTAAATTAGTCGCTACTTGCTAGCCAACCACTGCATTTTAATATTATGTCATATTTTAGTGACGTACGTAGCAAAAAAAATGATAGTATAATGACGTACATGTTATTTGGAATAGATGAGATGGCAGTTGAAATCAAAGTATTTATTTGTGTGTCTGATATTTAAATTGCAAATATAGCTCAACACCAATAGGTCAGCACCTCCTAATGTGCTTATGGAAGATTCTTCAAAGGATTTCTAGATGGAAAACCGCTTCAAAGTATGTTTCATGTGTTTTATGCTATTTAAATTTCACCGGCGAACCATTTTTTAGGCCACGTGGAAAACGGATATCCAATCTTAATTGATTTTTTTTTCTTTTGTCATAATTAGGAGTGCCGTGTAGCTAAGTTCAACCTGTAGTTTCTGGATTAGGCCTACTTTTCTATAATATGTAGTTAGCTACAAACTACAGCTTGACAGCACATAAAATGTATAATGAATGCAAGTGAAGTTTTTTTTCCTTAATGAGGCGTTTGTTTGATTAAGCAAACTAGGCTTCTAGAATGGCTGTGAATGATGAATGCAAGCTGAAGGTTCTGGAGTTGAAATCAAAAATATATTACTAATACATTACCTATAAAATTGAAAATCATGGGTGATTGATAATATTAGTGGTCCTAATGAGACCTGTGAGGATTTAGCTAACTCACTTCCTACTCTACCTCAATTTACCTCTACGTAACATAAGAAGATGAAAAGTTAGATAAAGTATTGAAATACAAGGTGCAGGACAACAACGGTTAGATACAAAATGTTAGGAGTGCCTCTTGCTGCCATTAGGCAGGTTCTGAGTTTTGTTTTTATTATATAGGAACTATAATGTGCTTCAGATACTCAATCGGTAGCTTATGCATATGGTATGTTGCAATCATGATTTGTGCTTTATATTCGAGATTTCTAATATCAAAATTCTCCCTCAATTTATTTGTCCTTATAGCACAAATGGTTTTGAGTTGTTTAAAATTCGTGAATATTTTGTGATGGATTTACATTAGCTACTTTTAAACCATTCAAGAACATTTGTGCTTGAAGTAATCTAAAAGTCAAGAACTTTGTTAAAAAAAAGGTCTTGGGAATATGACATAGAGTTCTTTTTGGTGATTTTTTTGTGCTTTGTTGTTCAACATAATGTGCAGCTGTTTCTGTTACTTTTTGCAACTTTATTCGAGAACTGGTACTAGAACAACCCCTCTTTCTAGTCATCACGTATTCAGGAACACTAATGAATTCAACGAAAATCAGGAGATTGCATTCAAGAACACGTATTCTATATCAGTTTGGAACTTGAAGTCACCACGAAACACGCTAATGAGATTGAATGTATTCCAGCAATAATCATGGAATTACAAGCTCATTGAAAAGGTAAACTTGATCTAATCTATTTTTTAATTGCTTGCAGCAACAACTAAATTAGAAATCATTATTTGGAGATTTATTTATTTTGGAAACTATTATGTTTTTTTTGGGAAGGGGGAGATTTAAGATGTGGGATCTATGTATACAATGGCAGCGCTTCATTTTTAGTCAAGTTTAGTTAATTGATTAGGCAATTTGTTATGAAATCTCGGTTAACAGTCAATTTGTTATGAAATCTTTTAAAGTAATTAGGTCAAAGTTATGTCTTCAATATGTTCATACATTCAGATTCTTCCTGTACATAATTTTCACTGTAAATTATATGCTATTTTATATAATACTAGCAGGGTCCTCGCGCGATGCAGCTGCGGGCACTCTGTAATTTAATTTTTTTGGCTAATAATTTATTTAATTTGTACGTTTTTTTGGCAATGGTTTTATTAATTAGTTTTTTATGGCAAAAGTTTGATGAAATTTTGCTTAGTTTGTATTATTATTATTATTATTATTATTATTATTATTATTATTATTATTATTATTATTATTATTATTATTATTATAGTAGTTTGCCTGTTTTGTACAATATGTGAACACTTTTTAGTTTACTATGTTCTTTTTGACAATAAATTTACGGATATCAAAAATTTCGTTTATCTTGTGTCCGTTCGGGCTCGAGCCCGTTTGACCCGTGCTCGTTCGGGCTCGAGCCCATTGCCCGTTTGGGCTTGAATATTTGTATAATATGCTTTATTATTTGTATTAGTGACATTTAATGCAGGAATTGTGTTTAAGTTGGTTGTACAATATGCTTGATAATTTGTATTTCTTATGTAAGGGGTGTTTTAATAAGTGCATTAATTGTATTTATTGACCAGTTAATTAATTGTATTTAGTGTAAATAATGATTTATTTATTGTATTTAATGTTAGTATTAATTGTATGCTGGAATTAAATATGAAGGGGATTTCTATAAGTAGCATTTGTGTTTGAATCACTTGTACTTTAAGCTTATTAACTTGTAAGGCTTAATTTTAAGTATTCTAATATTAGAAGGCCTTCCTCTATTATAATATAGTATGATAATTTTAATGTTAATATTTGTATGAGGTGTATAACATGCTTCAAGCTAAAAGAGATGTATATACAATCAACCCTTGACCAAAAAAAAGTTTAATAATTCATAGAATCCAGCACTAATATTTGACTTTTACATTCATATAGATATTGTTAGCATATTAGCTCTACATGTTTCTTTTAGTTTTTTGGGTATTTACAAGATTGTACTCACTTTTGATGCCGAGTTATATTTGTTTTGCCTCAATAAGTCATTCAGTCTTCTTTTAACACTTTCTTGCTAATGCATTCAAACTATTGCTTTCTATTCAAGAGTGTAGGAACGCATCCTGAGTTAAGGGAAACAGGAATCCTAGGACCTGTTACTCTCGACAGACTTTACCATGGAACAGTTTACTTATCAAGGGCGCAATGGAGTTACAAGGTGAGTCAATAGTTGACCATAAAACCATAGATGCTGGTACAAGCTACGGAACTGATAGAAATATGTCTTTATAATAGGTCGAGTGAATCGGGTCAAGTACGAGGCTAAATGTATCTATATGGTCATAATAATAATAATAATAATAATAATAATAATAATAATAATAATAATAATAATAATAATAATAATAATAATAAGCTATATCTATATGGTCAGTCGGTCAGGTATGATAACACAGTAAAATTGAAAAAGTACCGTTATCTCAGCGTCATATTATCTTTAACATTTCAACATTAAAACCAAAAAATCACCTCTTATTATAACACCACCTTTTGGAAACCACTTTTCTTTTTAAAAAAAATACAAATTAACCCCTAAAATAATTTTTCTTTCATTAAACAACCTAATATTTTTAGTAAACTTAAAAATTACAATACGGAGTAAAAAATAAAAATAAAAATAAAAAAACTACGACATAAAAGAAACTAGGGTTATTACCCAAAGTAAGTTATTAAAGTTTTCCAAAAATTTGTCTTAAGTTACTATAGGTTTTTTTTTTTTTTTTTTTTTTTTTTTTTTTTTTTTTTTTTTTTTTTTTAACCAGGTTACCCATGTTTACAGATTTGATTAATTTGATCACTCAACATTTACATAAGTCGCAATAAGATCATTGTCATGGTGTGTTACGAAAACCGGTTACCCATAGCAACGCACCCAAAATTGTCCACGCCAGTTTTCCAGCTCACCTAAAATTTTCCACCCGTGTTTTCCACTAAATCTTAACCCTTTATAACCCCACTTACCTACCTTTCTTCTTCAAATAAAAACCTAATCAAGATTAGGTCTTCAAAAACCACTTTTTTTCTTCCAAATCTCACTCAAACAATGAACATCCTATGTGGCTGTGGTGAACTAGCAAGATGTCGAACATCTTGGACATAAAAAATAACCATGCAAGAAGATTTCTTGGTTGTCCCAATTTCATGGATCCCATCACCAACTGCAACTTTTTCCAATGGGTTGATGCCCCATTACCAAATTGTTGGTATCAAGCAAGGATGTATGAGCTCCATTTGAATACAAGGAATGCACAAGTGCATATTCTTTAACTTAACAATCGAAACTCTCGAAATGTCTTCTACAATAGGGTTTTGATTGTGTTGCTTGTTGGGATGGTTCTTATTAGGTTTCTCTAGGTTTGTTAAGCTAGTATGGTAGGTTAATATGTATGGTTTCTTTTGGTTTCTTAAGGTAGTATGGTAGGTTGTGGGATGATGTATATATGTTGGTTTAGGTTTGTCAAGGATATGGTATTAGAAGTCTTTTGTAACAGTTATGATGCTACATCCCTTGTAAAAGTTACCTAAGTAATGAAATTATGAAGTTTTATGTTTATATTTTGTGTCATTCTACATTACTGATATGTAACACAACATAACTGAAATAGCAGGTTAGACAACATAAATTTATACAAAAGATGCAACATAATGATTATGTTGATCCATTAGCATTGATCTAGGTTACACAACATTGTTAAGTTATACAAAAGATGTTGTGTACACAACATGACCAACTTATAAAGTTAGTTGTGTACACAACATTACCAAGTATCTTCTAGCATTACCATGTTTTACCAAGTATCATCATACTACAGTACCAAGTTTTCCAACATGACTTAATTGGCTGATGAAATGTTGGTCCAAAGAATTATGCAAAAAATGATTAATTTTACACAATAACCAAATGACACTAATAACACTCATTATAATTTTTAACGTTTATATTCGGTATATGCATTTAACAAAGAATATATACCTAAGTGTTTGCGTAACAACAATTGGGATTGAATGACAATGTATACTCTTCAATTTTGAAAAGGAGGATCCTATCAACTATCCTACTATACTTTACATTTTTATGTGTGTAGAATCCTAACTATCTCTATTACTTATATATATACTTAAATAAATACGTGTTTTGGTAAAAAGAATAAGAAGAATTTTGGACCATTAGATTTAAAATCAATGGATGAGATTAAAAAATATACTTAAATGAGGCTGGAAGGGCAAAACCATCTTTTAATAAAAAAAAACATAAACACACATTTATAATACATATTTAACTCTCTCATCTCATTATTCTTCACCTACTCTTTCACTCACTCTCTCCTCCAACTACTTTCTTTCTCATAATTATTCATCCACCATTGATGAGATCTAAAGGAGCTGAAATCAATCAAAAACTTATTTCAATTTTAATCAGTGGAAAATGCATCAAACAATTGTCAATCGAAGATGTGAATAGTGATATGTGATAACAGAAGGTGAAATTGATGATTTTACAGACAAAAATGCTTGAGCAAGACAATTAAACCTAATTTTGTTCATATTATAATAAGGTGTAGGATTTTCATTCATATTGCTGGTTAAAATTCTCTAGGTATTGATTTTATTGTTTAACATTGTTTTTAAATTTATTTTTTTTAAATGTGCATAAGATTAAGTGTATGTATTTGGTGCTTTAAATTTGGTGTATGTGAATGTTGGTAAAAAGTCTGATATGTTTGGGTTATTGTACTTGCTTTTGTACAATAATTGATTTGGTAAAAATGGTTTAAGTGTGCATCAATTTTGTAGAAAGTTAGTAAAAGTGTAATACGATTGGATACTCATAAGTTGTGTACAATCCACTGTTTTGTGCACTAAATTGGTCTAAATAAGCATGAATTATAGGAAATTAGTAAAATGTGAAACGATTGGATAATCGTGAGTTGTGTGGAATAACATTGTTTTGTGCACTAAAAATGATCTAAATAATCATTAATTTTTGTAGGAAATTAGTAAAATGTGAAACGATTGGATAATCATGAGTTGTGTGGAATAATATTGTTACGTACTTTAAAAAGTGGTCTAAATGTGCATCAATTTTTGCACGAGGTTAGAAAATGAGTGATATGTTAGGATAACGATGAGTTGTGTGAAATAGTATTTGTTCTCCATTAATAATCTGTTAAATGTGTGATTGTTTTCATAGGATGCTAGTAAAAGTGACATGCTTCGGTAATTCGTGTGCTATTGTTTGGAATAACATCGTTTTATGCATTAAAATAGTGTAACCATGCATTCGTTTTCATACGAAGTTAGTAAATGTGGCATGCTTAGGTAATCAACACTCTATTGTGTGAAATAACGCTATTTCATGAATTAAAATTATCTAAATGTGCATTCCTATCCATAGGAATTTAGAAAAGGTGACACGCTTAGGAATCAATACACTATTGTTCGAAATGACCCTAATTTGTGCATTAAAAATTATCCACATGTACATTACTTTTCACAGAAAGTTATTAAAATGTGACCTAATTAGCTAGCGAGCATGATTGTTTGAAAAAACATGGTTTTGTGCATTAAAAAGGTGTGTTTAATCTATATTCACGTATCTTAACTTTTTATAGGTGCCAGAAAATTTTTTGAAAGGTGAATGAGCAGGGAGCCCAACCAGTAAGCATGGCTTTTGTATATCAAGTTTGAGCTTAGATAAACACCTTTGTATGAAATATTACTGTTTAGTGCATCGGAATGGCTAAATGTACCTTAGTTTTCATAAGAAGTTAGTAAAATACATATCCTTAGACAATCAGCACGCCTTTGTATGAGATACTACTATTTTGTGCCTTAGTTTTCATAAGAAGTTAGTAAAACACATATCCTTAGACAATAAGCACGCCTTTGTACGAGATATTATTCTTTTGTGCATCAGAATGGCTAAATGTGCCTTAGTTTTCATAAGAAGTTAGTAAGATACATATCCTTAGACAATCAACACGCCTTTGTGGAGATATTACTGTTTTATGCATCAGAATGGCTAAATGTGTCTTAGTTTTCTTAAGAAGTTAGTAAAAGACATATCCTTAAACAATTAGCACGCCTTGGTTTGAAATATTACAGTTTTGTGCATCAGAATGGCTAAATATGCCTTAGTTGTCATAAGAATTTAGTAACAGACATATCCTTAGATAATCAGCAAGCCTTTATATGAAATATTATTGTTTTGTGCATCAAAATTGCTAAATGTACCTTAGTTTTCATAAGAAGATAATAAAATACATACCCTTAGATAATTGACACGCCTTTATATGAAATAACACTTTCTTGTGCGTCAGAGTGGATAAATGTGCATTAGTTTTCATAAGAAGTTATATCCTTAGGAAATTAGCGTGCTTTCATGATCAGCCAGTTTGCTAGATAATCAGTACAATATACCAAACACCAACATGAGTGCCATACCCCTAGGATTGATAATGGGGAAATAGTATTTGAAAATGAGAAACATAACTGAATCCTAGAGGTATTTGCATGTTTGTTATTATATTAATCTTATATTCCAGTAGGCTCATCGTTAATCATGCTGAAACATCTATTTACTTACTGATCTGAAAGTTTCAGTTTGATTTTAGGACTTCAGTTGACATATGTGACTAGTAATGGGATTTGTGACCCTTGTTTTTATCTATTTGTCACATAACTATTTTATATTATGGGTTTACTTGCTGCAAGTAATTCTATAACGTATGCATTGATGTCATTCAAGGTAGGTTTAAGAGCGTAACCTTCAAGAGGACAGATGAATCAACCAAGATTCAAAATGAAATGCAGAGTAAAACGGTGTTGGGACAACATTGACTAGGTCTACTTATGTTTTAATGATGACAAATAAACCTTCGAAACAAAATAAAATCACAAACATTAGCCAAAAGTCTCCCAACTTCATATCTGCTCTTGACGCGCTGCCCGCGCGCTGACGCGCCAGCAGCGCGCCAGGCTTCTATGATGTTCGGGACGAATTTTGAAAGTCGGCTTTTCCCTTACCCGACAAATGTAGATCTTTCAATACAGGTATGAATATGTTATGTGCTTAATTGAGAACACTCGCAACGAGTTCTAGAATTAGAGAGATCCAGTTTGCAAATACCCATTTTCAGATAAACACCAACTCAAGTATTTTGACTAATGCCTCTAGCCAAGGCTTTTCTAAACCTAGATAACTTATATACTTCACGTAACATCAAGTGAAAGTATTCATATGGCCATGATAACATCAAATAGTTCCGCTATTTTAGTGTTAATTTCCTCCTATTATGCTCATCTTTTGAATTATTTTATTAGGATATATACTCTTATTTGTTTATATTATGTTTTCAGGTAAAAAATGAGCATTGGAACGAAAAGACGCGGATTTGGAAGGTTTTAAATGAAAATTATTGAATTTTGCTAAAATTACACTAACTACGGCGTAAAGGCTCTCTCTACCTACGCCGTAGTTACCTTTTACACTAAAGACTGAAGTCAACGAAGACCTACGGCGTAGTTAGTATTACCAACTATGGTGTAGATGCCACTACGAGACATTCTACGGGAGTAGCTATCATTCAAGCTACTCCGTAGATTCTTCATTCCAATACTTAGAAGAAATTTCGTTGCCCTTGATGCAGCTACGGCGTAGTTCTCAAGTTGACTACGCCGTAGATATGTTAACGAGAATACTACAGGCGTAGTAGAAGATCCAACTACAACGTAGTTGAAAATAACGAAGGCTACGGCGTAGCTAGACCTAATGGCTACGCGGTAGCACAGTCAAGACTATAAATACAAGCCCTAATTCCGCATTTCAATCATCACTTTATCACACACAGAAGTCAGGGAGGAATTAGGGAGTAAGAAGGACGAAAATTCTTAAGCATACAAGTCATTTCCAAGGGAGAATTCACGCTTCAATCATAAGTTTTATCATTTACGTTTATTTTATCGAATTTATATTTTCATTATTCATGTTAAACATTTATTTTGCTGCAATTATGAACATGAGTGGCTACACCTTTGTTGTTAGCCTAGTTATGAAATTGTTATTATTATGATTTAGTCTTCTCGCATTTCATATTGTTTTATTTGAATACTTTCTTAGCATGTCTTAGGACATCTTTGTTTCTGTTGATATAAATAATGCGTAAAAACGTTATTAATATTTCTCGATATCCCTATGTTTTGACGATCACAAAATATAAAATCATTAAACGTAAAATCATTACGTAAATAAGTATTTAGTGACAAAATATCATTATATCTAACTAATTCACTTAAGGTATGAATAAAAAAGTGCCTAATACATTTTATGATCAAAGGAAGGTTTATTTACTAATTACAAATTACATAAAATGGTATAAACATTTTATATATTTAAAAAAAAAACACTTTTGGTAATTAAAGGAAAATTTTTATTTCACAATAAATAAATGAATTCAAATTTTTAATCAAATTCAGTTAAATTTTCAGCAAATAAACTTTCCCCAGAAAAGACAAAGAAATCAGGCCATTACAGTGGGCGGCCCCCTTAATTTTAAGGGGGCCGGCACACAATTAAGGGGGCCGGCATACGCTCCTGTGTAAGAATTCTTTGCCTATAAATACTGGTTCAAATCTGAATTTTTTCCTCACCTTTTGCACTAAAACTTTCTGTTCTAATTCTCTCAAATCATCTTCCTAAAACCTTTGATCATAAACATATTAGTTCTTGTTTTCAAGTAATACTATCCATCCTCATTCAAAGTGCAAGAGAAGAATACTCCTTTCATCTCAAATCAAGAAGTATTGAAGATTAGTTGTGTAGCTTGCATTTATTGTAAAGTTGTGTAGTGATTGTAATTGGTAGATCTAGGTGGGTTTGTAAATCTAGTATTGAAGAAGTTGTGGTGTGAAGTAGAAGTAGTGTGTAGTTGTGAAGTAGTAGTGTGTAGTTGTGAAGTAGTGGTGTGTAAAAGTTGTGAAGAAGGCGTGTAGTGGTGTGAGATTGGTTCTAGCTACTATTAGGACTCGACATCTAGCTTAGTGTCGTTAATTGGTGTAAGCGAAAGTTGTGTAAGGTTTTTCCGCCAAAAAGGGAGTTTGTTGACATAGTGAAGAAAACTCTCGAGTAGGTGACTCGAGGAGTGGAGTAGGGCGAAGAGGTGCTTCATAGCCGAACCACTATAAATATCGTGTGTTGTGGTTTGATCTCAATATCTCTATCTTTTCATTACTTTCATATTTACGGTATAATTATTTAGTTAGTTAGATTAAATTGTTCGTATTGTGCAAGTGTTGAAATTCACATAAATAAGAATCGAAGTTTTTATAAAACAAAGTTTTTAAAATACAAATTGACGTAAAACTATTCAACCCCCCCTCCCCTTCTAGTTTTCCACAATTGGCATCAGAGACAGGTTAAACAAGATTTTTAAAATAAATTGTATTTTAAAACTTGAAACGATCTATGGAATCTAAAAAATATTTAGAAGGTCAATCTATGCAAAGACCATCACTATTTGAAAGTGATGGTTTTCTTTATTGGAAAAATCGATTCGAAACTTATGTGAAATCAAAAGATCTAGATCTTTGGCATGTTATTACTGATGGTGATTTTCCTCCTATACAAAATAATCCCGAAACCAAAAGGGATGAAATTGTACCTTTTGAAAAAGAAAACGATGATTTGAAAAAGAAACTTGCTAAAAATAATGAGGCTAAAATGGTTATTTATAATGCGTTACCACGCAAAGAATACGAAAGAATTTTTATGTGTAAAACCACAAAAGATATTTGGAACTCTTTACTAATCACTCACCAAGGTAATAGTCAAGTCAAAGATAATAAAATAGATCTTCTTGTACAACAATATGAACAATTTACGATTCTGGAAAAGGAATCAATTGATAATGCTTTTGCTAGATTTAACACTATCATCACAAGTTTAAAAGCACTTGATGAGAATTTTTCTAGCAAGAATTTTGTAAGGAAATTTCTTAGGGCTCTCCATCCAAAGTGGCGTGCTAAAGTGACGGCTATTGAGGAGTCAAAGAATCTATCAACTCTACAACTTGACGAGCTAATTGGAAACTTGAAAGTGTATGAGGTGATAATAAAGAAAGATTCCGAAATGGTCAAAGGAAAAAGGGAGCAAACCAAGTCAATTGCATTGAAAGCAAAAAAGGACTCTAGTGACGAAGAATGCTCAACCTCCGAAAGTGAAGATGAAGAGTATGCCATGGCCGTAAGAGACTTCAAGAAATTCTTCAAAAGACGAGGAAGATATGTTAGACAACCGTTTGATGAAAGAAAAACATTCCAAAGAAACAAGGACGACAAGACTAGCAAGAATGAAAGAAAGTGCTTCAAATGTGAAGATCCAAATCATTTTATTGGAGAATGTCCGAAATTATCAAGAAGTCAAAACCACAAGGCCTTTGTAGGAGGAGCATGGAGTGATAGTGACAACGTTGAAAAAGACACAACAAAAGAAGAAAAGTGTCTCATGGCAAGGTCTTCCGATGAGGTACGTTCCAAAACCGAATACTATAGTGATGATAATTTATCGTTAAATGAAAAAGATTTAGATAGCGAATATAGTAGATTATGCAAACTAGGACAAAAAGTCATAGCTAAAAATAAACTACTAAAACACACTAATAATAAATTAAAGGATGAAATACTTGAATTAAAAATAAAACTACAAAAGCTAGAAAAAGGAAAAGAAAGTATTATAGAATGTAAAGAATGTCTAGTTGTTAAAAATGAGAATAAACAACTTAAGGAAGAAATTATTAGATTTGAGAAATTTGAAAATAGTAGTCAATCACTTAGTAAAATAATTGGCTCTCAAAGAATTGCCAAAGATAAAACCGGTTTAGTATACGACTCAACCGAAGCATCAACTAGTAAATCTAAAAATGTAAAGTTTGAAGGTGAAACTACTGAACTAAAACCTTTAGAGTTAAAACCAAAGTATATACTTTTGAAAGATAGATTAGTACCTATTGGCTATTGCAAGTAATGAAGAAATTAAAAGCTTTCATAAATCATCTTTAAAACCCGAAGCAGAACCCCCTAAGCCAAAAATAAGATCTAAAACTCCACCACCTAGAAAACCAAATAGTCCTCATCCTAGGTCTAAAACTCCTCAACCTAGAGTAAACCAAAATAGACGAAACTTTCACAATAATTATCGAATGTGGAACTTCAATCCGTGGGGAATGATTCCACCATACATGCACCCAAGTCAAATGCATAACGTCTTTGGACTAAACAACTTTGGTCAAATGAGACAATGGGGACCAACAAGATGAATTCGTCATACCTTGGCAAGCTTGGTTTTCTATCCGCTTTCACATGGTCATGAAATCTCTTGAAGACTTTGAAGATTTGCTTGTTGAAGACAAATAGGTACACGTCTCTTTTAAATTTCCATGTCAAGATTGCATGCTTAGTCTAGTATCTAGTTTATTGTTGCTATAGCTTATTTTGTAATTACTCTTAGCTAATTTTCTTATTTATATATATACACATACTTATTTTCTTATAGCATATATATATATATATATATATATATATATATATATATATATATATATATATATATATATATATATATATATATATATATATATATATATATATATATACTACTAAGCCCGCCCGATGGGCGAGCATGACTTGTAATGATAGTTTGGATGGTTTTACTTATAACTATAATTTTTATGGTGTCAGTTAACGGAAAATTATTTTTCAAGACGTTGATTTTATTTAATTTTTTATGGTATTAATTTACGTTTAAATTTTTTTAAGAAAAGGTTTTCGAAAGTGCAATTACGTTAATTATTCGATGTTAGTTTTCTTATCTACAAATTTATAATGTAGAACAATAGGCTAATATTTTTAAAAAATTCTATATTTAAGTTGTATCCGTGAAATAACCCCCTACAACATAATAGGCACAAGGAAAGAGTAATAGGCCAGACCAGCCAACAAAAATGAAACGTTCCCTTCGTGACCAGTCATCGATAATATAAAACAAAAATTTTTCGTCTTTAGTGTTCATATAGTATATATGTAAAAAGCTTGATATAATCACATAAAAAAAGTTTAAAAAAAATATATTGATGTTTTTAAATATCCGTGGGAAAACTACATATATGCATTGTGGAAAATAAAACATAAAATCTATGAAGGAATTCTTTTGTAGACAACGTTGTTTGTGAAATTTATGTAGTTGTTATCTTTGTCACAACATACCACTTTTCGACCTTTATTAACTTTTACCTATGAATAACTACATAATACATATAGTTGTTCATGTGAAAAAGTTGGCCGCTGCAAATATAGTGCCACTGTTGACAAAATTTGACATTGACTTTCGTTTAAGCTCAAAAGCATCTTCTTGTCGGATGGGCTTATTATCTTGCAAGACATAGTGCAAAACGTAACCACTTTACCACCTGCATAATTGTACATGGCATATTAGGCTCTATATTTAAATAACATGATGTTCACAATTAAATGTTAAAAAATGGATATTAGTTACTTAAAATGGAGTTGATTAAGGAGTCATTCAATATATACCTTCAAAATATAACAAACATCAGGATCATGGTTTACAGTGACACTGACATCAGTGATGAATTTCACAATCCTCTTGGCTTTGACGTCTACTTAAAAAGTTAATCTTTTAGTCAAAACTATAAAAAAATAATAATAAATAAAAAATAAAAAAAAAACTAATTACAATTGATTTTAGAAAAAAACTAACGAAAATCAATGAAATTATGATCCAACAAATTGCTCATCTACAGAATTTTTATAAAAATTAATGAACTAATGATTCGATTGATTAATTCTAAAAAGCTTCAAATTTCATCATTTATAACAAAATAGAATAAAAGTTGCTAATAAAGAATTAAAGCTAACCCTTTGTTGGTTGTTTTATGCTTTATTATGGTTTCATCTCGATAACCTTCTTCTCAAAAGTGTCATGACGCCAGTCGCCAACAACTGTCGCCATGCACATCAAGTGGTTGACCGATATCATAGCCTCTGGCCATAATATAACAAACTTCAAAAAGCAGTGTAAAAAACAATCATTACAATACAAAATTTCTTGAGCAAAGAAAAAAGATGAATGTGGATGTAATTGTAATTATAAGTTTTGTTGTGAGCAAAAGTGTCGTGAGGGTGAGTGGTTGGACATGTCTTATAATGATCGTTGACCTATTTTTCTATAAAGAAAGAAGGTTAGTGAAGAATGGCTAGGGTGGACATGTTGAAAGACACGGTTATATTTTCAAAAGAAATTTAAAATGAATAAATACGTATAAAAGAAACTTAAACCATCAATAATTCCACGTTTAATAAGAGGTTTCAAATAAATAGTACCGATATTCGATACAACAGTTACAGAATGAGTCCACAATGTCGATATTGAATCTTCAAACATGCCTCTTTCGGCCCAAGTAGACTACCCTGAAGCAGTTAAACCCGACCATAATGAAGCATATCTCGAAGATGTCGTTCTATGTCAACTAAGGTGGGCCAATTTAAGTAATTTGTGTTTCGGAGAGCTGCCATCAGTAATTTTATAAAGATAAAAAACCAAGTACAATTCCATTTTTCATTAGTAAATGCGATAGGAAAAGATATCATTAGAAAGACTACCTCGTCAAACTACATAATGCACTGTGACTCCTCGGCGGAATCAAAGGGGAGAATGTTGTATGGTGTGTATATAACCTGTTTTGCCTCAATATCGGTCGCTGATTCAATGGTCTAGAAAAAATAAAAAAGAAAAAAAAAAAAAAAAAAAAAAAAAAAAAAAAAAAAAAAAAACACAAAAAAAAACACAAAAAACAAAAAAACAAAAACAAAAAAACAAAAAAACAAAAAAAAAAGAAAAAAAAAAGAAAAAAAAAAAAGGAAAATTGTTTAAGCTTATCTGAACAACTTATTGCATTATGGTACAGTTGACAAGGAGTGTTTGGGTTGGAGCCGTTTAAGTTAATAAGCTATTTCCCACATTGTGTTTTGACACCGTATAAGGTAATAAGTTGTTGTTTGTATAAAAGCATAAACCGCTTTGAATTAGCTTTTCTTAAACACTCCCTAAACATGTTGTGATACCACATATTACCTGTTTTGAGAGTTTGTATCATACCTATATGTTTATATTATGTCCTGCTTACTTGAGCGTAAAAGAGAGACATAATAATAAGCAATTTGGGAGTTGATATTCTAATTCCCATCATCTTATGGTTTAAAATTCTTAACCCCTCAATAAGAAATACACACACACATATCCACATTATCGTAGATTAGAAACTTGAATCTCTGTTTTCATCATAATACATGCCGAATTGTAAGCTTATTAATGATCAGAGAGAAAAAATAATAGAAATTCCTAAGTAGCGTTGTAATAATTTTTCTAACGCAAGGAACTTTGATAAGGAATGGGAATACGTACATGTTGTCTTGATTTTTTTCTTCTTCGTTTTTGGCTTGGGTGGTGGAGGAGGCTTGGGAACATGGGTCACGAAGGTGGTTTCAGGGTCGCTGCAAGAAAAGGATATAAGTATGAGAACAAAAGGAGATAAGAAACTTATGAGAGTATATTATTAATTATCGATCTTCAACTGTCTCCAATTAAGCTAAACAAAAGTATAAAGGCTGCAGCTAAAGAACATACTATTTCCAGTCGGATGGCAACTCATCAAAATATTGGTAGTATTTAGCAACACGGGGAATATTGGGCTCAATATAATCCAGTTTGCGTTGTGCAAACCTGTTGTTGTTGTTCAACTTTAGAGACTTCCTAGCTTTAGTTGCATTTTTATCAGATCCTACAACCTCTTTGGAATTTCAGATGGTGATGTCATGTACAACAATAACAATAATTAAGAAAGACGGCAATAGTTAATGAAGTTGTTGTTAGCATCAATGGCGGCTAATTAAGAGAAAAGAAATTCACGCATACTTGTGCTTATAGTTGATACTTTTTTTCCTCCAGGAAGTGCAACCTTGACCTGGAAATCAAAAAATAATAGTAATAATGATCAATAACAACAATACCCAATTCCTCCAGCAAGTGTGAGCGCAACAAATATATTTCATTTAGGGGCAATTTCGTATTTAGGTACTACTAAATGTTTAGGATCATACTTCTCTCTTTTTTGGAATTGTTGCTACCGGCAATGGCAAGATAACCTGTTGCTTTGAATAAAACATCTTCTGAGTTGCAGTTTAGTTAAATGCCGTGTACTTCTGTCCAGTTGACGTAGCCCACACTGCCGGAGTCCATCCATCAGGTAGCCAATCACGAGTAAAAGTTCCACCACTTATAGAGTGGACATATTTCCGCGAGCTATCAGGGGTAGTGGAAGTTCCTCTACTTATAGACAGAACTGGTCTATTGTTCTCCTAAGAAATAACAATAATGATCAAATTATAGAAACAGGTACACATATGTTAAACAAACAAATAAGCTAATAACCCAAACAAAACGATAAATAAAAAGAATTAGTTAGTCTTTTTTTACCTATAAAAGAACAACAAATCATCATTAATAAAAAGCACAAACCAATCAAATATTGCATATCAGACAACCACTTTCAAAGGCCAAATCGATATATGCTCTTTATACCTATGTAACGATTTGTATAAATTTATGGGTTCAGTATCTTCACGATAACTACAAACGTTTTCCCGTTGTTTTACATTGATACTTGTTATGAAAAGACAACTATGAATTGTAAACATTTAGTATAGTGCAAAACAGCTAATATGCACCGTGTCTTTCACAGGTTGGCTAATTCATAGTTAAACAAACCTTTGCACTTTGGACGCCTCTGACGCTTACCCATGCGCGACATAGAGGTCACCTCTTGTTGCCCCCGACCTCGTTTACTACAATGGCAATTCGTTGTTGATGAATACAATGTAAAAGACACTGCAATCTAATTTCTATTTAGGATTCTAGATTTTACTTCTTTAAATAAACTACATATACATTGTATACAAAGGGATTTAGGGGCAGTTCAGGAGATTAAAAGTTATAGCCATAGCATGCTGTATTACAAACCTCTATTCGAGATACAATGCGCTTGGTCACAGAAATTGTGTCTCCACTAAGTGGATACCCTACAACAGTCACTGGATCCTATAGATAAAAATTTTATAGTTACAAATACATATCACAAATTTTTTTATCTGTTCTTTTATTCTATTTCATAGTTAGTTCAGTGACTTCAGTCAATTTTTATGGAGGGTCCAAAGTGTGCAAAAAATTGACCTGAAGACGATGCAAATGGCCAAGCTGTAGTGGCTCGGCTCCTTTCCAGAATTTCTCATTTTCCACTGAAAGCAAAGCTATGTCACATTCAATACCTTTAGCTAAAACCTGTGTAGTAAAATGTTGATAATAGTTAAATAACATGAGAAGCGACGTCTACTACATAAGTACTAACAAAATACTGTATGCCAAAGAATTATCACACAAAATTCAGAAGGTTACTTCAATAAAATACTCAGATATGCTGCTACTGGAACTATTCGGCCCATCGCTCGATCTGCTAGATTTCATAATATACCATCCGGTGATCGCGGTTGCAAAATAGGGTAGCATTGTCCGCGAAGCAATATACCGATTCTTCTTCTTTGTTACAACTTACAAACATCACAGTTGGTCCTCATTTTAGTAATGCTATTGATGCCTACATAAGAAAGAAGGAATTTTTTAAGTGGGCATTGGATGACAGTGTTATATAAATATCCACTTCATAATTTTCAACTTGATTAAAAATACCTCATGAAGATCCAGATATTGATTAGTATCTAATCCCACATGGTTCTTGACTACTTTTGCAAACTCGGAAACCCATTCCTCGATACATCAAGTTCTCTACTAAACCTAATGAAATTTGAAAATGAAAGTTATGGACACTACAAAAGTGATAACACAGGTATATTAAAACGATGAATTTATCGTTACTAAAATATTCGACTTTTTATCACTAAAAAGGTAAAAAAAAAAATCATATAGACATCCAGAATGGAACATGCTGGTATGCTAGTGTTATTCACAATAAACAACATTGACACCATTTAACTCTATTTCATGGTTCGCATTTTATGACGTCCGTTCATATTATATAAGATAAATTTGTTGAGGAATCCAGATTACAACAGTATAGGGGCTACGAAGGCACAAATTAAAATCCAAAACATATATCGATGAACTTTACTTAATAAAAAATAAACCCAAGACAAACTCATTATATTTGGAAAATGATGTTTTGTGTTGAATTCCCACTGAATGGAAACCACAATTTTGGATGATCCTTTTGAGTTCAGAACCAAACATAAATAAATTAGAGATTATTTGTGGGTCAACCTTACACGACTTGTTTTGGTTTGTGCTAGAATCAGACAGTTTCCACTTCAACCCCCTTTGACCCACATGTAGACGTGGTGATGGGATGCCTCCTAGAGGAAACTTGTATGCATTGGCACCATATAACTTTGTTAATTTTCTCCTATCTAACCGGGTACTTTGGCATTGCTGTTGGTCTAATATAATAAGCTCATTTTCCTTTAGTGTAAACTACCCTATATTCATAATAAAGTTTAGAGAAAAGATTAGTAATACTCTTGATTTGTATATGATCCGGCTTAGTTGAATAACAAAATGAACTTACTTTATGATTTGTCATAGCAATTATACTATTGCTCATTGCTACTTTCCTGGTCTCATAAATTTTTATACATTATTACCTGCTTAAATAGGACCATCTGTGGGCATTGCTTCTGGTAATGAGTTGTGAATAGATGTATTCACAATGCATTTAGCTTCATAGATTACCAAGTCTCAGCTTCATTAGATTCAGTCATCACTCTTTTAGCGATTCGATTCAGTCACTCTTTTAGCAACGCTAATTGCCGACCACGTCTTGGTTTAGTGCATCCAACGCTGCCATTTGTCTTATGCCTATTTTTGTGTAAATAGCACAAATTAAATATTCCGAAAATTACGTGTCAAAATAAGATGCAAAAAGCCAATATTATAATGACAACAGAAAACCGATATTGAACTATAAGACAGGTTTATGCTTCATAAAGTAACCACTCCAATTAAACATCCCGGTAGCTTCATGTGACCAATTATGCCCTCTGTGCAAACTTTGTAGCAGCCCCATTGTTCTACCTTCTCTCCGTGTATTCCAATCTCAACTACTGCGATTGAAAGCCCATTTTCACGAAACACGCTTGTAACATCTGATAATAATCCTGACCTATTTCTACTTCTCACATCTAATCGCAATCCTTGCAATTGAATATACGCACATGGCACATTAAATATGTGTAAAAAAGCCAAATTGACATATAGCAACATAGTTTTTGGAATGGTCCAATTTGGTAACCATAATTTTTAGGCTACAATCTACTAATCCAAGATTTTTATAAGTATTTACCAATTATGACCAAAACAAACTTGAGTAAGTACCGGAACACCATTACCATGTAGGGCCATTATTCAAATGGTGTATGTTGCTATATTGTGGAATTTTCCAAATAAACAATTTTTTTGTGGTAAAACAAATAAACAATTTAGCATAGACATTTACATGTGTCACCCTTCGTTCTACAGCAGCAATTACGCATCGATTAATTGCTTGTATTTGACTCTCTAAGATTAATGTACGTCCATCTTTCTTCCTTATGTAGTACTCCTGTAATTCTAATTTATATTTATTAGTGCTACATTATTAAATAATAAAGCGTGAAAAAAGTATCACGTACCTGAAAAGCAACGGACCCCTTAGAGCTAACGGTAGCATGAAAAACCATGTATTTCAAATCCATAACTGTACAGACTGTGTCAAATAATAACTTTGGACGGTCTGGGCTCATTATGTTTAGAATTGAATACCCCTTTTCTTGACAATCTTCAAACGTAACTACTATGTCATAAGGCTTACGACCTGGGTCAAATGTACTCTCTTCATAGTCTTTATCAACCATCATCAGCTGGTTGAGCCTTCTCTCGGCATGAGTTTATCCAGTGGCCTGGCTGCTCAACCTGAAGTACTTTGGCACCGCGTATGCAAATGGCTATTACCACCACTGGTATATGAAAACAGTTGTTCTTCTTGTCCAGCTATAAAGCCCAATGAACAGTTAATAAGTATATGGAAACCGTAAATATATAATGTCAAAAACCATGAAACACAGCCGCACAACAGTACCTAGCATATTTCGTGGCATGGAAGTGGCGCTTTCATGGTGGTTACCATCTGCAGGTAATGTACCCATGAATGGGAGTTCCCCGTGTGAGTCTGAATGAATGCTTCCTTCAGTCACACGTAGTCGCTGGTGCATAGGTTTATTAGAATGAAATGAATTAACATCTTGTTCCAGCACACACTTGCCTCTAGCAATGGCCCTACGCCTTTGTGACTCTAGTAATGCAAAAGTATCATATGTAGTTCGTGCTGGCTGCTGCAAAGCTGCATCGCAAACAACAGAGCGAGCATCCGTCTCAGTAGTAAAAGCATCATGATTTTCCAAGCTTGCATTGTCAGAATCCACCGCATCGATGCTACAGTCAGTTCCTGCAAAAGATATACAAAATAGGAATTTAGCGTACAAATATTGAAGACTAACAGATGGTAAATGAAAACTACCAACCCATTGGGAAATTGTGAAAGGCGACAGAAGGAATCACGATGGCGACAGTCTAAGCACGTTCCACAGACGTGTCTCTGATGTTCTGAAATGGAGATATATCATACTCCAGTGGTTCCTCACGAAGAATACCTATAACAAAATCAAGCATCGTAACCCCAGTGGTAGTGGTAGTGTCAGTGGTAGTGTCTGATAATTTATTCATACAAATTTTCTAGGATTGAGCAATTTTAGTACGATGGACATAAAAGGTACCAATGTGGTTCCATGTTTGTTAGCCATAAGAGATGCTGCCAAATTTCCATCCATATAGTTTCCAATGATAATATCTGGTTTGCCTTCCATTATTTCAATGATTTTTTCACTTGCATCCTATTGAATAATTTATATCAAGTGATTAATATCCTATAAAATGAGCACAAACACGAAGCAATATAAAGGGAGCGTACATGAGTTAACTTCTCTAGGTATGGATAAATATCAAACTGAGAAACCTATTTAAGAAGATTGCCTTTTTCTATCCTAAATGAGACTCTAAGAATGTGTGAATGTTTTGTGTTGAGAACTCGTTCTATCTCCTGGTTACACTTGGTCCCTGTAGCATTGGAAGAAGTCGAGTCACCTAATTAAATCAAAACAACAAAGCTAATATCAAAGATATGTCTAAATACTCCATGGTACTTAAATTCTTTGTATTGAATGAAGTTTAAATTTTTTACGTGTGGGTTTGTGGCAGCTTCAGTGTCTGCACAGAGGAAAGAATAAAATCAGAATCAAGATTCACCGGTTCAGAGACGAAGTCGACAACATTAAGAATGGAAAAAAAATAAGCTACATCTGAATGGATATTTAAAAGAAAGATACGACAGATACCAGCTATCCATTTCCTTGATAATATAACATTGATGAAGCCAGGAACACCTATGGAGCATTTTTCTATCATGTCAGTTGGCGCAAGATTATCCACGATTGCCTACATATTTGAAAGATCACACGGAAGCTCTCCACAGTATATATTACCTCTGCAGATCGGGCACATGATCGATGAATAAAAGAACCATTATCCCATGATTGAACAAATACAAAATGAAAAACTTATTCACTACTCCAGAGTGCTGGTGAATGGTTGTGATATAGTGATTATTTGAGACTGAATATTGATGTTTTGTATGATTTTGTTTGTTAAATACCGACGTGATCCTACTTGTACATATTGACTGCAAAAAAACATAAAAAAATGTCATTGTCAAAATCAATCAATAAAATAAAGTTATTGCAGTAATGAACAACATATATCTATAGAATTATGGTGGTTACTCATGCTTTAGAATGAGCTTGTAAAAGGATCCTACAGACTCAAAAGAATAACAGATATAAAGCAAAGTTAGGGTCTGATCTCCCTCTTTAGGTTCACTTGTTTCCTTTCTGATGCCTGAAACCAAACATTAAAACAAACATCATTAACTTAACACAAACATCATATGATAAAAAAAAAGTGTTTAGGTTTTTTCTACCATTGTTTTGATGCAGTGGAGATATGGCTGCTTAGGGTTGATGAAAAGGAAACAAAAGAATGAGAATCAGATATATTTTATTGGGACATAACATCCATGCATGCCATATCATCAAGTTTATAAGCAAATAAACTACAGTGATTCATGGATCGTTTGTGTGTTTTAGGGTTACAGTTTCTCATATAGAAAAAGGCATAATTAAAAGCCGGCTGATTGTGCAACTATAATGAATGAATCGGGCAATCAGATTACAAAGATTTTTATTTAGATTTGGAGTAATAATTAATTGCAGGATTTTATATATTAGGAGTTGCAAGATGTATTCCAAAAACCATATTGTCTCAGTGGTTAACATACATGTTATTCATTAAAACAACCATGGCTCTATCTATAGAATTATGGTGGTTACTCATGCTTTAGAATGAGCTTGTAAAAGGATCCTACAGACTCAAAAGAATAATAGATATAAAGCAAAGTTAGGGTTTGATCTCCCTCTTTAGGTTCACTTGTTTCCTTTCTGATGCCTGAAACCAAACATTAAAACAAACATCATTAACTTAACAAAAACATCATATGATAAAAAAAAAAGTGTTTAGGTTTTTTCTACCATTGTTTTGATGCAGTGGAGATATGGCTGCTTAGGGTTGATGAAAAGGAAACAAAAGAATGAGAATCAGATATATTTTATTGGGACATAACATCCATGCACGCCATCATCAAGTTTATAAGAAAATAAACTGCAGTGATTCATGGATCGTTTGTGTGTTTTAGGGTTACAGTTTCTCATATAGAAAAAGGCATAATTAAAAGCCGGCTGATTGTGCAACTATAATGAATGAATCGGGCAATCAGATTACAAAGATTTTTATTTAGATTTGGAGTAACAATTAATTGCAGGATTTTATATATTAGGAGTTGCAAGATGTATTCCAAAAACCATATTGTCTTAGTGGTTAACATACATGTTATTCATTAAAACAACCATGGTTCGAATCATGCAGGTGCCATTTTTTAAATTTTACTACGAAAAAAATTGATTAGGTACAAAACCGATGACATGGCACAAATGTAATGTACAAAACCGATGACATGGCACAAATATAATGTAGAGATTTCCGGAATTAATTATAAAAATACAAAATAAATTATAAAAATTGCTTACATGGACAGAATGTGATGACATGGCGGCTAATGACAATTACTGGGCAATGAGGTGGCGTTTTATTGATTTATTTACGTGTAACGCCTCCTGTTATATATAATGTGTGTGTATATATATATATATATATATATATATATAGATATATATATATATATATATATATATATATATATATATATATATATATATATATATGTATATATGTATATATATATATATTATTATTATTATACATGCTATATGCTCTTATAATCTAGAAAACTCATTAGTTGATTTTCTAGAACTAGAAATTGTTCGTTTACGAACCTTTTCTTTTCCCCTTCTGTTGAACCTAAGACCTTGATTGATCTTTGAGCACTCATGGATCGTTAGTTATGTTAATGTAATCACTAACACACTAAAAGATAATCTCTGTAACTTGTATTTTAAAGCGGAAATAAACACAAGTATTAACAACTGAATACTAAGAACAATTGATCCTCTATGGATCTTTTAATAATAATGAAAGTGTTTTCTCAAAACATGTATCCAATACATAATCGTGTGTTCCTTTTATACACAAGGAACCCTAAACCGTTTCACAAGAAACGTATATTCTAAAACTTCTAAAAGATATGCATTATCACTTCCTAAATAAACTCATGCATATCCTAACTATATTACATAAAATACGGAATAACTATATCCGCAGGAACTAATAATGCTGAAACTAGACTTCAGCAGATACACTGCTTCAGCAGGAACCAGCTCTTTAGCAGTAACCATCAGCAGAATTCTTACTTAGCAGAATTCCCAACAATCCTCCCCTAATCTTGAATTTGACATGGTTAAGTTCAAGATTCTTGATAGATCTTTAAAGTTACATACCAAGAGGATTGAATTCGAACATCATCAGCAAAGAATCACCATCAACAGGATCTCTATGATCAGCACATACTTGAAAACTCCATTCTTTGCAGCAACAAATGACCAAATGTACATCAAAGCAAATTAGTTTCATACTATTCTCATCACATCCAGGTGTGTTAACTCCTGTGAGAGGTGAATCATTGAAAATAATGGATTTGATGTCTCTTTACCAATAGCCATCACTACTGGAGTAGCCAAATGTTTAAGTTCGAAAACTATGGTACACTGATGACCATATGATTTTTAGCAAATCATCAGCTGTAAACAGATTTGAGTTGTCTTTACCTGTAGCCGTTTCCTCAGGACTAGTCAATTATTTGGTTGATCTAAGCACCTTGGTCAATTGAATACCAAATATGGTTTTCCACTACCTTTACCACAAGCCATATACATGTGGGCTAGCCAATTATTGGGAATCCATAAAGGAAAAATCCATGGTCAATTGACAACCATTCAACTCTCAGTTGTTAAGCATGGGTGAGTTGAGTACCCAATAGTTTTTAGCAAACTATTACAGCTATCAACAGATTTGATATGTCTTTACCAAAGCTGTACCCTTTGGACTAGCCAACTTTTTGATGGAATAGTCAACATCAGGTAAGTTGATAACCAGAGAAGGTGTGAAAATAATCAACACCAAGCCTGCATTCAACATACACAATACTATACAAATCTGTTAGTTAATTATTATTTTTTTTAATAATAATGAAGTATATAACAAAATACCATACCAAATCATTCCAAATAAGTTTCAATATGAACACCATGCTGAGTTTCCAATTCCTTCTTAACCAAAATGCTCCTCTTGATAGCTCTAATCAATTGTTCAGCCATATGCATATCATTCCCAATCATATCTAAAGGAACAGTGAGTTTAACTTCCAGCAATTGGTTCATAACACCTATTATGATTGGATATGTCACATCTGCCCAACAATATAAGGTCTTGCTAGTAGTAGTGATGATCATATGAACATCAGGTAGAGGAAAGTATTTCCAAGTATCAACTACCCAATTCCTCTGTCCTTTCCACACATGAAAGCCAGCACCAGTAAAAAGATGAGAATCACAAAGAACTTGTAAATCTCCCAGCAGAAACATACCAATCCCTTCAGGTTGATGAGTTTGATAATAAGTTACAACCCAGCCATAGAGAGAAATAATATCTTGCCTATCCACCATATGTAAAATTTGACTTAGAAGAGTAAAATCTTTGGTGGAACCATCCTGTCTGTAAAGGACATTGACTTGTCCTTGACCAGTTGGAGAGTCAACAAGTTCCCATTTGACTACTTTCTCCCAAACAACAGGATTGTCATCATCAGAATCAAAGTCAATAAAAGAACTATCCTTAGGTGATTCTCCCTTAGATGCCTTTCTCTTCTTAGCAACAGTCTTCCTCCTAGTACCAGGGGTAGCAGGAGTAACAAGTGGAGGATCATCAGTAGTCTCATCAGTGGGAACTGGTTCTGAAGCATCAAGAGATACACTCTTTGGATCTTCAGGAGGAATGGATTCTAAAACTTTAGGAACATCTGCTAAAGCATCATGAGAGACATCCTTTTGATCTTCAGTAGAAATAGATTCAGTGTTAGGAGCTTCAGTGGAAACAGACTCTGGAACAACATCTAAAGGTTCAAAAGGCTCCATATGAGTATCAGCTGCAATATCAGGAGATGGTGAAGGAACAGTAGCGACTCATCCACCTGAGTCAACACTGAAGGAGAGTGAATTTGCTCCTGAGCACCAAATGAAGACTCAGTGGATTTTGTGGGCTGATCAGCAGAATCATCAAGCCTGATCCTCTTAGCAACAGGCCTATCCATAAGTCGGTCACGCTTCTCTAACACATCTAGGACATTAATACCTGAGGAATGAAGATTAGAGATGATCTTGTCATAGTAGTAAGTGAGCTGAGTGTATGAAAAGCCCCAAACTTTCTTTTGAGTCCATCATGACCCAAACATAGAACACCCTTGATTCTTGACAAAATTCCTCATATACTTTTCAATTTCTCCTTTTGTCCATGGTCTGTCCCTTAGCTCTTTAGCTTTTCTCTCTTCCTCTGCTTGCCTCTGTAACTTAGCTCTTTCAACCATCCTCTTAGCAAAATCAGTCTCATGATAATCAACTCCAAGTACAGATTTTGCCAAATCAGGCTTAGCAGAGACTTGGTAAGCCAAATTTACCCATTGCTCAGCAGATAATCTCTTAGCAATTTCATCTAACTCCTTTTTCCTTTCAGCAGGTAGTGTATGAGTAAGTGGAGGACCCATTGCATCTAAATCAGCTTGTATCTTTCTAGCAAGATCCTCAGAAGCTTTCATATCCAATTCCCTCTTAGTCTTTGCAGCCTCCTCTTTAGCTTGTAATTGTGCTGCAAGCAGTTCACTAAGCTTCTCATTAGCAAGTTCCTGCTTAGTTTTCTCTCTAGAAGGAATGTCTTGTGCACCCACAACAGACTTTCCTTTATCTTGCTGAGATAAAATAGCTTCAGGAGGAACAAAAGGCTTAGTAGAAGTATCCACTGCTGGAGAACCATCAACATGTAAATCTGCTGATTCATCAGCAGGAACTTCCTTTGGCATTGGATCAGCTGATGTTGCCTTGTCAGATAAGTCCACATATTCCTTTCCAGCAACAAAGAATGTATCTGCTGATTGAGAAGCATCAGCAGTGTTCATGTCAACAGGAACATCACTGAGTGGTTCATTCTCCTAAAGATTAACATCAGCATTTGGCAGAAGAGTATCATCATCAACAATCACTTTAGAAATTTCAGCAGCTTTCTTTGCCAAGTACTGTCTTCTACTTTTTTTGCTTAAATGAAGTGTCGGTTTAAATTGTGAAACTTCAACAACTTTGGGAGAAGAAGCATGTGTCTGTCTAGCCACTTCAGCCAAGATTTCAAGGGAGTCCAAATTACTCTCCTTAGGCATTTCATCAGCTTCAATTACTACCTTTCTTTTCTTCTGCTGAGTAAGTTGTGCCTCCAAATCCTGAACCTTGCTTATCAGCATCTCAATCTCACCACCAAGAGTAGACTTGGTATCATCAAGCTCCTTTTGGAGATCATCAGTCTTTCTAATATACCTGCAAAGTAAATCATGTACAGAAGTGAGAGTAACAGGGTCCTCTACTCCACCAACAGATTGCTCAGTGGGAAAAGGAGCTTCATTGAACCTATCAGGAGAAACAGACATATGTACAACATTGGGAGAGCCTTCATCACCAGGCTCTCTCACAGGACTAGGTGTAGGTAATCTAGTAATCTTAGGCTCAAGAGGTGTAGTTACTTGTGTACCAAGAGACTGAATTGTCTCTTCAACCTCAGGAGTTAGCTCAACAGGAGCAACCTGAGATGGTGAAAGAACAGGACTAGGTGATAGAGGTAAAGGGGAAGGTAGAGGTTGGTCAGAAGAAATAGGTAATGGTTCAGCAGTTGTAGTTGGCTCTCCCTCATTTACCACTGAAGGATTACCATCAGCAGCAACACCAGAAGATGATGGATTACCATCATCAGCAGCATTTGGAGAGGGCATTTGACCAGAAGCATCACCCTCAACTGCATCATCATTGCCATGTGGCAACATAGCAGCCAACAGAGGGCGATGTTCCCCATTATAGTTAGCTTTCATAGAGGCAAATAACTTTGAACCAAGGCTCTTAATAGGCACATGAATCCTGTCTTCAGTGGTTATGTCTAAAATTATTTGTAAAAACCTAGGGTACATTAAAAACTTATGATTTTGTTTCTCAGTATTTTCTATCATATTAGCAAAAATAAACTTTGAGAAATTATAAGTTAACCCTTTAGAGAGACAGACAATACCACAACCCAATTGGGCAAAGAACTGATCCCAGCCACCACACTTATTGCTGATACATTGGAGCAACAAATGCACCAAATACCTCCACTTGGGACAGAATTGATTCTTCAACCACTTAGTAGTGTCAGTGCTTTGATAACCAGCTTCCCTCAACCCAGCAAGTATCTCTTCAGTGTTGGAGTGATAGACACCATTCTCATCATCCAACTGAAGCTTTGTCCTGATCAAACTTTCAGTCACCACATACTCATTACCATCAATCTCAGCCACGATCTCTGTGTCAGATCTTTTCTTAGCAGATGCCCAAAACTGCTTCACCATAGATTCATATATCACATTTGGAGAATGTGTTAAAGCATAATAAATCTTTGAATGCTGTAGAAACTCCACCATTGAATCATACTCTTCATGTCCTTTAGCCTTTTTCAAAATAGCAAACTTGTTATGATCTTGCCTGAATTCAAGTCGAGCCATTTGAATTCTTTTGCGAGATACGGTTATGAATTATGAAAAGAATGATGGGTTTAAATGGAGTGATGGGAGAATAATTTAGTTTAGGCAAGGATATGCAAAGTAGGTTATATTTGGAAGTTCCCCAATCGTGGTCCAAATTATCGGAACTAACTATTGACCAAGTCTGACGTGTAATGTGGAACCCTCCAATTTCAAAATTACCCTTCAGCAGAAATAGAAGTCAATCTTCTGATGGATGGTCAATCAGCAGAAACCAATCAAGAGTAAAAAATATCTTCAGTGAATATCTTGATTTTACTGTGCCACCCAACTCGCATTAATGATCATAAAGCCTAGACTTCGCCTATTTAATAACCCCCAAATCACACTTCTCAGATATCAAATTAACCCCAAATCATATCAAAACCCTAATTTCACAATTAACCCAAATTCATCACCAAATAATGTCTTCTAAACCCGAAATTATTGACCTGACCTCCTCTTCTTCCTCCTCTTCCCCATCAGATGATCTTCCACCGTATCCATCTGAATTAGACGATTTAGATTATGCTGGAGAGTTGGAAAGGCGATGGAATGCTTTGGAGAAGGGGGAACCAAGTAATGCCCCCGTTCCTGCTGAGAGACAATATGTCTCTCCCTTCATCTTTACTTCTGATGAAGACTCTTCAGAGGATGAAGACTAAGATCCATCATTTATTCCTCCTTCCACACCAGAGAGATCCCAACCAAGGCCAAGGAAGAGAAATCCATCTCTTCCAACATCACGTGGTGTGGTGTTGGGTCTTCCTGCTCCAGGATCTGGTGCTTCATACCATGGGCGCAGGGGAAAGGACAAGAAGGCAGAGGTTGTGGGTAAAGGGAAAGGGAAAATGGAGTAGGTGATGATGGGATGTTGCCAAGGACCAAAGATGTAAACCTAGGTTCTTGAGCATCTTCTTGCCTTGAACTGAAGTTATAAAACAAGGTACTTGAGCATCTGATGCGTGGGAATTGCACCAGGCTTTACCTCTCGAGGGATCTCTAGAAGCTTACTACCCCCACCAGGCAGTGTACCTGATCGTTGTAGTATAGTGTAGTGACAAGTACCGGGGGATTGATCGTTCAACTCAGGAATAGTGTCGCTAGGATTAGAAAGCCTAAAAACTAGGTCTAGAGGTGAGGGATGATTCTTTTTGTATTTTTATATTTTATGAAAACAAGTAAAATCTCGGGTTTTTGGAATAGTGGGCGGAATTAGTTGCTAGTCAACTAACCCAATAACTAAGATGCAATCAAAATAAAATAACAGAAATGTAAATTAAACTAATTAAAATAATATGGTGTGAACAATAAATGGGAGAATTGTGTTTACTTAGATTTCACTACTCCCTAGATATCTTTTACAGGTTAATTGTTTATTACAGTTGCGTGGATGACGGGTTATATTCCTTAATACCATTCGTGGGGTGGCGTACGTACTTCCCCAACTCTATAAGCTCCTACTTCACTCCTATGTCGAGCCTGCAAGAAGCTCCTAACATGGGATCACTAGAATTCGCTCATGCATTAAATACAACCATAAATACCGTAGTACGCATTGGTTCATGTCTTAAGACGTTCAAGCAAGTTACACTATGGAAGTCTGCCAGTTTTCTTAAGCCTAACATCGAAATCATTCATCCATTACAACTATAAACAAGCAATCAACCTATAATCAACATCTAGGTTTCATTACATCTAAGCAAACACACAAAAGATCTAGCCTAGCATGTTAAAATCAAGACAACGTAAGATATATTCAAACAACACGTAGACATATTGAATGAATTGAAAGGATACTTATCTTAATTGAACATGAAGGGTTTCAAGGGGTGAAAACCCTTGAAAATACTGTTAAAAACGAGCTAGGGTTTATTCAAGTCGACCCTAAAATTCTCCTCTCTTTAGAATGAAAATTACAAAGACTATATATAGATTTCCTAAGGTGACGGCGTCAAGAAGAAACTTCTGACGCTGTCAACCCGCCGCCCATAAAATTCTCGGACTGCCTAGATCCAAATATGACGCCGTCATGTGTAATCTTGTTCTGGGCCGTTACCACTTTTACTCTTGATGGCCTTGATCTGACGCCGTCACGTTTTCACTGGGCCGTCACCATTTTTGCTCTTGACGCCGTCATCAAAATCTTCTTGACGCCGTCAGGTACTCTTCCCAGTAAGGAAAATTAAGACTTTGCCATTTTCTTCACTTTTATGCTCCAAAAACGTCCAAAATGCTTCCTTTTCCAGAATTCACTCCCAAATTACCTAAAATCACAAAAGGAACGATTTAGGGCAATATTTGATCAAATAAATTCAAATTCCGGCTTAAATGACCCCCTAAAAACGGATCATTTTTTGCCTCATCATATACCCTTACACTTGAGATTTGCTTGTCCGCAAGCAAATGCGCTTTTATTCTTATCAAAATACAAGTTAGGGGTCATTTAACACTAATATAAAAGTAATTACAACAAATAATCGTTCCACTAAAGACCAAAGACAAGCACGGAGGTCATACACTAGCACCTCATAAATAGTGTTTAGATACTCACATCTCTCGGGTGTAATAAAGTATATATCACAATATGGAAATGGAAAACATCTCTCACTACCTGTCATAGCAAAATAGATTACCATAGGCTTGGGAAAGGATCAAACCTCCACCACATGGCGTAAGCACCTAGGATAAACTATCAAAGAGGTCTTTTAAAGGGTTATAACGTTAAGTGTAGGGATATGGAATACACGGTTTTGTTGGATATAGGCAATCTTTACTGGTGGCGAGTTAATCATCTTGGTTAATTACATGTACAATATGGCGTTGCTAAGCCAAGACTAGACTCGACTTAAGCTAATAAATCAAAAAGAACCAAAAACATAAAATAAACATAGAATGAAACGGGAGGGTAGTCCGTATGTTTTTTTCTCTTTTCTTTTTCTGTTTTTTTTTCTTTTACTTGATTTTTTTTTTTTTTTTTTTTTTTTTTTTTTTTTTTTTTTTTTTTTTGCATACACTCTTACCCTACCATCCAAAATAATACATCATAGGGAATGAACATTCACTTTACACTTGAATCTTTACATACTTTACAATAAACTAATTTAATGACTCGAATCAAGATAATCAAAACACTTGGAGTACTTTTAAGATTAACGTACATATGGGGGTAATAATATTATGTTCTTCCCCATTACTCCATAAGATTAATACTTTACCCATGAGTCCCAATCGTCCCAAAACAATATGTACAAGGATATGACTCGACTTAGCAACCATGTAATCAATTAGATAATTAACTAAGGGTTTAAACAAATAACAATAATGCACTAAAGATGAGTGCATACACGGAAGGCTAAGGCGATTTTGGTGTACATTTAAGTGGGGTGTAACAAATTCTTCCTTTAAGTAAGATGCTTAAAGTTAGAAACGAAAAGATAGGCTCGGAGGGGTGTACTAGGGGTTTCGTGTACTAAAAATGAGTACAACGCTAAGGTGTGGGAAAAATTAATTGACTTAACTAGCCAAGTAATATGACTTAAATGGTCAAGTAATTATGATACGGGTTTAACACAAGGGTGATCCTAACGCCTCTTATCATGTAGTAAATCCTACTACACGAATGTAGTTTCACTAGCGGTCTCTGGATGCATCACTAACGCAAGTTCTAGAATCTAAATGCTACCGGTACACTCATAAGCACTAATAGTAAATGCTTTTCCTATTAAATCTAAAGGCGAACCTCACATATTTGGGTTGAAAATTTTTCTGAATGGTACGGTTTTGTGCTAGTCATACAATCTCCTATCCATGAGACGCTTGCTATGGCTAAAGTTTCACTCCTAAATGTTGTAAAAAATTTTAAATTTGGCGCTTAAATTACACTAACAAGTATTTCTCATAGTTTTATTACACACCTACAATCAAACAAACAAATTCAAGCAAAAGTGTATACTATAAGGTATCATCATTTACCCTCCCCTTACACTTAGGATGAACATTGTCCCCAATGTTCAATTAAAGAATGTAAAAGTGAAAAAGGTAAAAGAATGAAATCAAATACTCCCCTGATTTGCTCGGTATGGATAGTATAGTAACAAGGTTAAATCTTCCTCCAAGAAAATGAACAATCAAAGCTTTCCTTCCAGAATATAAATCATCTTCTTGTCATACATAACCTGTTAAACCTGAGAAAACAGACAAGGCAACCTCGCGTAAAATCGGCGGCAATCTATATATGATAACAAATCCTAGAAAACAAAGTAAGATATAATGCTTGTGGAATGATGTTTGCAGATTTCCTGGAGTTTATAAAACTAAAGATTTAACAAAAACTTTAAGACTCCGTTAGAAAAACAAAACTCGCAAAATTTCCAGAATTTTACACATGACGCGGTCAGGAATTTCTTCCTGACGCCGTCAGAAGTGACCTGCAGAAATCTTTATGTTAAGTTTCCGGAAAATTTCTGGAAAACTTATGTCCTGTTTCCTGGAAAATCCTGCAAAACATCATTATGATTCGATACAAGCATTTGACTCTAACAAATACGAATATACATGTTCATTTAATATTGTGGAGAATCATGATCGATTTTGTTTCTTAAAAACATATTTGGGGTTTCCCCTTACACTTATCTTTTTGCGAAATACCTTTGGATGAAGTTAAGACTAAGCCAAACGACAAAATGAAGTATTTTCACCATTTTAGTTTTGAAACATGATCTACCAACAATAAAAATAAAGCATGCATACGGAAACAAATAACAATCAAACAAATAAAAATCACACAAAGCATGGGTTGCCTCCCAAGAAGCGCTTTTCTTTATTTACGAGTCTTGTAGCTAGACTCAAGGTCGTGGGTTATTACATGACCTCATCGTTGGTCTCACTCTCTAGGTCATCTCCTATATTAGTTTTGTATTTCGGACCTAGTTGCAAGCATTCTTTATAGAAACCGAGTATCCTATTCATCACATACTCTACTCCTCTACGTCTATCCTCATCATTCCTATAGTAAACCGCTTGTTTGTGTTCCTTTTCTATGTTTGATAGGAGGCGGTATTGTTCAACCTTATAAGGCATTTGGTAGGTAATCTCATCATTATCTCCCTTGAACCTAACTATCCCTAGAGTCGGATCATAACTCATCTTAGTGGCCTCAACGAACGGTTTTCCGAACACTACTTGACTTAGGCAATCATCTATCACCGGACGAGTATCCTCCACTATCATAAAATCGGTCTCATAAGTGAAATTTCCGACAATCACATGTAATCCTTTCACTCTACCTACAAAATTACTTAGCAAGTTCTTGTTGGGCATTATCCTATAACCAAGTTCTTTCTTCATTACTCAGTTATAATAAGTCCTAGTCATGATGTTTATAGGAGACCTAGGATCTATATAAGCTTTACATACATGCATATGCCCAATGTTGCATGGTATGTTGATGTTAGAGGGATCTCCTACTTTAATAAGGGGTGAACCAAAGATATATGGTGTCTCGGGATCATTGAATAAATCCTTATGATAAACTCTTTATTAGCTTCCCATTCTTCCTTGGTGGGCAACTTATCAAAGTACTCTTCTACATTTTCTACTTCCTCTAACTTTTCTCCCTTATTAACCTCAACTTCCTTAATTTCATCCCTAGGCTCGGTTTCTACTCCACCTTCATCGTTGTCACTTTCTTCTATATCCTTATCTTTTGGCTTATTAGTGACAACATTGACAAAGTGGACGTGTTTGGATGACGAGGGGTCCTTAGTTTGGATTCCGCTATTGGCGTCCCTAGTATCCTTCCTAGGTGTAGTTAACGCTTGGTTGTTGAGGGCTTTCAACAAGTTGTCAATCTTATTGGTCATCTCCGTTTGTTGTTGGTTGAATTCGGTTTCAAACTTAACTATGCGAGCTTCTTGAGATGCCATAAACTTGGACATCAATCCTTCAAGATTGTTGGTACTACCATAGTTACTAGAAGGATTGTTGTTGAAAGTACGGTTGGAGGGTGGACCGTTTGGTTGGTAACGATTAGGCGGATTGGAAGAATTGTTTTGGTTTTGTTTCCACCTAAGGTTCGGGTGATTTTTCCAAGAAGGGTTGTAGGAATCACCGTAAGGGTTTGGCTCGGGTTTGAAAGTATACCACTTATCTCCCACTTTGTCGGTACGCGAGGATGCGTAGTCCGCAAAAGCTGTTCCGGGGAGTTCCACGAAATCACGAGTGTCATGGGGACCACTACATAATTCGCATGAAGAAGTGATTTTGTTCACTTGGTTTGAAGGCTTAGGAGCTTCGTAACATTTCATGAGGAACTTGACTTGGTCCTCAAGTTCCATGATCCTACGGTCGGGAGTGCTAGAATTGTTCGAAGGCAAAGATATTGCCTTGACCGTTTTGTTCAAATCACGGGGATCATTCCAACTTTCGTTGTCATAGAGAGCAAGATCTTCTATGAGTTCCCATGATTCTTCCGTACTTAGATCACGTAGCTTACCACCGGCCGATTGGTCAATGGTTCGCCTTGTGGAGAGATCGATATGGTCATAGAAGATTTGGACTTGGAGCCAAAGATCTATGCCATGATGAGGGACTTTTTAGAGTAAGTCCTTGAAACGAGTCCATGCTTCATATAGAGTTTCACCTTGACGTTGTTGGAACATCAAGATATCATTTCTAAGCTTGGTAGTTCTCCCCGGTGGGAAAAATTGAGCAAGGAAATGAGTGGTGAGATCATCCCATGAGGTGATGGATCCCGCGGGTAAACGTTCAAGCCATTGACTAGCTTGATCACGTAGAGAGAATTGGAATAGGCATAATCGGGTTGATTCTCTAGTTGTAACATCAAGGTCTATAGAATCTACGATTTTAAGGAAGTCCTTGAGATGTTGATTTTGGATCTTCAGAACGAAGTCAATGGAATGCACATTCGCTTTGCACCAACCGGATGGTGTCGGATCGCAAGGGAGACACATTGGCTCCTTGGGTGAGCTCAATGGTGTTTCGATAGCCTTGGTGGCTAGGTCGGGAATACTCTCCTAGGGTTCGGGGCCTAAGAGGTTGGTTTGCTAGTGGTGGGTTTTGTGGGTGGTCTTGTTGTGGTGGGTTGATGGGTTCAAAGATGTTACCACCTTCCATGATGTCGGATGGTAAAGATTACGAACAAAGGCACGAAGAAATAAGATAGACTAAAGAAAACCTAAAAATAAAAATAAAATCTTACTAGAAAGGAATCTAGCAAGTAGACCTAATAAAAAGAAATTCTAACCTAGACAATAACTATTCCCCGGGCTGCGGCGCCAAAAACTTGATGCGTTGGAATTGCACCAGGCTTTACCTCTCGAGGGATCTCGAGAAGCTTACAACCCCCACCAGGCTGTGTACCTGATCGTTGTAGTATAGTATAGTGACAAGTACCGGGGGATTGATCGTTCAACTCAGGAATAGTGTCGCTAGGATTAGAAAGCCTAAAAACTAGGTCTAGAGGTGAGGGATGATTCTTTTTGTATTTTTATATTTTATGAAAACAAGTAAAATCTCGGGTTTTTGGAAGAGTGGGCGGAATTAGTTGCTAGTCAACTAACCCAATAACTAAGATGTAATCAAAATAAAATAACAGAAATGTAAATTAAACTAATATGGTGTGAACAATAAATGGGAGAATTGTGTTTACTTAGATTTCACTACTCCCTAGATATCTTTTACAGGTTAATTGTTTGTTACAGTTGCGTGGATGACGGGTTATATTCCTTAATACCATTCGTGGGGTGGCGTACGTACTTCCCCAACTCTATAAGCTCCTACTTCACTCCTATGTCGAGCCTGCAAGAAGCTCCTAACATGGGATCACTAGAATTCGCTCCTGCATTAAATGCAACCATAAAAACCTTAGTACGCATTGGTTCATGTTTCTTAAGACGTTCAAGCAAGTTACACTATGGAAGTCTGCCAGTTTTCTTAAGCCTAACATCGAAATCATTCATCCATTACAACTATAAACAAGCAATCAACCGATAATCAACATCTAGGTTTCATTACATCTAAGCAAACACACAAAAGATCTAGCCTAGCATGTTAAAATCAAGACAAGCGTAAGATATATTCCAACAACACATAGACATATTGAATGAATTGAAAGGATACTTATCTTAATTGAACATGAAGGGTTTCAAGGGGTGAAAACCCTTGAAAATACTGTTAAAAACGAGCTAGGGTTTATTCAAGTCGACCCTAAAATTCTCCTCTCTTTAGAATGAAAATTACAAAGACTATATATAGATTTCCTAAGGTGACGGCTTCAAGAAGAAACTTCTGACGCCGTCAACCCGCCGCCCATAAAATTCTCGGACTGCCTAGATCCAGATCTGACGCCGTCATGTGTAATCTTGTTCTGGGCCGTTACCACTTTTACTCTTGACGGCCTTGATCTGACGCCCTCACGTTTTCACTGGGCCGTCACCATTTTTGCTCTTGACGCCGTCATCAAAATCTTCTTGATGCTGTCAGGTACTGTTCCCAGCAAGGAAAATTAAGACTTTGCCGTTTTCTTCACTTTTATGCTCCAAAAACGTCCAAAATGCTTCCTTTTCCAGAATTCACTCCCAAAGTACCTAAAATTACAAAAGGAATGATTTAGGGCAATATTTGATCAAATAAATTCAAATTCCGGCTTAAATGACCCCCTAAAAATGGATCATTTTTCGCCTCATCAACATCTTCGTCGTCATCATCATCATTCTTCCTCCCCTTCTTTTCTATTTTCACCTTCAGCTTCTTCATCGTACTGGTCATGCATATCCACCAGTCCTTTTTGTAATAGATGATAGAAGCTTAGTATAGATTTGGTAGTCTTAGCATAGGAATGATCTTTGTATTCCACTTTGAAGTTGTATGTAAGCTGTAAATTGTTTCTTGAATGAATGAACTTTCCTTATTTGTCAATTCTTGAGTAATTATGCAGTAGAAACAATGTCTTCAGTATCATTGACTCTTCAGTAGAAACAATACTCAGCATACAAGACCATATTCCCATTGAGACTGCCCTTGGTGAATTTCAAACAATGAGGACATTCTGCAAATCAAACACAGAGTAACAAAACAGACAAAACTTACAGAAACATTAGTTAGTTAGTGTTAGCCAAACAATAATATACACAAATTATACAAAGTTTATAATCACAATCCTCCCCTGAGGCATATGCCTCCCCTGAGGCTTATGCCTCCCCTCAAACTTTGCATTCAAGAGTTAAGCATACCAATATGGACCACTAAGTGTTGAAACCTAGGTCCATCAAAAGCTTTAGTTAACAGATCTGCCACATTATCATCTGTGTGAATTTTAACCACTTTAATTAAATGTTTTTCATAAGCATCCCTGATAAAGTGGTGCCTGATTTCAATATGTTTGGTTCTATTATGAAAAACTGGATTTTTAACAATGCAAATGGTACTTTGATTGTCAATAAAAATGGTGGTATTCATGAAATTATACCCATAATCCAGCAATTGATTCTGAATCCATAGAACCTGTCCACAACAATTGGCAGCAGCAACATACTCTGCTTTAATAGTAGAGGTAGCAACAATGGTCTGTTTCTTGCATTGCCAAGAAATCAGTCTTCTTCCAAGGAATTGGCAACCTCCAGTTGTGGATCTCCTATCCATATTGGCCCCAGCATAGTCACTATCACTATATGCTTCCAGCTTAAAAGGAGATTCTTTTGGGTACCAAAGACCTAATTTGGGTTGGCCTTTCAGGTACTTAAAAATCTTTTTGACAGCATTCAAGTGAGAAGTAAGTGGAGTGACTTGGTGCCTTGAACAAGCACTCACAGCAAATGTAATATCGGGTCTAGAAGCAGTCAAATACATCAAAGAACCAATCATAGACCTGTACAAATGGACATTCACAGGAAGATCAGGTACAAGATTGTTCTTTAGTTTAGGAGCTTCATAGGGAGTAGTGGCAGTCTGACATTGTCCATATCAAATTTCTTCAACATATCTTTTACATACTTATCCTGACTGATAAAGATACCATCAGGTTTCTGCTGAACTTGTAAACCCAAAAATAAAGTGAGCTCCCCCATGGCACTCATCTGAAATTCTCCCTTTATCAAATCCTCAAACTCTCTACACCATTCTTCTTTAGTGGAACCAAATATGATGTCATCCACATAAACTTGCACTAGAATGATATCCCTGGAGTCTTTCTTAAGGAAGAGAGTCTTGTCAATGGTACCTCTTCTATAACCATGCTTCAGCAGAAATGTAGACAGCCTAGCATACCAAGCTCTAGGTGCTTGATGTAGTCCATAGAGAGCTTTAACAACCTTATACACATGATCAGGATGATCTGGGTCTTCAAAACCCTTGGGTTGAGTCACATATACCTCCTCTTCAATCTCACCATACAGAAAATCACCTTTGACATCCATCTGATATACCATAAAACCCATATAAGATGCATAAGCCAAAAATATCCTAATTGCTTCAACTTTGGCCACTGGTGCAAAGACTTCATCATAATCTATGCCTTCCTCTTGCCTGAACCCCTGAGCCACTAACCTTGCTTTGTTTTTCACCACAATACCCCTTGCATCTCTTTTATTCTTCAAAATCCATTTTGTCCCAATTGCATATTTACCATCAGGGAGAGGGACCAGTATCCAAACCTGTTGATTCTTAAATTGCAACATCTCTTCTTGCATTGCTTCAAGCCAACTTGAATCAGCAAGTGCTTGAGGAACACTGGTTGGCTCTATCTGAGAAAGGAAGCAAGCAAACAAACAATGTTTGAAGTCTGTATGATTGTCCCTCTGTTGATTGTAGACATAGGAAATGAAAGCAACTTCACCATATTTAGTGTTCTTCACAGTACTTCGAGTTCTAATAGGTGATTGAGGATCTCCAATAACCTTTGATAGGGGATGAGCAGTATTGATCCTCTTTGTTGCTGTGGGGTTGACATTGATTGTGGTATCAAGGTTGTTGACAGTGGGTCCAAACTCACTATCATAGGAAGCTGAGTTAGAGATACCAGCCTTGGGTTGATAATTACCAAGATCATAAGGACTTGGAAATCTTGTAAATGGATTCTCAAAGTCTGTAGATACTTCAGTAGAAATGGGAGATTGTGCAGCAGAACTATCAGCAGTTTTGATCACTTCAGCAGGAACAGGAGAGCCTTCAGTAGAACTGTCAGCAACATCCTTGTTTCCACTGACTGCTTGTGCTGATTGTTGAAGTAAGGCATCAGTCTCTTGTGCAAACTTTTCACTGAGTCTCTTAGCTTCCTGAGTGGCTGCATGTTCTTGCTTCTTGAGTCTAGCAAGATCCTCTGTATAATGTGACTCATCCTCATGTTCAGCAGCAGAATGATCACCTGCAAATTGGTTAGGTGGAAAAGAAGGTACAACAATGGTTTGTTCATCTTTCTCAGAGTCACTTTCTGAGTCATCATCCAGGGAACCTGCAGGGTTAGAAATTGTATCTTTGGTACCTGCATTTGGATTAGAGACATGTCTAGTATACCCCAAGTAATCAGTCAAGTAATCTAGGTCAAAATACCAAGAATGACCTTGTCCTTGAACATTAGGCTGATCTTCTAGAAATCTCAGGTTAAGGGTTTCCTCAATTCTTTTAGCATGCAAATTGTAGACCCTATATGCCTTGCTATGAGCAGAATAACCCACAATATATCCCTCATCAGCCTTGCCATCAAACTTTCCCAGTGCATCACTAGTGTTCAAAATGGTCACTTTACACCCAAAAGGTTTAAGATAATGAATGTCTGGAACTTTCCCAGTGAGAAGTTCATAAGGTGTCTTGACATGAGGTCTAGTGATGGATACCCTGTTCAAAACATAGCAAGCAGTACTTACTACTTCAGTCCAAAACATAGTGGGTAACTTAGAGTCTGCAAGCATGGATCTTGCTGCCTCTATTAAGGTCCTATTTTTTCTTTCAGCTCCATTTTTATCCCTTTAGACTTACAGAATTCTATGAAAACAACATTTTTGAACTCTGTCCCATTGTTACACCTAATGCCTTTAACCTTTTTATTTAGCTGGTTTTCAATCAGGGTAATGAATTGTTTTAAAATAAGAGTTGTTTCATCTTTAGTTTTCAAAAAGAATACCCAGCAAAACCTGCTATAATCATCAGTGATAACCAGGCAGAATTACTTATGATCAATACTTCTGATAGGAGTTGGACCAAAGAGATCCATGTGCAACAACTGAAGAGGTTCTGAAATGGTGCTCACAGCTGTTATGGCTTTGTAAGATGCTCTGTGTTGCTTTCCTTTGTTGCATGTAACACAATTATGTTCATTGGTGAAGACCTTTGAAGGAAGTCCCTGAACCAGACCAAGTTTAGAAAGCTTGTTAATGGTCATGTAATTCACATGAGCCATCCTCCTATGCCATCTTGTAGATTCATCCAGGGAAGCTTTGGCCACCAAACATGTTAGATCACCTTCTGGTTTAACATCATTCAGATTGAATGTGTACAAGTTGAAGGTTCTAGGAAATCTTAGCAAAAAAGTTGTATCTTCTAGAAGTTTGAAGTCCTTTGAGAGCACAAGACATTCATCCTCACAGAAGAAAACTTTACTCTTGGTGTCACAGATTTGTGATACAGAGAACAAATTAAAGTGCTCAAGTTCCTTCACATAATATACATTCTCAAAATCTAACAGAGGTGATTTAATAGTGCCCTTCCCAGTGATTTTTCCATCTCCTCCACCAAAAGTCACATTGCCTCCTCCTTCTATAGGCACAAAGTCATGCATCCTATCCTTGTTCCCTGACATACTCCTGGAACAACCACTATCTACTATTCCTACTTCAGTACTCTTCAAGGGATGATCCTGCAACAACAACAAAAACTTACAAGAATTAGTACACATTGGAGACTCAAGTCATTGCTGACTTGAGCCTGCCTTGTGGATCATAAGAGGTAGGCCATGTAGATGTTTTAGATCCACCATTGTTCTTGGGCCTATATTGCAAATTAGGGCCCTTCTTTGTCCAAGAACAACCTGCTGAGGGCTTCACAGCAGTATCCCAATACCCTCCACCAACATACATAGAGTCAAACTATCTAGGCCAATAACCATTATGAAAGAAAGAACTAGTGGGTCGCACATAAGGTCTAGTACCAGTTCTTCTCCATGAAGAATGTTTTTCAGCAGAATTGTGTTTCTGCTGATGTGGAACAAAAGATGGTATATCATTAACAGTCTTCCACATTTGCCTAAGTTTTCTTTGACTAACACATACACCCATTCTTTGCTCATGAAAAGTACAATCCTTAATCAAATGAAATTTACTTCCACACACAAAGCATTTCTTCTTTTTAGAAGATTTATTCAAAGTGAAAGATGTTCCATAACATGAAAAAGAATTCAAACCACAAACATTAACAGAATTGTTTTTAACATAACTAGAAACATTGTTTTGCAAAGAATTAAATAACAAGTCTTCAGAAGAAACTGTCTTGTTATCAGCAGTAACTCTAACAGGCTTGTAGGGAGTCTTGGGTGATGTCTTGGGTGTGGTCTTGGGAAGGTCTGACTTGTCACTTGAATCACAACTGGTATATGAAGTAGACCCTTGGTCAGAAGACTTGTCACTGTCAGAACAAGGGACAAAGTCAGTGGATTTAGAAACAGGGTCTGGCAAGTCAATTGACTTTTTTTCCATAAAGATGGTGTGATCCATCAAAGTCAACAGGTATGGACAGGTCTGTGGGCATATGTTCTCCTCTAATAGGTCCAGGTACAACATTCATTCCCCCTTCCTTAATATATTTTACAGGTTTTTGAAAATCTAAGACAGGTTCAGGGTCAAAAACACTGGATATATCAGGGTAAGTTAATTCCTCTGGATCTATATATTTATCATACCCTAATGCTTTTCTAGACCTAACAGATTGACTACTATCAATCAATTTATTTAAATGAGATGCCCCTTCTTGCCACTTCTTACGAATAGCCACTTCTTTATCTAACTTTACTTGTAATTCTTGTTTTTCTATTTCTGCATCAGATTTTTCTTTTTCAGTACGCCTTAAATCTATCTTTGCACATTCTAAATCACTTTCTAAAACTCTTATCTTTTCTTCATATTTAAGTTGATTCTTTTGAAACCATACCTTCTGTCTTTCTAAAGTTTTTAAAGCCTTTTTATAAGCCTCAACTTCTGCATAACACTCATTGTATTTAGGTTTCAATTCATCATATTCTTGTTTAAGTTCATTATATCTTACACTACAGCCAAAAACACAGTTATGTACCTGAGAGATGCCCATCAAGGAAACTTGATTCTTCTTATCCTCTGTGGGGGAGTATGCCAGCATATTCACTTGTTCAGAAGTAGAAGCTTCCTCTTCAGGAGGTTCATGAACAGTCCAATCAATATGGTTATCCACAGTCACCAAAGCTTTGGAAGATCCGGCTTTAGAAGTTCCTGATTCCAATAGATATTACCCATATCTAACTTCATCACCAGGCTTTCTCTCCTTGCATTCTCTTGAGAAGTGGCCCATCTGACCACAAGTGTAGCACTTAACCTTCCTTCTGTCAATTCTTGCTGCATCTCTTCCCTGAAAACCAAACTTTCTCCCAGACTTATTCTCAAACCTTTTGATGTTCATAGAAATCATTGCCAACTGCCATTTCAAGTGCATCTCCTCCATCTCCAATGGATCCACCTGTTCAAAATCCCCATAAGCTAGAAACTGCTGATGTTCATATTCAGCAACAAAGGAGTGAAGAACATCTTCCATTATATTACTGGATTTTGATTTAGGAGTTGGTTTAGTATGGGTATGAGAAGATGATGCAGAGGTGTAAGAGCTTGAGGCATGATGCACCGGATTGGATGTGGTGCTAACAAGGGCTGAGTGAGTGGATGGACGAATGGGACTTCTAACATCAGGCTCAAGAGATTTAAGCTTGCTGTAGAGGTCATCAAAAGAGATCATGTCCAATCCACCTTTAGTTTTGAGAGCAATGCTGACTTGCAACCAGGATGGTGGCAAAGATCTTAGAAACTTAGCATTGTAGTCCTCATTATCCGGCCTAGCCTTCAACTGATTAAGTTGCCTTAAGATATTGTGGAGCCTGTCATAACCTTTGTGGATTTGTTCTTCCTCAGATATCTGAAACTCTTGAAACTGTTGCTTCAGCATTGACTTCTTCATTCTTCTTGACTCCTCATTCCCACCAAATCTAGCCTTAATGGCCATCCAAATGTCCTTGGCATCTTCCATGAAGTGGAAGTCACCCATGTGGTCATCTGGTATAGCCTGAAGGAGAATTGTTCTGACTTTATTCTCCCTCTGCACGGCTAGAACTTCTTCAGCAGTTTTGGGACCTACAATAGTCACAATCCCATCAGCATCTTTGACATGTTTCTTCAAGTTGTTCCCCTTACGGACAACTTCCCAAAGATTCCAGTCAATGTTTGTGATCCAGTTTTGCATCTTCATGGACCACAATTCATACTCTTCAGCATTCTTAAGGTATGGGAATTTAGCATTACTGTTTGAGAGATTGAGTTGTTAGAGAGAAGTGGTGTTTTGGTTCTGATTTGCATCAGATTCATCATCTGTTCCAGGCATTGTTTTTGGTTGTGTTTGATTGAGAGGGTGTAAGATTGGGGTTTCTTAGTATCACAGAGACTCTCCCGAGGCTCTGATACCACTACTACACGCTCTATGCGTTTTCTAGACTCTCATTGGAGAGACTAGCTATTGAATGGATACTAAAACCAACGCCCTACCCCTCTTTATATAATAGAGAGGCTAGGGTTTACATAAAAACCTAGGTTACTAATCAAGCTAGCTAACTATTTTATATTTAGGTCCCTCTTGTTTCTTCTTTCTTCATTCTTGCTCGTGGTTTTGTAATCTTCAAATCTTGTAATTCCCAACAATCTTCCCCTATTTGATATTACAAAACAATCTGCATGAAGAAACAATGTCATCACTAATAATAAGCTGCACATCATAGCTATTCTTCCCTTTTTTGTAATCTTCTAATAGGGGTTTTGTGCATCTCGTAAACGCTTCCCCTCAAGTGATGCATGTAAATGGTTAACAAGCTTCCCCTTAAGAATAGACTAACCATCTCAGGAACCAACTAATAATAATAATAATAATAACTTTTTTTTTAACAAAAAATCAATAACGAGCAGCAGGAACGAGTAGCAGGAACAAGTAGAAACGAGTGTAAGCAGCAGAAACTAGTAGCAGTATCGAACAGCAGGAAAATGATCAAGTATATTAACAATAAGCTTCCCCTTAAAAGTATACTTGCCATCTTGTGAACCCAATAGACACCATGGAGTGATCACTGATGAAGAAAACCAATTATAACTGATTTGATGAAGAAATGGAATCTCCCAACCTTGCATCTTATGTCTTGCACTATCCACGTGACGGCCTCTTGACAAACTCCTCATTGATTTATTCAATGAGACACTGAGCACAAATAACGTAACTCCTTCAAGTGATAGCAAATGTACGCATTAAGCACAATAAAATAGATCGTACCCCTTCACTAGAGTCGTCAAGTCTTCATCACCATACAAACCAAGCAAGTTATCTTAAAAAGTTGCTGATCCCTTTAAGATAAGAAAAGAACACAATACTTGGGAAAATCAATTACAACATCAAACAAGCGATAATCAAATGCCTTCGTTAAGTAATCTTCTCAACAAAATGATGATGGTTGATAACTCCGTCCTCCTTAACCATTAGTAATCTCACATGACTAGTAGGAACCAAAACCGACCAAAAGAAGAAAAAAAAAACATACAACAAGCCAGCAAGAACCATAAAGAAGTCAACAAGAACCATATGTATCAACAGGAACCCACCAGTAGGAATGAAACCTAACCAGCAGGAACAAGTACAATCAGCAGGAACGGATAACCAATCAGCAGGAAGGAACCAAAAGTCAGCAGCAGCAGAAACAAGATAAATGGCAGTACAAACAAAATGAGCAGCAGCAATATTCATTCTTCCAATAACTGCTCTTGACCAACCAAATCTTGTCCTTTTATGCACCGAATCACTTTATGAAATTAATACCACCATCGACTAAGTATCCCACTATAATCTTTTAAATAAAGTCATCCCCTCAATCGAATATTAAATAATTAAAACACAATCTTCAACCAATTAATATGAGGAGAATACGGAATACACCTAACATCGACCAATCACAAGCATTTGATGACAACTCATTTACATATATCTCTGCTTGACCAATAAAGCAACAATAACTCCATATGTATAAGCAGTATTGATCAAATAATCGTCCAGTAGTATTAACGCAATAAACCAATACATATATCATCATAAATACTTAATGATTGAGAAAACCCAAGCTGATGCAACTTGTAAATAATTTTATATCTCAACCGACCCATGTGATTGATCCACTGACCCTTAAATAATCGAATCTCACTTTCCTCGTAAAATAATATCCATCCAAAATAATACTCCAATCCAAAATTAATTCAGTTGACCCATGTGTAAATTGCAATACGAGGGGCCATCACCACTCATTTTCATAACCAATCACGACGAAGGATCATAAATATATTAATTGACTCACATTCAATCTTCTACTAGTCAACAAACAGAATAAATAACCAATTTATTAAATTGATTATACCATCAAAGCCCCATGTGAAGATTATTGAAAGACCAATCATCAATTTAACAAATGAGTACGAGGTTCTTGGATCATTAATGCTATTAAATTCGAACAATATGCAACAAATGACAATATCCCTTATTCAACTGCATCGACACCCCCCATTAATTCGTATGTGATCATGATTAATTGATACGAGGAAAGAATTAAAAAGGAATATACGAATACCTCCATTAACACTGCTTTTTCACATCTGCTCTTTTTCGAAATTGCTTCTCGCTCATAAAACACGAACATGAAAACCTTGAAAATCACTAGATATAACGAGCACCTGAGCTCTGATACCAATTGTTGAACCTAAGACCTTGATAGATCTTTGAGCACTCGTGGATTGTTAGTTATGTTAATGTAATCACTAACACACTAAAAGATAATCTCTGTAACTTGTATTTTAAAGCGGAAACAAACATAAGTATTAACAACTGAATACTAAGAACAATTGATCCTCTATGGATCTTTTAATAATAATGAAAGTGTTTTCTCAAAACGTGTATCCAATACATAATCGTGTGATCCTTTTATACACAAGGAACCCTAAACCGTTTCACAAGAAACGTATATTCTAAAACTTCTAAAAGATATGCATTATCACTTCCTAAATAAACTCATGCATATCCTAACTATATTACATAAAATACGGAATAACTATATCCGCAGGAACTAATAATGCTGAAACTAGATTTCAGCAGATACACTGCTTCAGCAGGAACCAGCTTTTCAGCAGTATCCTTCAGCAGTAACCGTCAGCAGAATTCTTACTTAGCAGAATTCCCAACACCTTCTTTGGCCTTCTTGAACTTTAATGTTCAAATATACTCATGTTGATGTAGAAAAATGAGTTGAAGAACCTATGGATGAAACAAACTCCCGTCATTTTTTGCATCCGTCTCCCTCACTTTTTCTCGTCCTATAAACCCATATTATATATATATATATATATATATATATATATATATATATACACACACACACACACACACACATATATATATATATATATATATATATATATATATATATATATATATATATATATATATATATATATATATATATATACCTTCCACATTCTCCATCGTCAACTTGACGGCTTGATTAATTTTATCCAAAATTATCAAGGAAATTTTAGTTGACAAGATGTCAAATAAAATGTCAAGTAATTCTCTTCGTGCGAACTCTCTCCAACGTATTTTTTATTAAAAATAAATCTAATATATATATATATATATATATATATATATATATATATATATATATATATATATATATATATATATATATATATATATATTTACCTATTTTTATTTTCTGAATCTAAGCCGCGAAAAACCAAAATTTAACTGGGCGGCCCCCTTAAAATTAAGGGGACCGCCAGTGTTAAAATGGGCGGCCCCCTTAATCATTAAAGGGGCCGGCCATCTGACGAATTCCACTCATTTTTCCTCCTTATTCCACTTACCAAATACTCCATTTTCTCTCCTCCCTTCACTCATGTTGCTGCTGTGACGATTTTTAAACCCCAAAACCATCCAAAATCTATTCTCAAATCTTCATATCAAGGTCAATTAACAAATGGCAAATACTTATAACACGATTAGCAACAAGTATTGTAAGTTTTTCATAACACATTTCTCTTAATTTCATCTAATTTGGCCATAATCATGATTAAGCTTTTTATTTCAAAATCATCAATTTCAAGTTTCTTTCAAATTGAGTCTAGGATTTCCATAACTAAATGCTTCCCTTAGGATTAGAATGTATAATTAACACTAGAAACTAATAATTACAAACCCTATTGTCGAAAATTTTTGAAAAAATTCATACACTCATTTTCAAATTTTGCTTATACACAATGTTGAATAATGCTACAAAAACTTGTTAAAACATATCACATTATGGTTTTATAACTTATTAATCACAAAAACAAATTATTCGGTGAAGTAAAAATATTTTTTTTGTTTGATAAGAGGGTGTTTGGATCATGTCCAAATAGTGTCGAAAATCCTTCAATATAACCTCTACAATACATCGTCATGAATATGAGTATAAAACTAGTATTTTAGAGTCGTCAAGATATATAATTCATATATATATACATTGACATTTTGGTAGTAAATTTTTTAAATAAGGAAGCGTTTGGTTTAACTAGAAAAATAGTATTTTTGAGTCAAAATATAAACCATTCTTTTCGAAACAAATAATTTGCATAAGAAACTTGTTGGAAATAGCTAGTTATACAATATAATGTACATCTAGCAAATTTTCATGATATATTAAGATGTTTCAAGGGGCGTTTGGATTATCCCATAACAACTTGATAAACATCGTAAAATATATCTAACACAAGTTAAAAATAAAAATAAGGAACATGGTAAACTACTTCTTAAGTTAAAAGTCTTTAGAGTTGAAGTACGTTTACGTTCCACATATGTCATAAAAATATAAGCACTATATTTTAACGTTGACTTTATTTTAATTTTATTTTGTTGTTATTGTGTTTAGGTGAAAATGCCCAAAGTTATTACCGAAGATATTTCTTTAACCAAAAACTATATTCCCAAAGTTTCACAACTTCCCACCACCTCTCCTTCCATTGCTCATTTCTATCGTCAAATTGAAGATAGAAATATTCATGAAGGTTGTGTCGTACATCCCACTAACTATCAATCCGATTTTATCGATCGTATGTTCACAAATATCCGTTTTGAATGTCTCTTCCAAATAAATGAACCCATTATTCCTCGCTTCATTCTCGACTTCTATAGCCAAGTCAAGGTCCAAATCGATGATTTTGGTTCTATTTTCATCTCGTTCATGATCCAACATGAATTCATTACTCTAACTCTTGCACAATTCGGTCAAATCCTTCAAATTCCTTTCCCCGGTCAATCCGTTTTCACAAACGAATGGGATCTTGGTGCCCTTCAATATTCTCGTCCAACTTTTGGTCCTTATTTCTCCGAAATCCCTTCTCCACTCGAAATTCGTCAAATGCTTGGTTTAACTCGTGAAACTATCACTCGAAAAATCAAATCCAAAAATGTCGATAATACCGAAAACCAAATTCTACTTAAAGAATTAAGCCCCGGCATGAAGCGTTGGGAAGAACTCATTCGTGAGAATGCGTTTGGTACCGGAGGCCACCGTGACCATCTCCCGGCTAGCCTCGCTCATATGTTGTATTGTATTGTTGTCGAACAACATTACAATTTGGCTTATTTCTTTATCAAGCACATTGAACGTGCAAGAGCTACTCCTAAAGCCAATCTTCCGTATGGAATGTTCCTTACTCGTCTCTATCGTCACGTTATCCAACACTATCCCAATCATGATGGTAGTATCTATGAGTCCATCTATCCGACCTTACATCCTCTCGTTCTTAAACAAACCCGTAAACCTCGTAGTGATAAGGGTAAATCTCGCCATCACAGTTTCCATGGCTCATCATCTCGTCGAGAGGATGACGAAGAGGATGAATTTATTCATCGTGCTCCCTCTCCCGATACGTTTCTTGAAGACTTGGAAGAACTTGAAGAAGACGATTACCAAGTGCCATCTCCTTCCTCTCAAACTAACCAAGTGCTATTTGAGTGACAAACCGACTTGCTCAATCAAAACCGAAGGATACGTGAGGAGATGCGAGGAGGCTTCAAGTCCATTGCTAAGACGATTGGAGGATTATTCAAGAAGAAGAAGTGATGGGGGGTCTTATTATTTGCTTTAGATGATCATGTTTGTTGAACTATTAGTTTGTTACTTTTGTTGAATAATTGTTTCTTGTGTGCTATATTTCCGATATATATTCGGAAATTAATTTTTATTGTTATGTTCTTAGATAGACTTGAACTATATTATTAGTTGACTTATTATTATTAGTTGCTCTACATGCATGCATTTTTTATACTTGTTTTTTTTATCTATGCTTGCATGATTTGTGTATGATTATATATATGCTTCTCTAATAGACCAAAACTAAAATAAAATGTTCCAATAGAGCTTGCTGCAAACACAAAACCAAAATAAACCACTTTTAGAAATTTTTTGAAATTTGGTCATCTGGGATTTTACCAGATGGGCGGCCCCCTTAATTAACACGGGCGGCCCCTTTAATTTTAAGGGGGCCGGCCAAGAATTAAGGGGACCGGCCACGTAGAACAGTTTTTACACTGTTTTCTTTTGCAACTTGTGACTCCTTTTGCTAGTCCCAGCTACCATTTCCCTTAAAAACTAAACTAATTTTGGAATCTAACAATGTAATTTCAAATTAATACCATTTCTAAACATGATTCCATGCTATATAATCCTTATACACCTTTCATCCACACTCTATCATCACCATATTCATCAACCTCAACCAATTCATCATGTCATCACCAAAAACCACCACCACCTCCAACAAAGCCAAGAAACAAAAGCTTGTTATCATACCACCAAAACAACTCTTTATTGATCTCACTAATGAAGACAATACCACTCCATCACCACCACCTCAATTTTCATCTCCTAGTGCTCCAAATGCACCATCCAAAACACCATCAACACATGGAACCTTCACCTCTTCCATACCATCATCATCATCCATCAATGACTACATCAACACTCACCTATCACCTCCACCAAGAGTACCACCACCAGCACCTATTGAAAATGCATCTTTAGATATCACTCTTTCACTATCACCCATCACACCTCTTGATGCACATTTTTCACCATCACCACTCAATCCACCAAACTTCAATCCCATCCCATGGAGCTTACTTGAAGCCCATAGTGATACTTGCCTTTTTTGCATCCATAACCGTACCATCATCTTTGGCTTGAGAGATGAAATACATTACATGTTTTCATACATTGAAAGCTTGTTTCCTCAACCTCAACCAACAACATCCACTCCTCCACCACCGACATCAACCACACCTTCACCTCCATCAACTCCATCATCTCCACCTACAACATTGCTCCTCTCAAAATAAGCATGGCTCATGGTTGGAAAATAAATTTGTTTAAACCATTTTGATGACGAGCTCTAGGAAAAACATTTCTATTAGAGTTTTGGTTGATTGTAAGCCCTTAAGGCTTTAGTTTATTAGTTGTATTGTTCACGCATCTTGATGCATGTTGCTTGAATTTTCATCCATTTAATGAAGTGTTTTCTTCAATGCTTATATTGCTTGCCTTATATATATATATATATATATATATATATATATATATATATATATATATATATATATATATGTATACATATATATATATATATATATATATATATATATATATGTATACATATATATATATATATATATATATATATATATATATATATATATATATATATATATATATATATATATATATATATATATATATATATATATATATATACATATATATATATACATATATATATATATATATATATGTATACATATATATATATATACATATATATATATATATATATATGTATATATATGTATATATATATATATGTATATATATATATATATATATATATTTGTTGCATGCATATATATTGTATGTTCTAAATATTTTTGTAAGCATTCCATATCTCGACTTGTCTTGTAACCTTAAAACGAGGGGGAGTACACATCAAGGGGGAGCTAATCTGACTTCGGGACAACCTTTTTGATGTTCACAAAAAGGGGGAGAAGTGATATAAACTCACTAAATACTTGCATATATAATAATTTTTTATTTAATGAGTTTAGATTTTGTAATCATCAAAAAGGGGGAGATTGTTGATATAAATAATGCGTAAAAATGTTATTAATATTTCTCGATATCCCTATGTTTTGACGATCACAAAATATAAAATCATTAAACGTAAAATCATTACGTAAATAAGTATTTAGTGACAAAATATCATTATATCCAACTAATTAACTTAAGGTTTGAATAAAAAAGTGCCTAATACATTTTATGATCAAAGGAAGGTTTATTTACTAATTACAAATTATATAAAATGGTATAAACATTTTATATATTTAAGAAAAACACTTTTGGTAATTAAAGGAAAATGTTTATTTCACAATAAATAAATGAATTCAAATTTTTAACCAAATTCAGTTAAATTTTCACCAAATAAACTTTCCCCAGAAAAGACAAAGAAATCAGGTCGTTACAGTGGGCGGCCCCCTTAATTTTAAGGGGGCCGGAACACAATTAAAGGGGCCGGCATACGCTCCTGTGTCAGAATTCTTTGCCTATAAATATTGGTTCAAATCTGATTTTTTTTCCTCACCTTTTGCACTAAAACTTTCTGTTCTAATTCTCTCAAATCATCTTCCTAAAACCTTTGATCATAAACATATTAGTTCTTGTTTTCAAGTGATACTATCCATCCTCATTCAAAGTGCAAGAGAATAATACTCCTTTCATCTCAAATCAAGAAGTATTGAAGATTAGTTGTGTAGCTTGCATTTATTGTAAAGTTGTGTAGTGATTGTAATTGGTAGATCTAGGTGGGTTTGTAAATCTAGTATTGAAGAAGTTGTGGTGTGAAGTAGAAGTAGTGTGTAGTTGTGAAGTAGTAGTGTGTAATTGTGAAGTAGTGGTGTGTAAAAGTTGTGAAGAAGGCGTGTGGTGGTGTGAGATTGGTTCTAGCTACTATTAGGGCTCGACATCTAGCTTAGTGTTGTTAATTGGTGTAAGCGAAAGTTGTGTAAGGTTTCTCCGCCAAAAAGGGAGTTTGGTTATATAGTGATGAAAACTCTCGAGTAGGTGACTCGAGGAGTGGAGTAGGGCGAAGAGGTGCTTCGTAGCCGAACCACTATAAATATCGTGTGTTGTGGTTTGATCTCTCTATCTCTATCTTTTCATTACTTTCATATTTACGGTATAATTATTTAGTTAGTTAGATTAAATAGTTCGTGTTGTGCAAGTGTTGAAATTCACATAAATAAGAATCGAAGTTTTTATAAAAAAAAGTTTTTAAAATACAAATTGATGTAAAACTTTTCAACCCCCTCCCCTTCTAGTTTTCCACAGTTTCGGTAGTAATGATGTTTGGTAGTTCTATTGAGGCTAGGAGAATTGACCATAGGTCCCATAGCGGATAAGGGTGTGTTTGGTGATAAGAATTGACCATAGGACTATCATCATTCGTGTGAAAATTTAAACGAACGACCACCTACCAAACTAACTTGCTTAAGGAATGAGGGGGGATGTAAGTTCCGACCGGCCGCATGCCGTTAGACTATTCTAAGTTGGTAGAGGCATTTAATGACTCTTTCACCTTGTATATGCCAGCGAACTCTTGTAATCATTAGGTTACGGAATAGGGCAAGGTGAAAGATAGGATTAGACGATTTGACCATCTGAGTCTATCGACTTGAATCCCCAGATGAAATGATAGGATGCATTAATTAGAAAACTTGTCATGATAATAACAAGAGTAGTAATTAGGTTAACACATTTCTCCCGACTAATTTCTTTTCACTTTATTATTGTTTGTTTATTTGTTTTCATTTCATTAGTTTAATTAATCATATCAAAACCCCCTTTAAAACCAGTGGCATTAGACTTAGATAATATCCACACCATAGCTCTTGCCTCTTGGGATGACCTCAGCTTTACCGTTAGCAATACCATACACGACCAGTTATACTGCCCGACAGTGCATTAGGTAAACCTTAGCTAGACGAGCAATTTATAAATATAAAACCTGGTCGGTAAATCCTGCATTAGGCCATAACCCGTGTTTACATCTTCTCTAATCACTAACGGGTTTACTCCCTTATTGGTCAAACTAAGTCAAAGGTCCCTTTGCGTAAATGCATCCTTCCCGTATGGGATATGCTTTACAATGATGCAAAGCACTTAGCTTGCTTGCATCAAGGTGATTATTGGATACGCCGAGTCATGGAAATTCACGAGTTATGAGATTATGAATACTCGACGTTGAGTTACTTAGAATTATAAGTAACCTTTGATTTCCTCATCCTATTCTCAACCCATAATCATAATTGTCAATTCTTTTCTTCCTTAATGACATTCTCTCACAAACCTTCTCCCACACACACTACCTTACTCACAACATTTCAAATTTTGAATCCAAGCTAAAGGCTCCCCATCACATTCATCCTTACACAAATCCCATCCTATCCAACTCATCCCTTACACTTCCAACAACTATATTTTCAAATTACACGCACTCCCCTCACGTACAATCCTCTCCTCCCTCACACACTAGCCAACTTACTCCCCATTTAATCACATGCCTAATTCAAATTTGAATTCTTCTCAAAGGCTCCCCATCACATCTTCAATCCTATCCTTCTTATAAAATTCAACTCACCACCTTATCTCTTCACTTTTATTTAAACACATGGGGATTTCTCTTTCAAATTCAAATTTGAATTTCAAACCAAGGCTCCAAACCATCACATCCATTCCAACTCACCCAACTTCATTTCAACCATCTATCTTACCCAAACTCATATTAACCATTCATCTCACCCTCTTCTCCAAGGATGGAATATTCCCTTGGATATCCTTCTTAACTCAACCATGGTTTCTCTTCTAGCACAACCATGGTTTGTTCTCAACACATTACCTTCCTAACCAACCATGGTTACTCTTCTTCCCCAACCATGGTTCAACCTAACCCAACCTTACTCTCTCACTTCTCCCTCTCACACCATTTGAATTTGAAATTCAAATTCCTCCCTCTCTAACATACACACTTCCTTTCCAAGTAAAAGAATATCCCATGGCAAATTCTTTCTCTTTTCTATGCCATGTGAGGAATACACATTCTACCCGTATCCAATTATCCTTTCTACCCTTCTCTCTTTGATAATTGGTTTCTCTTAAACACTTCACGAAACACTTTTACAAAATGGCTATTTGAGTTGGTAGACCTTTAGAATGGTTAATGTTAAGTTCTAAATGTGTGAAGTACAATTGGGGGTTAAGCAAGGATGGTTATTTACAAGACCAAGTTCCCAAGTGGTAAATATTCACCAGATGGCCTGGCGCGATGCTGGCGTTCCGACGCGCCAGGCAGCCAGCCTCGGTAAATAATTCCCAAGTTGGGATCTTGGCCTATAAATACCCACCCTTACATCTTGTATTCCTCACCCCTTGCCATTATTCTTTCTCTCTAATCCTTTAATTCTATCTTGTGTTCTTAATCTTTCACATTAACATTCTTTGAAAGAACACAGCTCCTTGCAAGGGAAGAGTCACAAGAACCTAATCCACTCTTGTGATTGTGTCGAGGGTCTTCTTATCTTTACCCTTTCTACTACAATCGAGTCTCTAGGTTAGGTTAGGGCTTGGTTAAACACTTATTCTTTCTATTTGTTTGTAAGGGAAGTCTTGTGTCTTAGTGACCAAGCCTAGATCATTGGGGATCTAGATTGAAGTCTTATATCTTGGTGACCAAGCCTAGATAATTGGGGATCTAGTTGGGGTTTGATACTTCCGGTGGGAAGTCTTTATAGTGGTCTTAGTGACCTTAGTGGAAGTCTGTAACACCCCCAACTCAAATATGGAAACTAAAATAGCCAGGGGTATTACGCAAAGGGAAACCAGACACATTTGTAGCCAACGACCTCAACACCAGACGTTTATAAATGCGCAAAACATGTCATTCGAAATTACAAACCATTTGGAGTTATAAAACTCTTTATCAAAGTAGCAGCTGAAAATAAATAGAGTTTGCAGCAGAAATAACAAAGTTTTGCAACGGAAAATAATAAAGTTTTGCAGCGGAAAATCAAAAGACACACAAAAGGTATTACGAATGATATGAAAGAAAGATAGTAAAAGATAGATAAGTTGCCACAGATAGATAGTGTTGGGTCACTGAATTCCCCAATCTTCTTCTAACAAGGATTTGAACGTAAAATAACCTAAGCATAAACAAGTCACTGAGTGAACAGTAACTCAGTGAGTCATCTTCAGGATGCTTAGACCGAGCCTAAGAAGAAAGGTTCTCCATTCAGTGAGGCGGAACTCAGTGAGTGTGATCTAAGCCAAGAAGAAGGTGATGGGTTCAGTGAGGATGACAATAACTTACTGAACCCCAAGACTCCTCAACAACTATCATGGTACTGAAGACTGAAGTTTTGGCGGGACTAGGCGGGAAAGTTTGAACTGGTTCACTAAAGTGCTTTATCACTTTAAGGTCAAACTTTCCCCAAATGGTTAAAACCAGGCTGTCATCAGAAAGTGCCTTTTGGACTTAACCCAAAGAAGTTTCCCTTGATAGAGAATAAAATCTATCAAGATTTTATTAAGGAACACTTAGGTCCATTGTATAATAGAGATGCTTACATTTGTGTATAAAATAGATAGCATAAGTGAGGAATAAAAGTTGACAAGTTTGTGCAATTAATGCAAAGCATTCACAAACCACTTTTACTCCTCCAAAGAATAACATAACCCTTGAGATAGCTCAGTGGGTCCTGAAGTTGTCACTCAACATTGTTTGAGTTTAGAGAGGAGTCAATACCACACTTGTCGTTTCAATCCCAAGTGTTATTCCGCAAACACTTGGGTACAATTCTTTTTGATTAACTTCTAATAAAGAATTAAACGTTGAAAAATATTGTCTCTTATGTATACGTTGCTTTATTGTTAATCATTTATACATCTTTGTTAAAAGTCATACTACTTGGTTACATTAGCTTATTAGTTACTGTTAACCAAGTAAAAGGGACCAACAGATAGCCTCCTTTAGTCCTAGCCACTCCATCATGTCCAAACAGTATGCTTCGAAAGCTAGTTATTAGTACAGGAAATACATGCTTAAAAGTCAACACAAAGGTTGAGTGTAATCCATAGGTTTAGTAAATAAAGTTGAGCACAAGATTTTAATCAGGAAGATATAAGCAACATATGCAAATACCGGGTAATCAAAGAAAACCAACAATATATAGAGGCATCCCTGTGCATATAATATTGTAATGGTAATTCTAAGCTCATGACACGCAAAACATTAACCAACATCATAAGTCGACAATAACCGCAGAATTTCATAATATAACAAATGCCCCCAAGGCCGCGTACTTGCCATATACCCAGCAAAATCGAATATAGTACACCACAACTTGCTTATCAGGCAAAAGGAGTGGGAGGGTCAATTCCTATAGGCCTATATCCATATATTCGCGCTCACTCGCAAGTGATTAATGGTTAATGATCGGAGGGTCTTGCGTGGCAAGGTAATGCTACTTAGCACATCATCAGGAAAGCATACCAATCAGGAATAGCATACAATAAATACTTGTGCTCAAAAAACATTTAAAAGCATGTATCTCACCCCATGGGTTTATAAACAATTAAAAGATAAAAGTGGGGCAATGAATCTCACCTTAATAGCAGCAGGAAACGAGATATAGTAACCAATCAAATAATGCGTCATAGCAAATGAACCTCAGCACAACCTAATCAATTTAAATGGCATAACTCAAAAATAATACTCAAATAACTCATTATTCAATACTTGAGAAAAGGTTTTAGTTTCAATGGCGTTTTGAAAGAAAAATAGATTTTAAAATCTCGTGTGGGCGACAAGAAAGATAGAAAGTGAAACAAGTCGGCGAAAATGAACGATAACTCAAGAAAGACGAAAGAGTATCTCAAAGAAAGATATTGGAAAGAAATGAACAAACTCTCTGTTGGATCGATATACTCTGACCAAACTAACTATGTAGCTTGTAATAAGTTTAACAATCTTGAATAATTCCAAAACTATTAATAATGAAACACTGATGTAACTTTGTAAAGTATGTGGAATCTACTAACACAAAGCTAAGAAGAATAACTTTATATTAAACCAAACTTTGAACCTGCTTTACAACACAGATTCACTAACAAACTCTAATCTCTAAATCTCACTAATATCGTATGTATGCATATATGTCTAATACCACCATAGGGATCCTTTTATAGGCATAAGGAAAACCCTAAGTTGGTTTACAATACTTGTACGACAAGTAAACTAATATTAATCTAATTCTAGAATATTCTAATAACTTTGCATTACAATCCTTCACGATATTGCACACCAGTCCTTTATCTTAGAAGTACTTTGACTTTTCTTCATGCATAAGCAGTACTTTGATCATGAGCAGTACTTTGACACAAGCAGTACTTTGACTTCAGAAGTACTTTTGATCTTCATATCCCAACAATCCTCCCCTAACTTGAATTCTACTTGCTTGATTTCAAGTTTCTTTTGTTATCTTTGACTTCAGTATCTTTATCTTCAAGGAAAGATTGAATCTTTATCTTCTTTCTGACTTGTGTATCAAAGTACTTTTCATCAGCAGCATATGATCACTTTATAGCAACAAGTCTTTTCAGCAACTCAGCAACATTTGACAAATTGTACATCAAATCATAGAGTTTCATGCTATTCTCATCACTTCCAGGTGTGTTAACTCCTGTGAGAGGTGAATCATTAAAAATTAATAGATTTAGATGTCTCTTTACCAAGGCCATTAACTCTGGAGTAGCCAATGTTTAGGTTTAAGCACAAAAACCATGGTACATTGATAACCATATGATTTTTAGCAAATCATCAGCTATCAACGGATTTGTTTAGTCTTTACCAAGAGTTTGCTTTTGGACTAGTTAGTTCTTTTAGTACAATCATAACCATGGTGAACTAATTCCCATATAAATGGTTTTTCCACAGCCTTTAACACAAGCCATTTTCTTGTGGGCTAGCCAACTCTTCACTATAACAGATATGGTGAGTTGAAAACCATACAATTTTTAGTAAATTGTCAACTAAAAACGGATTTGATTATCACATCAGAGCCGTACCCTCATGATGAGTCAAACTCTTTCTTGTCTGTTAAACATGGTGAGTTGATTACCATTTGTTATGTAGTATAAGTACTAACACCATGTGTTTCAAAACATTTTGTTGCTGTTATTTTGTGCTTCAAAAACATCTTTTCTTTTTATTTTAATCAAAAGACTTTTACTGGTTTTACGTAGCAAGCAGTACTTTGAGAAAGTACTGTTTGTCTGAAAGTACTTTGAATAAAGTACTTTATTATTCAAAAAGATTTATATAATACAAATGATGAGTGCAAAACATACAAAAACACTTAAAAAGGCATCAAAATACTAAAAATATTCCAGGAATTGTGTTTTATATGCTTTAGATGCAAAAAGAGTAAAAACAGATGAAAAACGTACAAAGTTTGCAAAATTGGCAGTTTCAGTCCCCCAACTTTCATAAAATGTCAAAACTAGTCCCTGGTCATTCAAAATATGGAAAATTATCACCAAAGGTCCTTTTGAAATCATAAGTTGTCATATTTAATCCTTTGGTGAAAAATCTCAAAAGTTTTGGAAATTTGCAATTTAGTCCCTGGAGTTTCAAATTTTGGCAAGATTGGTCACTGGTGGGAATTTTTGGGTGAAAAATCATTTTTGGGTCCTTGGGAAATTACAAGTTGTCAAATATGGTCCTTATGTCTAAAGTTTCAAAAATTACAATTTTAGTCCCTATACTTTCAATTTTGGCATAAAAGGTCCCTGGGATTTCAAAATTTTAGAAAATTAACATTAGGGTCCTTGGAATATGGAAACTTGGCAGGAATTACCATTGGACTACTTTGGGAAAGTCACAACATCAGCCCTCCAATTTTCAGATTTTACACATTTCATCCTTGTGTTTTACTATCTAACCAAATGGACCCTTGTTTGTATTATTACAAATCCACCCAACACACCAGACCATCACCACTATCCCTGGCCCATTCCACCTTCCAAATCCCAAGTTACCTTTTAATATAAACCCGGTCAAACAAGTGGTCAAACGACCACTGTACACCCCCTTCATCCCTTTCCCTGGTATACAGCTCCATGTCCCCCCTCCTCTCCGTTTTTCTCACCAACTCCACCAATCTCAATTAATACTATCACCTACACCCAACCAACCCCCCTCCTCATTAATACCTCACCAAACCCCACCCAATTGCTCCAAAAACCATTTCCCGCCAAAATGGATTTTAAAGGTCAGGATCAACAAAAAGCTATCCAACGGCTCAAACATGGTGGGAAAGTCAGAAGTGTACCCCAGGTTCTATTTAAGTCAAGAAAAAGGAGAAAATATGTGTTAGTTTTAGTTTAGAATAGTTGTAGTATAGATTCTATGTCGAATTAGTTTAAAGTTATCTTTTCAAGTTGTAATTTTCAGTCATCAAGCTTGTAATCAGTCATATTAATGTTATAAAAACTTTGTATCACCTTAATTTCCATAACTCAGTTCCAATTTAGTATTTACAATTCTGAAATTGAAAAAATCTATTTTAGCTTGTTAAAGTTGTTGAAACAAGTTGTTCTCTGTTTCCTTGAGCTTCTTCTAGCTTAATTATAAGCTTTGTAAGAGTTTGGAAAGCAAGTAAGTCAGTTTCACTTATATACCAAAGGTATAAGAAAATTTGTAGAAAATTCAAAAAGACAGAAGGAAGAAGAAGGAGATGGTGAATGTATGGTTTAGAATCTCATGGAGATAGTAGGTGAATAGTGGATATCTGTTTTTGGCTTTGAGCACAAAGACTCAGTGTAAGTTCCTTTTTAGTTTCAAGTACCCATTCCCAATTGTGTACTTATTAGCTGTGGTTGCCCCTTGTTGTTGTTTAAATCTACTTATTTGTGCTTATTTTAGGATTAATGTAAGCATAAATTCAGTTTCATGTTGGTAGAATCCCATTTGACTCACAAATCTTTCAAACAGTCAACATAAAGGGGTGTTTGGATTAGTGGTGTATTGGGTTATCTTGTTGTTAATTTGTTGTTGTTTGGGTATTAGTACAATGCATTAGGCTAATATAGGTCAAGTAAAGTTTCAAAACCAAGTCACTTTTATAAAAAAGTCAAATTCACAAGAAATTTCCCCTCACAGTTAACTGTGAGGGATTTGTAATCCTTTAACACCCATATTAGTAGATAAGCTGTTGTTTTTGCTTAACATAGTCTTAGTTTAGCTTATTTCATCCTATTTAATCATCTTAGTTCAATCAAAACTTATAAAAGTCAAAGTATTGCAAAAATCTCTAAAAGTCAAATTCTACTTGGGCAGAAAAGTCAAAAATGGCAATATTTATTGTGAATTTTCTGAGAAGTTTCAGACCTTGAGCTTTTTAGGAGTAGTAGTATCCCACGTCATCTTTGAGTTCCCCCCTTCACTTCATTTTTGTGATTTTTGTTGTGGGCCCTACATTGGCTCAAACTCACCTGCAGGACAAGGTATGCCCTGCTACTCAGACCTCAGTCCAACACCCTAACTTTCATGCCCTCCCCAGGACTCATAAGTGGGACCCACAGGCTGAACTTGGGCTTTTTGAAAAGCCCTCCACCCCAGCTTGCTACTTCAGTCCTAATATTGAGCTTATCAGCTTATTTCATAAGCTGATTTTGTCCTTAAAGTTGACTGCAGGGAAGCTTGTGGTTTAGTGGTACTTGGATTGCTTATTTGGCCTTATTGGCTTATTCAGGATACCACTCTTGTTATTCTAGCTTAATACTTGTCCCTTCAGCTTATTCTAACCTTAAACCACCCCTGGTCTCAGTTTATAGCTTATTTCTAAGCTTTAAGCCCTCACAGTTGACCAAAGTCAACTGTCAAGGCTTAAGCAATCATTTGTGCATATTTTTAAGCTTCTGGCCAAACTCGCTTCATTAAAGTTTCATTCTTTAAGTATATAAATAGTTTTCAAAACAGAAAAAACAAATTTAATTATAAGTGATAGTTTCTATTTAATTTTATTTATCTTTTTAATTTTCATTTTTAGATTTTCATTAAGTAACTTGCATTTTTATATTTTTCTTAATTTCCTTTTAACTTAAAGTATTTTTAGTAATTCTCTCAGATTTTTATATTATCATTTAGTATTAATTAGATTTAATATTAGTTTTATTAATAATTAATCAATAATTAAGTATTAAATAGTATAATTAGTTTTTACAAAGTAACACCTAGTTTTTATATTTTTCCTAGCTTTTATAAGTTATAAAATAATTTTAGGAATTTTTCTCGAATTATTACTGTTCATCTTGTAATTTTTAGAATTTAATTAGTTTAATTAGATATTAATTAATAAATAAGTAAATAATTAGTAAATTAGTTTAAATATAATTTTTAGAAATTTTTTATATTTTTCTAGGATTCCTGTGATGGTTAATTAGTTTTATAAATTTTTCTATAATTTTCTAGTCAATTTTAGTATTATTAGTAATTTAAAAATAGTTTAAATAGTTTAATTAATATAATTAGTAATTAATTAATATAAAATCACAAAAGGAAAAAAAGATATATTTTTAATTTTAAAATTATTTTTTAGTTATTTTATAATTTTAGAAATTTAATTTTCATTTTTCTAGTAATAAATTAATATTATATTGTATTTAAGTTATTTAAATATTAATAATTAGTATTAAATAGTATTTAATTAATAATAAATAATTAATTAGTGTAAAAATTCATTTTCTTTTTCTAAAAATTTTCTTTCATCCTTAGGTTTGTGAAAATGTCATTTTCACCCCCTGAGGGTTTTCAGATTTCAGTTTTCACTTTTTATTTTGTACGTTTACGTTAATTTAAATGTAAACGTACGCGTTTTTAGATATTAAACGTTTTTAAGTATCTAACTTTCATGTAACCGTTCATATAGCTTAATTAAGCTATTTCTTCGTATATTCCTTAGTTTAATAATTCACAAACCCTTTCCTGTCCAAATTCACCCGATCACAAACCCGTTTGATAACAATTCACACCTCGTCGGGACATAACGACCCGGGGAAACCACTATATTCCGCGGAGCATTGACTCTGAGTTGTTTAACTTAGTTGACCAATCACCTGGTCAATTTAGGTTGATCGTTTGGGGCAAATCAAAATTTGGCGCCGCTGCCGGGGAGGTTGTGCGCGTTATTCTAAACGGTTTTCAGATTAGTGAATCGGGATATACACTCATTGTATATTTACCCACCCTTGTTCATATTATCTTCTTATTTTCATATAAAAACAAAACAGTTCACGAAAACATTTTAAAATCAGTTTTCAACGAACACAAAAACACAAAAACATTTTCTTTCCTATTTGTACAAAATGTCTTTCCAAAAACCCAAAAATATTCATCTTTACCCTCCTACCCTTTTGATTCTTCATTCCTTACCCTCCCAAACCTTTTGATTCTTTCTATGTCTCATCCACACCTTCTTATTTGCCAATGGTGTGGTAATCCTCATAATGGTGGTAATTGCCCCAGTTGTGGCATGGTGGAGTCAGGAAACGGGTCTGTCTATAACCAAGATCCCTATTCCTACCATGACACGACTGATTTATTCCACCAGCTACCACACCATGAGACTTAGCAGTTTTACTGTTGTGAGTACTGTGGTGATTCACACTATAGCTCTGATTGTCGATCGGGAAACACGCTTGTCTATGAGCAGTTTCCGGATAACAATTATGACTCTAGCACATACAACCCACAGCCACATCAGTTTTACTGTTGTGATTACTGTAGAGGTCCACACTCTAGCTCGGATTGTCAAACAAGGAATCCATTTCCTTGTAACAATTACGACTATTCGTTTTCAGACCCACCTCCACAGTACCAAATGATCCAATCAACTCCTCATGATACTGAGCAAAACCTTTTACTAAAGGCTCTTGATATATTGAAAGAACTTAAGTAGGAGTTGGTTACTACATCGTTTCGAGACTCTCGCGAGAAATCTATGGCAGAATTACTTGCTGAAGAACGAGATGCTAGAAACGAATTGAGCATGGAAGAATTGCTAGTCTTAGAACAAGCAGCTATAACACGTGCCAAATTTCGTAAAGCTGCTCTTCTCGACTGTGATAATGATGGTGATAATGAGGACACCCTTGATATCCTTCTATTTTATAAGGGTTCGTCAGATTCATCATTTGTGATTCCTCCCATTGAAAATCAGGGAGAAAATAATGTGACGGAGAAATTACTAGCAGAAGATCAAATGGAACTTGTACAATCCATGAATGCTAGCTCCTCTCATCTCCCTCAGTCTGTTGTTATCACACCCGAAGTTCACACTCACTCTCTAAACATGGGGGATGAGCATCCTAGCACTGTTCCTAATAAGGAATCGGATGAATTAATAAAGTCTAGTGTTGAGATCCTTGTCCCAATCCCGAGAGAGTCACATGGAACTTTTGATCAAGTGTGTGATATTCCTTCACCCCCGGATAATCCAAATGATCAAATTGAGACTGTCTCTGATTCTAGTGATGATTGTTTATCTTATGGAGACATTGAGTATGTTGATGCATCCCTTCCCCACTCTAATGTTGACTTTCTTCTCGAAGAGTTCGCCGATGAACTCACTCATGCCAATCCACTTCCATCGGGAAGTGATGATGATCTCTTTAATCTCAAAGATGATCTAGAAGAAGTCGAAGCATTCCTTGCCCTAGATAGTTCAACTTCGTATGAAGTTGATGATAACTATCTCGATTCTGAGGGGGATATTCTTTTCCTTGAAAGCTTATTGAATGATGATCCATCACACAATTCCTATCTCAATACCAGGCTTAGTGATTCACACACTGATGAAAATTCTTTATCTTATGGAGACATCAGTGATGTTGATGAAATGCCTTCTGAGCCCATCATTGATCACCTTATCATGACTCCTCCGGAGTATGATGGCAAGAAACATCATGATCGGGGGGAAAGATTCTCAATCATGAGAATTTGTATTTCTATGACAAATTATCCCACCCTCCTCCCCCCCCCCCCCCCCCGGGATGTTTTCTAACCCTAAGAGCTTAACCGACAAAATCCAAATTCAGGAAACTAAACCTGATCTTGAGGATGAGCATCTTTTCATGATTGTTCTCATGACATTCTCGATGACTTCCTCTCTTCTTCACTCCTTCGGGAGTGAGGATACCATCTTTGACCCCGGCATTTTCATGTACCATTATCTGGAGCCGGGTACTTATCTCATTGGTGTGGAACTTTCACGTGCTTCAAATGTTTGTCCAAACATCTTGAATGAAAGTCCGATTGAGATTGTTTCTTCCACATCATGCTTCCCCAAGAACCAATGAATTCGGGGTCGAGTCAAGCTAGCGACTCGGTAAACAAAAATAGTAGCATGTACTTAGGGTTTTCACCCTAAGTGTGGGGGAGTTACCCCTGCTTTGGTTACCAATACAGTGAAAAAACTGGTGTTTCCACATTTAGCCTGTAATGTTGCCCTTTTACGTTCAAAGAGTCGGCATAATAGCCGGGACATTGAATATTGAGGACAATATCATTCTAAGTGTGGGGGGGGGGGGGGTATTCTAGCAAATTTTATCACATTTTACCATCTAGTACCCTCGTTTTTGGCCAAAATTTCAAAAACTTTTAAAAAAATTTCACTAAAGTTCAAAATTTTTGTGGTTATCAGTCCGCCATGTCTAAACGACAAAAGGATTGGCTAATCCAGGAGCAAACGGCTCTTGGTAAAGATATATCAAATCCGTTGACGGCTTGCAATTTGCCCAAAATTGTATGGTATCTCAACTCGCCATATCCTAAAAAGTGAAAGAGTTGGCTAGCCCGCAAGATTATGGCTTGTGGTAAAGGCAGTGGAAAAACCATAATTGGTAATCAACTCACCAAGATGTTGACTGTGTCCATCAAGAGTTGGCTAGTCCAGGAGCACACGGCTCTTGGTAAAGACAAATCAAAACCGTTGAAAGCTGGTGGTTTGCTCAAAATCACATGGTTATCAAGTGGACCATAGTTCTTACTTGAACTGATACATTTGGCTACTCCAGAAGTAATGGCTTTTGGTAAAGAGATTAAAATCCATTAAGTTTTCAAAACAGTTTATTGCTAGGGACTAGCAATAGTTTAGTGTGGGGGATTGATGAGTGCTCAAACACTCATCGTTTTTGGTTAAATCTGAACTACAAAACATACAAAAACACTCAAAAAGGCATCAAAATACTAAAAATATTCCAGGAATTGTGTTTTATATGTTTTAGATGCAAAAAGAGTAAAAACATATGAAAAACGTACAAAGTTTGTAAAATTGGCAGTTTTAGTCCCCCAACTTTCATAAAATATCAAAACTAGTCCCTGGTCAATCAAAATATGGAAAATTATCACCAAAGGTCCTTTTGAAATCATAAGTTGTCATATTTAATCCTTTGGTGAAAAATCTCAAAAGTTTTGGAAATTTGCAATTTAGTCCCTGGAGTTTCAAATTTTGGCAAGATTGGTCCCTGGTGGGAATTTTTGGGTGAAAAATCATTTTTGGGTCCTTGGGAAATTACAAGTTGGCAAATATGGTCCTTAGGTCTAAAGTTTCAAAAATTACAGTTTTAGTCCCTACACTTTCAATTTTGGCATAAAAGGTCCCTGGGATTTCAAAATTTTGGAAAATTAACATTATGGTCCTTGGAATATGGAAACTTGGCAGGAATTACCATTGGACTACTTTGGGAAAGTCACAACATCAGCCCTCCAATTTTCAGATTTTACACATTTCATCCTTGTGTTTTACTATCTAACCAAATAGACCCTTGTTTGTATTATTACAAATCCACCCAACACACCAGCCCATCACCACTATCCCTGGCCCATTCCACCTTCCAAAGCCCAAGTTCCCTTTTAATATAAACCCGGTCAAACAAGTGGTCAAACGACCACTGTACACCCCTTCATCTCTTTCCCTGGTTTCCAGCTCCATGTCCCCCCTCCTCTCCATTTTTCTCACCAACTCCACCAATCTCAATTAATACTATCACCTACACCCAACCAACCCCCCTCCTCATTAATACCTCACCAAACCCCACCCAATTGCTCCAAAAACCATTTCCCGCCAAAACGGATTTTAAAGGTCAGGATCAGCAAAAAGCTATCCAACGGCTCAAACATGGTGGGAAAGTCAGAGGTGTACCCCAGGTTCTATTTAAGTCAAGAAAAAGGAGAAAATATGTGTTAGTTTTAGTTTAGAATAGTTGTAGTATAGATTCTATGTCGAATTAGTTTAAAGTTATCTATTCAAGTTGTAATTTTCAGTCATCAAGCTTGTAATCAGTCATATTAATGTTATAAAAACTTTGCATCACCTTAATTTCCATAACTCAGTTCCAATTTAGTATTTACAATTCTGAAATTGAAAAAATCCATTTTAGCTTGTTAAAGTTGTTGAAACAAGTTGTTCTCTGTTTCCTTGAGCTTCTTCTAGCTTAATTATAAGCTTTGTAAGAGTTTGGAAAGCAAGTAAGTCAGTTTCACTTATATACCAAAGGTATAAGAAAATTTGTAGAAAATTCAAAAAGATAGAAGGAAGAAGAAGGAGATGGTGAATGTATGGTTTAGAATCTCAGGGAGATAGTAGGTGAATAGTGGATATCTGTTTTTGGCTTTGAGCACAAAGGCTCAGTGTAAGTTCCTTTTTAGTTTCAAGTACCCTTCCCAATTGTGTACTTATTAGTTGTGGTTGCCCCTTGTTGTTGTTTAGATCTACTTATTTGTGCTTATTTTAGGATTAATGTAAGCTTAAATTCAGTTTCATGTTGGTAGAATCCCATTTGACTCACAAATCTTTCAAACAGTCAACATAAAGGGGTGTTTGGATTAGTGGTGTATTGGGTTATCTTGTTGTTGATTTGTTGTTGTTTGGGTATTAGTACAATGCATTAGGCTAATATAGGCCAAGTAAAGTTTCAAAACCAAGTCTCTTTTATAAAAAAGTCAAATTCACAAGAAATTTCCCCTCACAGTTAACTGTGAGGGATTTGTGATCCCTTAACACCCATATTAGTAGATTAGCTGTTGTTTTTGCTTAACATAGTCTTAGTTTAGCTTATTTCATCCTATTTAATCATCTTAGTTCAATCAAAACTTATAAAAGTCAAAGTATTGCAAAAATCTCTAAAAGTCAAATTCCACTTGGGCAGAAAAGTCAAAAATGGCAATATTTATTGTGAATTTTCTGAGAAGTTTCAGACCTTGAGCTTTTTAGGAGTAGTAGTATCCCACGTCATCTTTGAGTTCCCCCCTTCACCTCATTTTTTTGATTTTTCTTGTGGGCCCTACATTGGCTCAAACTCACCTGCAGGGCATGGTAATGCCCTGCTACACAGACCTCAGTCCAACACCCTAACTTTCATGCCCTCCCCAGGACTCATAAGTGGGACCCACAAGCTGAACTTGGGCTTTTTGAAAAGCCCTCCACCCCAGCTTGCTACTTCAGTCCTAATATTGAGCTTATCAGCTTATTTCATAAGCTGATTTTGTCATTAAAGTTGACAGCAGGGAAGCTTGTGGTTTAGTGGTACTTGGATTGCTTATTTGGCCTTATTGGCTTATTCAGGATACCACTCTTGTTATTCTAGCTTAATACTTGTCCCTTCAGCTTATTCTAACCTTAAACCACCCCTGGTCTCAGTTTATAGCTTATTTCTAAGCTTTAAGCCCTCACAGTTGACCAAAGTCAACTGTCAAGGCTTAAGCAATCATTTGTGCTTATTTTTAAGCTTCTGGCCAAACTCCCTTCATCAAAGTTTCATTTTTTAAGTATATAAATAGTTTTCAAAACAGAAAAAACAAATTTAATTATAAGTGATAGTTTCTATTTAATTTTATTTATCTTTTTAATTTTCATTTTTAGATTTTCTTTAAGTAACTTGCATTTTTATATTTTTCTTAATTTCCTTTTAACTTAAAGTATTTTTAGTAATTCTCTCATATTTTTATATTATCATTTAGTATTAATTAGATTTAATATTAGTTTTATTAATAATTAATCAATAATTAAGTATTAAATAGTATAATTAGTTTTTACAAAGTAACACCTAGTTTTTATATTTTTTCCTAGCTTTTATAAGTTATAAAATAATTTTAGGAATTTTTCTCGAATTATTACTGTTCGTCTTGTAATTTTTAGAATTTAATTAGTTTAATTAGATATTAATTAATAAATAAGTAAATAATTAGTAAATTAGTTTAAATATAATTTTTAGAAATTTTTATATTTTTCTAGGATTCCTGTGATGGTTAATTAGTTTTATAAATTTTTCTATAATTTTCTAGTCACTTTTAGTATTATTAGTAATTTAAAAATAGTTTAAATAGTTTAATTAATATAATTAGTAATTAATTAATATAAAAATCACAAAAAGACAAAAAGATATATTTTTAATTTTAAAATTAGTTTTTAGTTATTTTATAATTTTATAAATTTAATTTTCATTTTTCTAGTATTAAGTTAATATTATATTGTATTTAAGTTATTTAAATATTAATAATTAGTATTAAATAGTATTTAATTAATAATAAATAATTAATTAGTGTAAAAATTCATTTTCTTTTTCTAAAAATTTTCTTTCATCCTTAGGTTTGTGAAAAAGTCATTTTCACCCCCTGAGGGTTTTCAGATTTCAGTTTTCACTTTTTATTTTGTACGTTTACGTTAATTTAAATGTAAACGTACGCGTTTTTAGATATTAAACGTTTTTAAGTATCTAACTTTCATGTAACCGTTCATATAGCTTAATTAAGCTATTTCTTTGTATATTCCTTAGTTTAATAATTTACAAACCCTTTCCTGTCCAAATTCACCAGATCACAAACCCGTTTGATAACAATTCGCACATCGTTGGGACATAACGACCCGGGGAAACCACTATATTCCGCGGAGCATTCACTCTGAGCTGTTTGACTTAGTTGACCAATCACCTGGTCAATTTAGGTTGACCGTTTGGGGTAAATCAACAAACCATACCAGTAAATATGCAATATCATCATCTGAATTAGTCCACTTAATGAATAACTCAATCACCATCGGTGCTACTTCACTTTCATTTTCAACCTCCATACCATGATCCAGCATCCTTGTCATAAGATCTCTAGTAAGAGGATATCTTCTCTCTGCTAGCATATGTATCATGACTCCATCTTCTAATTCAAGTGAATGTACCCTTGATAACTCAAAGAATGTCCATCTTGTTATCTCGCAATTCTCTTGATCATTCGACAGAGCATCATTACTTGTTTCACTTGTTTCCCAGATGGTCATTAAGTCTCCCAGCAAGATTAATCCCACTCCTATTGGTTCAGTATTCTCAAAATATGCTTGCACTTGTAAATACAAATGATAAAGATCTTCTCTGTCTATCATAAGCAGTATATCCCATAGCATATTGAATACTTTGAAACTTTCATCTTCTCTGTGAAAAATGAGATAATCCCCTTCAGATGATTCTACCACAGAAAATGTAGATATCTTGGACTTATGCTTAGCATCTTCTGTTTTCTTTGGATTCTCAAAATCTACAACTCTAAGATAATTTCTCAGCACATCAACAGTGTCTGATCTCAGCATCTTGAGTTTCTTTGTTAACTTATCATCTTGAGTTGCCCTCTTTCTCTTTAATTTTCTTTTCTCAACTTGTTCTTTCTTTAATTCCTCCAGCTTCTTCTCTTTTTCAGAATCCATAGGTACAAAACTTTCAAGCTCTCTTTTGATAGACTCTTGAACAGCATCATATAGCTCTTTCACCTGTGGATATCTGAGTCTTTGTAAACCTTTATATCCTCTGCCCTTCAAAAAACTAATCATTGAATTTCTTTATTGAGCAATGGATGGTGGTCTTCTTATTTCAACAACTGGTTTCCTTGATTCCTTTAAGAATTCAGCATCCAAATCAGCTTGATACTTTCTAGCAGCTTCTTCATTCTTAGCTATCTTAAAAGCTCTTAATTGTGCTAGAGTGTACTTCTTCTTCTTATTCTTTGATTCTTGCAAGATCCCTTTTCCTTTGTCTTTAGGATCCACCTCTTGAGTAGGTTGAGAAGAAGACTGTAAAGCCTGAATTTGTTCAACCCCAGGAATACTAATACCCCTTGGCCTTGTGATGCTTAGTATGATGTCTGCAATTGTCTCATCATCACTTGCAGTATGTTCTATAAGCTCTTCTTGAATAGGATTTGAAGGACCAGCTTCTTCTTCAAAATTCAAAGTCCTTGGTGTGATTAGAAATTGCCTATCAGTATTTTGAGAAGCAGTACCTTGAGCATCAACACCTTGAATACCAGTACTTTGAGTATCTTTATCTTGAACTTCAGTACCTTTCAAATCTCCATCCTTGACTTGCTCAACAGCAATATTTTCATCTTCAATAACTTGCTCAACCTCATCAAGCTTTCTCTCAGCAGTACTTTGAGCAATATCTTCAAATACATGTGTATCATCAAAAGTTAGCATCTGATCTTCTTCTTCATTAAGTGTAGCATCATCTTCATTCAGATTCTCTTCTTAATTCCTCCCCAATGTGAATGAAGATTGCTTCCTGAGTTTCTTTTTCTGTGATTTAGATGCCCTCTTTTATTTCTGACCACTTCTTTTGTGTTGCTTCATCCATATCTTGTGATGCTTAACAAGTGGCCAAACTGGATTCCTCAACTTCTTCAACTTAGACTTCAGCTTCAAAATCATATCTGCTTGAGCATTTACCACCTTTTTCAATCTTCTGAACTCTCTAGTCAATGCATAAGTATCCATCACTCCATCATCTCCTCCAGATGTTTGAAGCCCATCTGTTGACGTATAATCATTGGGAGATGGTGGTAGATTGACATCCTGCTCTGTATCAGTATAAGCAGTACCTTGCTCAAAAGTACTTTCCATCCTCTTTGTAACTTAAACTAACTGTATTGCCTCCCCTTAAACAAAGAATAATTATTAATGCATCCCCTCAAATATAGCATTAATAATTAATCATCCCAATACTCACCACTAAATGATTGAATCTTGAAACATCAAATCCCTTTGTGAGTAAGTCAGCCACATTATCATCTGTGTGGACTTTAACCACATTAATAAGCCTGTGCTCATAGCAATCTCTAATGAAATGGTGTCTTATCTGAATATGCTTGGTCTTGGAATGGTAAACAGGATTCTTTACAATACAAATGGTACTCTCATTGTCAATTTTGATAGGAGTATGCTTAAAATTGAATCCATAATCCAAGAGTTGATTCTGCAACCAAAGTACTTGTCCACAACAACTTGCAGCAGCAACATATTCTGCTTCAGTGGATGATGTTGCTGCAATTGTTTGCTTCTTACACTGCCATGAGACTAATCTTCTTCCAAGATATTGGCATCCTCTAGTGGTTGATCTTCTATCATAATTGTCTCCAACATAATCATTGTCTGAAAAAGCTTCCAAATGAAAAGGAGACTCCCTAGGATACCACAACCCTAGCTTAGGTTGATGCCTGAGATACCTAAAAATTCTCTTGACTGCATTCAGATGAGAAACTTTGGGGTTGACCTGATATCTTGCACATAAACATATAGCAAAAGTAATGTCAGGTCTAGATGCAGTTAAGTACATTAGACAGCCAATCATTGATATATACAGTTTAACATCCACATCTTCTCCATCTTCATCTTTCCTTAATGGTTTATTAGCATCAATGGGTGTGGAGGCAGGCTTGACAGTTGTGAAGTTAAACCTCTTAAGAATGTCAGTGACATACTTATCTTGACTTATGAATATTCCACTGCTTGATTGTTTAACTTGATGCCCCAAAAAGAAAGTCAATTCACCCATGGAACTCATTTGGAATTCATGTTGCATAAGCTGCTCAAACTCTTTCACCATGGACTATTTTGTAGCTCCAAAAATAATGTCATCCACATACACTTGGACAAGCATAATATCATTTCTGTCTCTTTTGATAAACAAAGTCTTATCAATGGCACCTCTCCTGTAACCATGTTGCAATAGAAAGGTGGAGAGTCTTTCATACCAAGCTCTAGGAGCTTGATGTAAACCATACAAAGCCTTAATAACCTTATAGACTTTGTTTGGATGTGCAGGATCTTCAAAACCATGAGGTTGTTGAACATAGACTTCCTCTGTGATAGTGCCATAAAGAAAAGCACTCTTGACATCCATTTGCTAAACAGGAAAGCCCATGTATGATGCAAAAGCCAGAAACAACCTTATAGCTTCAATTCTTGCCACAGGAGCAAACACTTCATCATAGTCCACTCCTTCTTCTTGTCTATATCCTTGTGTAACCAATCTTGCTTTGTTCTTGATAACATTCCCTCTTTCATCTCTCTTAACTCTGAACACCCATTTTGTACCAATCAATCTCTTTCCATCAGGTAAATCACATAATACCCAAACCTCTTGAAGTTTAAATTGTAGAAGTTCTTCTTGCATGGCTTCAACCCAACTCTCTTTAGCTAAAGCTTGAGATATTGTCTTAGGTTCCTCTTTAGACAGAAAGCAAGCAAATAAGCATAATTGTTGATCCTTGTGATTCACCATGTTTTGTTTATAGACAAAGCTAAGTAAAGAAGTATGTTGCTTAGAGAGATTCTTAACTTTTGTCCTTGTGAGCACTCCTGAAGTAGAAGGTCCATTGATTTTGCTAGTAGGATGGTCTTTATGAATTCTTAATGTAGGAGTTGGTGGTACATCAAGATCATCCTCTAAATTTGTGAGATCAGGATCTTCATTGGAATTTGAGAAAATTCCTTCCTTAGAAAGCTCAGCATCAATGTCTTCTAAATCAGGTATATTTGGATCATTCAAATCATCAGTGTTGGTCCAATTTGATGTTGGTAATGTTGACATAAATAATGTGTGAAAACGTTATTTATATTTTTCGATATCTCTATATTTTGACGATCACAAAATATAAAATCGCAAATCGTATAATTACTACGTAAACAAGTATTAAGCTAGTTTATATCACTATATCCAACTTAATCACTTAAGGTATGGATAAACAAGTGCTTAATACATCTCATGATCAAAGGGGTATTTAATTAACTAACACAAAGTTTATTTAATTATGTAAACATATTATATATTTTTGAAAAACACTTTTGGTAATAAAGAAAAATGTTTTATTCATACTAAATATATGAATTCAAATGTTTAACCAAAATCAGTTAGTTTTTCACCAAATAAACTTTCCCCACTAAAAGACAAAGATTCTGGCCGTTTCAGCTGGGCGGCCCCCTTAATTATAAGGGGCGGTCCCCTTAAAATTAAGGGGACCGGCCTTGATTTAAGGGGACCGGCCACGCTCCTCTGTCAGAATCTTTTGCCTATAAATACCATCTTAAACCTGGATTTTTTCCTCACCTTTTGCACGAAATTTTCAGATCTATAACTCTCTAAACATCCTCTAAAACCCTTTGATCATTTGTATATTAATCCTTGTTTCAAGTGATTCAATCCCTCATCATCCATTCTCATCCAAAGTGCAAAAGAAGAACACTCTTTCTACAACCAAGTTCAAGAAGTGTTGAATAGTAGTTGTGCATAGTGTATATATACATTCATTTGTGAATATTGTGTTGTGCTTGTTATATATTGTTTAGAAGATATAGAAGTTGTGTAGGAAGTAGAAGTTGATTAGTAGTGAAGTAGGTTTGTTGTGAAGATTGGTGTGAAGTAGAAGATTGGTGTGTAGAAGATAGGTGTGAAGAAGATTGGTGTGTAGTATATTGGTGTGAAGAAGTTGTGTAGAAGTAGTGATCAAGTTGTGAAGTTGTTGTGGTGTGTAAATTGGTGTGTAAGGTTTTCTCCGCCAAAAGGGAGTTTGTTGACATAGTGAAGAAAACTCTCGAGTAGGTGACTCGAGTGGAGTAGGAACAAGGAAGGTGTCCTTGTAGCCGAACCACTATAAATCCTTGTGTTGTGGTTTGATCTTTCCAACTCTTCTCATTACTTATTTATTTACCTTTACTATATTAGTTTTGTTAGTTAGTTACCATAAAATAGTTCATATAGTGCAAGTATTGAGTTCACATAAACTAGAATCGAAATTTTTAAAACAAACTTGTGTTTATAAATTTAAAAGGACGTAAAACTATTCAACCCCCCCCCCCCTTCTAGTTTTCCACAATTGGTATCAAGAGCCACGTCTAGCAAGATTTTTAAAATATATTGTATTTTAAAACTTGTAACGATCTATGGAATCTGAAAAATATTTAGAAGGGCAATCTATGCAAAGACCACCACTATTTGAAAGTGATGGATTTTTATATTGGAAAAATCGATTCGAAACTTATGTGAAATCAAAAGATCTAGATCTTTGGCATGTTATTACCAATGGTGATTTTTTACCTATTCAAAATAACCCTGAAACTAAGAAAGATGAAATCGTACCTTTTGAAAAACAAAATGATGATTTAAAAATAAAACTTGCTAAAAATAATGAAGCAAAAATGGTTATTTACAATGCGCTACCACGTAAAGAGTACGAAAGGATCTTTATGTGTGAAACCGCAAAAGAAATTTGGAACTCTTTATTAATAACCCACCAAGGTAATAATCAAGTCAAAGATAACAAAATAGATCTACTTGTTCAACAATATGAGCAATTCACGATTCCGGAAGAGGAATCAATTGATAATGCTTTTACTAGATTTAACACTATAATCACAAGTTTAAAAGCACTTTATGAGAATTTCTCTAGTAAGAATTTTGTTAGGAAGTTTCTTAGAGCTCTTCACCCAAAATGGCGAGCTAAAGTGACGGCTATTGAAGAATCAAAGAATTTGTCAACGCTACAACTTGATGAATTAATTGGTAATTTAAAAGTCTACGAAGCAATAATAAAGAAGGACTCCGAAATGGTTAAAGGGAAACGAGAGCAAAGTAAGTCAATCGCCTTGAAAGCTAGAAAGGAATCCAACAACGAAGATAGCCCATCTTCCGAAAGCGAAGACGAAGAATATGCCATGGCCGTAAGAGATTTCAAGAAATTCTTCAAAAGGCAAGGAAGATTCGTTAGACAACCACACGATGAAAGGAGAACATCTCAAAAGAATAATGATGACAAGTATAGCAAGAATGAGAGAAAACGTTTCAAGTGTGGTGATTCGAATCACCTTATTGGAAAATGTCCAATGATGACAAGAGATCAAAATCAAAGAGCGTTTGTTGGAGGTGCTTGGAGTGATAGCGATGAAGATGAGAAAGAAACAACAAAGGAAGAAAAGTGTCTCATGGCTAAAACATCAAGTGAGGTACGTTCCGAAACCGAATATTTTAGTGATGAAAATCTATCATTAGATGAAGAAGATTTAGATAGAAAATACAATTGATTATGCAAACTAGGACAACAAGTTATGGCTAAAAACAAATCACTAAAATACATAAACAACCAATTAGAAAATGAAGTACTTGAACTAAAAATTAAAATACATCAACTTGAAAAAGGTAAAGAAACTTTTGAGGAATGTAAATCATGTCAAGAGCTTAGAAGTGAAAACAACAAACTAAAGGAAGAAATTTGTAAACTTGATAAATTTGAAAATAGTAGTAACTCACTTAGTAAAATTATAAGTATTCAAAGAATATCCGGAGATAAAACCGGTCTAGGTTTTAACTCAAACGAAGCCTCAACAAGTGAAGTTAAAAATGTTAAATTTGAAAGGGAACTCAAGGAACTAAAACCTTCAAAATCTAATCCTAAGTATATACTCATAAATGATAAGAAAATACCTCTAGCTAGTAATGAAGAAATAAAACCATTTTATAAACCATCTTTAAAAACCGAAGTAGAATCGTCTAAAACTAAAACAAGATCTAAAACTCCACCACCTAGGAAACCGAATAATTCTTATCCTAGACCTAAAACACCTCATCCAAGAGTAAACCAAAATAGACGAAACTTTAACAATAATCAACAAATGTGGAACTTCAATCCATGGGGTATGTTTCCACCATATATGCACCCAAATCAAATACAAAACATGTTCGGGACAAATAACTTTGGTCAAATGAGACAATGGGGACTAACGTAAAAATTCTCGCCAGTCAAACATGGAAATCTTTGATATCACCTCTTGTTCGGACTATCTCTTGAAGATTTTGAAGTTTAATGCATTGAAGACGTAAGGTACGCATTTCCTTTTATTTCCTTGTCAACAAATGCATGCTTAGTTTAGTATCTAGTTTTTATGTGATTTTGATTGGTTCATTATTCCCTCTATATATATATATATATATATATATATATATATATATATATATATATATATATATATATATATATATATATATATATATATATATATATATATATATTTATCTACTTATACTATATCTAAATAAATATATATATACATATATATACACTTAGATATATCTAGGATCTTATAACCTGGAAAACTCATTTGTTGATTTTCTAGAACTAGAAATTGTTCATTTACGAACCTTTTCTTTTCCCCATTTGCCTTATCAATTTCTTTGACGACACTCATGCTGATGAAGAAAGATGAGTCGAAAAATCTATGGATGAAACAAACTCCCGGCTTCCGTTGCATACGTCTCCCTCCTATATTCTCGACTTATAAACCATTACTATATAAATATGTATGTATGTATATATATATATATATATATATATATATATATATATATATATATATATATATATATATATATATATATATATACACACTTATGAACCTTCCACAACTTTCTCGTTCACTTGACAACTTGATATATTTCATCCGAAATGATCAAGAAAAGTTTATTGACAACATGTCAAGTAAAAGTGTCAAGTAATTCCCTTCGTGCGTACACTCTCCAACGTATGTTTGATTAAATATAAATCTAATATATATATATATATATATATATATATATATATATATATATATATATATATATATATATATATATATATATATATATACAAATATTTTCTTGTTTGTTCCAGAAACCAAAACTTGAAAAATCAAATTTTGGAGGGCGGCCCCCTTAATGTTTAAGGGGACCGGCAGCCAAATGAAGGGCGGCCCCCTTAATGTTTAAGGGGGCCGGCCATCTGATTGATCCAACCCGTTTTTCCCTTTGTTCCTTTTGCCAAACACTCCAATTTTTCATACTCCCCTTCCCCTGCTTTTGCTATGACGAAAACCAAAACCCAAAAACATCTCAAATCACTTCCAAATCACATAATTCGGGTTAATTCGCAAAGGGCAAATTCATCTAACACAATCACCATTACATATTGTAAGTCTTTCATAACACATTTCATCTAATTTCCTCTTATTTGGTCATACTCATGATTATGCATGTTTTATAAAATTCGTCAATTTCACAATTTCTTTCGAATTAAGTCTTAAAACTTCATAACCAAATGCTTCCCCTAGGATTAGGATGATTAATCAACACTAGAAACTAGTAATTGTAAACTAATATGTCGAAAATTTTAGAAAAACTTCATTCACTCCTTTTCAAAATTTTTTGTAAACTCATTGTTGAATAATGATTTGAAAACGTGTTAAAACTAATCACATTATACTTTTGTAACTTGTAAAACTTGAAATTACATTTTTCGACCAAGAAAAATTATATTAGTTCACAATATAGGGGTGTTTGGATTATGTCCAAATAATATCGAAACCTAGTCATTATAATTTTTATAAAACTTTGTTATAATTATAAACCTTGAAATTACTAATCGGACTTGTCAAGATATATAATTCATATATATATTGACATACTAGTGGTATAACTCACTAGTTAAGGAAGTGTTTGGTTTATTACTAAAAATAACATTTTTAAGTAAAAATACAAACAATTTAAAAAAAAATAAAAAAAAAATAAATAAATAAAAAACATGCATAAGAAACTCGCAAGAAATAGCTAGTTTTACAATCTAATGTAAATCTAGTAAATTTCATGATATATTAAGATGTTTAAAAGGGCGTTTGGATTGGTCCATAACTACTTATTAAACATCGTAAAGTATATCTAGAACGAGTTAAAAACAATATTAAGGAACATGGTAATCTACTTCTTAGGATTAGTAACGAAGTATGTTTACGTTCCAACATAAGCCTTAACAATATACATATACTTTTATCTTTTTTTATATTTATTTTGGTCTTTTTGTATCGTTGATGTGTTTAGGTGAAAATGCCAAAAGCAACTACCGAAGATCTTTCTCACACTAAAAACTACATTCCTAAAGTTTCCCAACTCCCTACCACATCTCCTTCCATTGGACTTATATATCGTCAAATTGAAGATAGAAATGTTCATGAAGGACGTGTAGTAGATCTTGCTTTTGCTCAATCCGACTACATAAATCGCGTGTTTACAAGCATCAACTTCAATTGTCTTTATGAAATTAATGAACCTATCATTCCTCGCTTCATAATGGATTTCTATAGCCAAGTCACCATCCAAGCCAATGATCTTGGTTTCATCACCATCTCTTTCATGATTCAAAATGAATTTATCACCCTAACTCTCGAACAATTTGGTCATATCCTCCAAATTCCATTTAGAGGTCAAGCAGTTTTCACAAACGAGTGGGACCTCGAATCTCTTAATCGCTATCGACCAACCTTCGGTCCCTATTTCGACGAAATTCCTCATCCCGACGAAATTCGTCAAATCCTTGGTGTAGAACGTGCTACCACAAGCCGAAAAATAAAATCCAAAAACGTTTAAATCTCTCCATACCAACTTCTCCTCAAGGAGTTAAGCCCCCACATGAAGCGTTGGGAAGAACTCATTCGTGAGAATGCGTTTGGTACTGGAGGTCACCGGGACCATCTCCCGGCGTGCCTTGCTCACATGTTGTATTGTATAGCTGTCGAAAAGCCGTACAATTTGGCCTACTTCTTTATCAAACGGATTGAGTGTGCTAGAAAAACTCCCAAAGCCAATCTTCCATATGGAATGTTCCTCACTCGTCTCTATCGTCATGTTATCGAGTACTACCCCGATCTTGACAATAGTATCTATGAGTCCATCTACCCTACTTTACGTCCTCTCGCTCTAAAACAAGCTCGACAAACTCGAAGTGACAAGGGTAAATCTCGTCGTCATAGCTTTCATGGATCATCTTCAAGACAAGACGATGACGATGAGGATGAAGACATCCATGATGCTAATACCCCTTCGTTCTCTGAGTTCGTTGACAATTTAGAGAATCTTGACTATCCCGACAATTCTACTCCATCTCCTAGTGATCAAAACGAAGAAGTGCTTCATGAACGAACTACCGAAATGCTTAGAAAACAAAAGAGCTTACATGAAGAAGTTAGAGGTGGTTTCAAATCGATCGGGAAGACTTTGAAGGGTATCTTCGGGAAGAAAAAGAGATGATATGCTTGGATTATGCTTGTTGAACAATATTTAATTTTTATGTCTTGTGTGCTATTTGTCCGAAGTATATTCGGAAGTACTTGTTATTTTCTTGGATAATTGTTTTGTGCACTCGATTAGGTTGTTAACTTGCTTATTTATGTTTTATTTATGCTTATGAATGCATGCTTTAACTCTTAGTCTATATACATACTTGCATGATTAGCTTATCTATATATATATATATATATATATATATATATATATATATATATATATATATATATATATATATATATATATATATATATATATATATCATGTATGCTTATAATAGACCAAAACAAATGTGAAATGTCCAAATGGTGCTTGCTGCAAATACAAAACAGAACACAACATTTTTCCATAAAATTTTTTGAAAAATTTTGGTTTCTGGGTCGTCAGATGGGCGGCCCCCTTAAAATTAAGGGGACCGGCCTCCATTTAAGGGGACCAGCCATCTGAAACAGTTTTTACACTGTTTTCTTTTGCATCATGTGATCCCTTTTGCTAGTCCCAGCTACCATTCCCCTTAAAAACTAAACTGATTTTGGAATATCACATTACAATTTCAAATTAATTCCACTTCTAAACATGTTTTCCCACTATATAATCTCCATGCATGTTTAATTCACATTCCATCATCCTCAAACATTCATCAAGCATCATCATGTCATCACCAAGAACCACCTATTCAAACAATGCCAAGAAACAAAAACTTGTCATCATTCCACCCAAACAACTCTTCATTGATCTTACAAATGAAGACAACACCACTCCATCTCCACCACCTCAATGTTCATCTCCTAGTGCACCAAATGCACCCTCCAAAACACCTTCAACAATTGGAAACTCTACTTCCTCCATACCATCCACTTCATCCATTAATGACTACATTAACACCCACTTATCTCCTCCACTAATAGTTCAACCATCACAATCTACCAATAAAAACACAACCCTTGCATTAACTCTCTCACTATCACCATTAACACCTCTTGATGCACACTTCTCATCATCCCCTATCAATCCACCAACCTATAACCCCGTCCCATGGAGCTTACTTGAAGCTCATGGTGACACTTGCCTTTGTTGCATCCACAACCGAACAATTGTGTTCGGACTAAGAAATGAAATGCAATACATGTTTTCTCACATTGAAAACTTGTTGCATCCACCACCAACAACAAACTGAACTCCTCCACCACCATCAACAAACACTCCTTCTCCATCACCATCTCTATGTTCACCATCCATTCCTCCCAATTAAACATGCTTGATGTCTCACAAATAAAATTATGTTAAACCATTTTGGATGGCAAGCTCTAGAGAGGACTTTCATATTTGAGCTTTGGTTTATTATTTCAATGATGATTGTAAGCCTTTAAAGGCTTTTGTTGGTTGCATTACTTATTTCATTTGTTGATGTAATGCTTGATGAATTTATTTCACTTGATTAATGATATGGTTATGTTTAGTTTACACTTTTGCATGCTATATACATATATATGTTGCTTGCCACTAAATATTTTTGCAAGATATCCATATCTCGATTCCTTTTGGCCTCAAAATGAGGGAGAGTATACTTCAAGGGGGAACTTCCATTTACATGGGATAACCTTTTTTATGCTAACAAAAAGGGGGAGAAGTGATATAAACTCACAATAATACTTGAATATATACTAATTTTCGATTAATGAGTTTAAATTTTGTAATCATCAAAAAGGGGGAGATTGTTGACATAAATAATGTGTGAAAACGTTATATATATTTTTTGATATCTCTATATTTTGACGATCACAAAATGTAAAATCGCAAATCGTATAATTACTACGTAAACAAGTATTAAGCTAGTTTATATCACTATATCCAACTTAATCACTTAAGGTATGGATAAACAATTGCTTAATACATCTCATGATCAAAGGGGTATTTAATTAGCTAACACAAAGTTTATTTAATTATATAAACATATTATATATTTTTGAAAAACACTTGTGGTAATAAAGAAAAATGTTTTATTCATACTAAATATATGAATTCAAATGTTTAACCAAAATCAGTTAGTTTTTCACCAAATAAACTTTCTCCACTAAAAGACAAAGATTCTGGCCGTTTCAGCTGGGCGGCCCCCTTAATTATAAGGGGCGGTCCCCTTAAAATTAAGGGGACCGGCCTTGATTTAAGGGGACCAGCCACGCTCCTCTGTCAGAATCTTTTGCCTATAAATACCACCTTAAACCTGAATTTTTTCCTCACCTTTTGCACGAAATTTTTAGATCTATAACTCTCTAAACATCCTCTAAAACCCTTTGATCATTTGTATATTAATCCTTGTTTCAAGTGATTCAATCCCTCATCATCCATTCTCATCCAAAGTGCAAAAGACGAACACTCTTTCTACAACCAAGTTCAAGAAGTGTTGAAGAGTAGTTGTGCATAGTGTATATATACATTCATTTGTGAATATTGTGTTGTGCTTGTTATATATTGTTTAGAAGATATAGAAGTTGTGTAGGAAGTAGAAGTTGATTAGTAGTGAAGTAGGTTTGTTGTGAGGATTGGTGTGAAGTAGAAGATTGGTGTGTAGAAGATTGGTGTGTAGAAGATAGGTGTGAAGAAGATTGGTGTGTAGTATATTGGTGTGAAGAAGTTGTGTAGAAGTAGTGATCAAGTTGTGAAGTTGTTGTGGTGTGTAAATTGGTGTGTAAGGTTTTCTCCGCCAAAAGGGAGTTTGTTGACATAGTGAAGAAAACTCTCGAGTAGGTGACTCGGGGAGTGGAGTAGGAACAAGGAAGGTGTCCTTGTAGCCGAACCACTATAAATCCTTGTGTTGTGGTTTGATCTTTCCAACTCTTCTCATTACTTATTTATTTACCTTTACTATATTAGTTTTGTTAGTTAGTTACCATAAAATAGTTCATATAGTGCAAGTATTGAGTTCACATAAACTAGAATCGAAATTTTTAAAACAAACTTGTGTTTATAAATTTAAAAGGACGTAAAACTATTCAACCCCCCCTTCTAGTTTTCCACAGGTAAGACATTGGAAGTTCTTTCAACAGGTTCATCAGTACTTTGATGAAAAGTACTGTCATAGGTATCTGAGACTTTGGCCTTCTTCTTTTCTGCCTCATAAGCTCTCCTTTGATCATCCTCATAGAATTTAGCAATAGTTTCTTGTAAAAGCATCCTATTAAGTTCATCTTGAATGGCTTGGTCTTCATCAGATACTGTGGATTTTGGTTCAACAGTATTTTGAGGTTCAACAATACTTTGAGGTTCAACAGTACTTTTCTTCTGTGCAATGGGTTCTTCATCAAGAACATCATCAGATCTCATATTGACTCCATGAACAATGTACTGTAATTCTTCTTCATTATGAACAGCTTGATTTTCTTCTCTAACAGGTACATAGTTCATAGAAGAAGCCAAAATATCAAGATCAAACATCCAATCAGGACCTTTACCTTTTTGATTTTCTTGATCTTCAAGAAACTCAAAATGAAGACATTCTTGAACCTTTTTGGTATTCCTGTTATATACTCTAAATCCTTTATTATTGGTACAGTAACCCAATAAGTATCCTTCATCTGATTTGCCATCAAACTTTCCTAGAGTATCAACAGTATTTAGTATAGTTAGTGGATAGCAAAAAGGTTTCATAAACTTAATGTTTGGTTTCTTTCCCATAATCAACTCATAAGGTGTCTTCATCTGAGGTTTTGTCACTGATACTCTATTTAACACATAACAAGCAGCACTTACAGCTTCAGCCCAAAATGGAACAGGTAATTGAGAATCTGCAAGCATGGTTCTTGCTGCTTCGATCAAAGTTCTATTCTTCCTTTATGCAACTCCATTCTGTTGTGGAGTTCTTGCAATGCTAAACTCCCTCTTTATTCCTTTCTTGGCACAAAACTCATCCATAAGCTGATTCTTGAATTCAGTTCCATTATCACATCTAATAAATCTAACTTTGAGTCTCAACTGATTTTCAAGGGCTATTATAAGATCATGAATAGCATCAAAGGTTTCATCTTTAAATCCCAAGAAAAAGACCCAACTAAATCTGCTACAATCATCTATTATAACCAAACAGTACTTCTTCTTGTTCAAACTTGAAACAGAAACAGGTCCAAACATATCCATATGTAACAATTCCAAAGGCTCTCTAATAGTTCTTTCTTCAATCTTTTTGCATGAAGCCTTGTGTTGTTTACCCTTCTTGCAAGCCGGACATGAGTGATCATTCTTGTATGTTTTAGAAGGTAAACCTCTAACTAAATTTCCTTTGACTAATTTGTTGATGTTATTGAAATTTACATGCCCTAATCTTCTGTGCCATAGATGTGCTTCTTCCATTGTTGCCCTTGCTACCAAACATGTTGCTCTTTCAGTAGGATTGATATTCTTCAAATCTAAGTTGTACACATCATTGGTTCTTGGTACTCTCAGCATTACCAAGTTTTCATCATCTAACTTAAACTCAGGGGAGAGAATAAGACATTCTGTGTCAAGGAATAAAACAGGATATTTTTTGTCACAGATCTGAGATACTGACAAAAGATTGAATTTAAGCTCCTTCACATATATAACATTCTCAAAATCAATGGATCCAGTCTTGATGGTTCCTTTGCCAGTGATTCTCCCTCCATCAGGATCATTCCTAAAAGCAACTCTTCCTCCAAAATAAGCCTTAAAATCTGACAAAAGCTCCTTGTCTCCTGTCATGCTTTCAGAGCAACCGCTATCAATGATAATATGATCCTTAAGCTCCTCTTCTGGGTTGCCCTGCATAAAGATGAAAAGGGTTAGTTTTTTTAGGAACCCAAGCCATTACTGACTTGTGTTCCCCTTGTGGAGTGACATACTCAAATTCTTTGAGCATGTAATCTCCACTGTTTTTGAAAGCACTATTAAGTATTATTGTTTTTTATTCCAAAACTTGTGTTGAATTCTCAACAACACTCCCTTTTTCTCCTTTACTTTCTGAAAGTACTGTTTGTCCCCCATCATTACTTTCTTTCTTAACCCATTTAGTATTAACAATTGGTGGTGGGTTCTTTGATTTAGGTACTCTTCTTGAGTTGTAAGGCCTTCTAGGTTTGTAGGAATTAAATCTCCTTGGTCTTACATTAGAGCCATTGCAAGCAGTACCTTGATTGGGTGAATCCTTAACAGTACTTTGAGAAGGTACTGGTGGTTTGGAAAAAGGTCTTCTTTGGTGAGGGTACTTATAGTCTTTTGAGAAGTTACTATGGTTAACCCTATGTGAATGATTCCAAACTGGTTTATTCTCCTTTTGCTTATGGTTTGTAGATGTGGTATTTGGGAATTTGCTTAAGTATTCTGAGTGATAATCACAGTCCTTAATCAAATGGCGAGGACTATAGCATACATAACATAACTTTTGACTCATATTCCCAAATCCTCTTCCAAAAGGTTTTCTAAAATAAGCAGTATTTTGAAAAGATTTTCTTGAAGGTACTGCTGAATGATCAACAGTACTTTGAGAAGTTTTTGGAAGTACTGCTTGTTTTGAAAAGACTTTATCACTCCCTGAACCCTTGTTATCATCCCTAGGTTTTTTAACAGTTTCTCTTAAGGACTCAGCACTAGATTGACTTGAATTAGATTGACCTTTAAGCTTCTTTCTAAACTCCAAATTGTCTACTCCAAAACAAGAAACATCTGTCCTAGGTGGTTGAAAACTACCTGTGGGTGGAGGAAATTCATTGTATCCCTTGTCTTTCTTAAATTCAGGAGGTGTTGAACTTGGTGATTCCTCGTCACCAGATGTGTTTTCTTCTAAGCTAATGAATTCTTCATCACTAGTTGAGGTCTCCTCTGAAAGACTTAGTTCCTTGTTCCTAGTTGGGAGTTCTTCTGAACTACTATCATCATAACCTAGGCCAGTTTTAATGTTTGTTGTTCTTTGTTTTTCAACAAAACTAACATGTGACAGACCTGATTCTTTCCAACTAGCAAGTTTTGCTAACAACTTATCTCTTTCTTTAGTGATCTTTTCTAGTTCAGAAACCTTACATCCTAACTTCCACTCACTCAACTTTAATTGATAATCTTGTTGCTCATATTTTTCTGCCCAAGCTACTTCATTATTTTCATGAGTGATTATTTTGGCTTCCATTGACTCTAAAGTCAATTGGTAACCAGCTATCTCAGACCTAGCCCTTCTATAATTATCTCTTTCAGTTTCATATTCTTTAAGCAATTTTTTATAAGAATTACTACATTTAGAACATACCTCAGATATAGTAGATGAACTTGGTGAAGTAGCTACCATAGCAAGCTGAAAAGGTTCTTCTTCACTTTCCATGCTCCAATCAAAGCCTCCTAGACCATCTCTTGATTCCAAAGCAGCATATCTTGGTTCCTCATCAAAAGCTGTGCTCCAATCAACCTCTTCTACTGCAACCATAGAGTAGGTTACTGGTTCATCATCAAATTCATTACTCCAGTCAACCTCTGATAGATTTTCTTGAGCCACCAAAGCTTGTGACTTTGGTTTAGCAATAGGAACTTCCTTTCTTTCAACCTTGGGTTTTTCAATCATTCTGTTTGCCTGATACTTTGCAAACTTGCATTCCCTTGTAAAGTGACCAGTCTTTTGACAATTGAAGCATTCAATCTTAGATTTATCAAATGCTATACCCTGCTTAGCTTTAAAATCAATACCTCTCCCTGTTTTGTTCATGAACTTCTTGATCCTTGCAGTGATCATGGCAACCTGCCATCTTATGTCAATTTCTTCTAGAGCATCATCATCAATTTGCAGGACATCTTCTTGATATGTAACAGGTAGAGTGGCTTATTGAGCAAAGAATGAACATAGAACATCATCTGAGTTGGTGTTGTTTGTTGGTGATGAAGTGGTAGTGATCATGGTTGTGCAAGGGTGTTGTTTCTCTTCAACAGTACTTTGGACAGGATAAGCAGTACTTTTAGTGGAAGTACTGCCTCTGTTTTTAGAAAACATAAAAGCAATGTTATGAGAACTTGAACCTTTGTTACCCTTCATCTCATGCTCATACACCTTTAAATTGTTGTAGAGATCATCAAAGTTCATAGTATCCAAACTAGGTTGTCCTCTAATCATAGTAGCAACCACATGCCATGCAGATGGCAAACTTCTCAAGAACTTCAAGTTTGCATCTTCAACGGATGCCTCTGCTCCATATAACTCTAGCATACTGAGTAGATTTTGATATTTGTCATAGGCAGAGTCAAGGCCTTCTCTTTCACCAACAGTGAATGTTTCAAACTGTTGCTTCAATAGGTTTCTATGCATCTTCTTGGAAGCATCATTACCTCCAAATCTTGTTTTAATAGCAGCCCATAGTTGTTTTGCATCCTTAGCATCATGAAACTTTAATAGGTGACCATCAGGAATAGCAGAAAGCAGTATGCTGAGAGCCTTATCTTGATTTCTTTTTGTAACAGCTGGCAAGGTTGGCTTAGGTGGTGTAGGTTGTCCTTCAATTGATACAGGTTCATCAATGACAACATTACCATTGACAATCACATCCCATAAAGCATGGTCTGTAATAGCAATGTACTGCCTCATCTTCATGCTCCATAGATCATACTCTCCCTTCTTGACAATAGGAATTCTGATTGAGGTGATGGAAGGAACTGGTGCAACTTCAGTCGACATCTTTTAGGGTTTGTTGAAAAATCGGTTTTAAGGGTTTCTTCTTAATCAGAGTTTCCACACAAGCTCTGATACCACTTGTTGGATCGATATACCCTGACCAAACTAACTATGTAGCTTGTAATAAGTTTAACAATCTTGAATAATTCCAAAACTATTAATAATGAAACACTGATGTAACTTTGTAAAGTATGCGAAATCTACTAACACAAATCTAAGAAGAATAACTTTATATTAAACCAAACTTTGAACCTGCTTTGCAACACAGATTCACTAACAAACTCTAATCTCTAAATATCACTAATATCGTATGTATTCATATATGTCTAATACCACCATAGGGATCCTTTTATAGGCATAAGGAAAACCCTAAGTCGGTTTACAATCCTTGTACGACAAGTAAACTAATACTAATCTAATTCTAGAATATTCTAATAACTTTGCATTACAATCCTTCACGATATTGCACACCAGTCCTTTATCTTAGAAGTACTTTGACTTTTCTTAATGCACAAGCAGTACTTTGATCATGAGCATTACTTTGACACAAGCAATACTTTGACTTCAGAAGTACTTTTGATCTTCATATCCCAACACACTCAAACAAACAACAAACACATTGATAACTAGTTTCGGCTTTTTTCCATTTTCCCAAAATAACGTTGAAAACAATATAGTTGAAAAGGTTTCTAAATTTTTAACAAATCTTAAATGATTTACGTTTATAAAAGATTCTCGAAATTTTGGCATGACCTGCCCGTTTATATATCGTTTTCCCGAGTCAAACGACTCTTTGATTAACTTATTAATAACCGAAAAACATCACAATTATATAATACAATTGAATATATCATTCCCGTGTATATTAGTTGTTTAGTTTTATCGACCGTTTCGTATTTGTTCTGGTCCAGAAGTGTTATATTAGTCAAAGTCTAATACATCCTTCCGTCTCGAGTACCAAAAGGTCCATAATGTCCAAATAACCAATACTGTAAATCCGATACGTCCAATTCAAGTCCAATGATAATAAAGTCACGATATTCAATCCGAATCCAATTTTTGCAATCAATCCCTTAACTATAATTATTTCTTTTATTTTATCGTTTCATAATCGTTAGTCCATTTTATATTATCGCTAACGTTTCCCATTTCAAATAACTTTGCCGAAACTGTATTCAAAACATAACTAAACAAACAAATAAAATAACCAAACTTCGTCGTGAATCGTAACGAGTCACGGCTTGACTCTTGTGAGTCCATGACTCTCGGACTTAACAATCCGAGTCACAAACACAAAAAAATCCAAACACCATTCGGCTCAAACAATACCAACTCCATCCGAATCCAAACAAATCAATGCAACCTCGATACCATATACTTCTAACCACAACCTCATCAAAACAACACCTCGCCACGACTCGTAGTGAGTCGTGGCTTGACCCCGTGGGTCATGTCTCTCGGCCGAGAACCAAACAAACCAAACGGACTCCAAATCGAATCCCAATCCAAACACAACTTCAAGGATCTCAAATAAATAAATAAACAACAATAACAACATTAAGAATATCGTCGAACACACTACACCGAGTCAACTCGGTTGACTCGGTGTGTGACCGAGTTGACTGTCTCGATCAAAGGGGAGGGACCATTTGTGTACAATTGAATTTCAAGGGTAAAATCTACAAACAAAGATGGGGATTAAAAGGGCCAATTTACAATACTTTCAGTAAAAACGGTTCGGGGCTCAAACGACATACAAAACGGACTTGAAAAATTACGAAACTTGCGCCATTGTTCACGAACTCATTTTTTCAATAAAATCAAGTATAAACTCCAGAGTTTTCCACAAACTCAATATAATTCAATAAATTTGGCAAATGCAATACGATTTGAGTTTTCTAGGTTGTGTTGGGTCAATCAAGGAATAAAGTTCCCATTTCCAAATATGTCTCACATTTCTCAAGCCCAATTAACATGCAATATATAAAAGTTTAAAATATCTCAGGTACATTAAATAAAATATTTGGCTAGAAATGGTTTTAAGAAAAGTACCGGTTGTTACAAAGTCGAATCACGAGATTCTTTTGGGTGGTTTCTGAGGTTGTAATACCGTTGAGAGTAGCTCCTTCTTAGTGACCGTCGATATTTGGGAATATCGGTGGAGTGAAGTTGTAACGGTTTATAGTCCACCGAAACGATTATACTTAGTAAATAGTATCGGTGTCGTGGATTCGCAACTGGACGTACGGATGGTATAAACCCCCCATTCTGAACCAGTATATATCGTGATGTCTCTTTACTTGCTTTATATACTTTGATTGTACTTGTGGTTGTTGTATTTATTGTACAACCACTTATTGATCTTTGAGGCTTGAAGTCTTTAAACTTCGAAGAAGTCGAAAAGACCATATGCACCCCTCTACAGTTCTACAAATGGGTTAGCCGAAGCTATTATATTCGAGGTGAAAGATACATAAAGAATTAGCAGAAAAAGTCACGAGCACTACAAAAAATTTGCCATTTGAGAGTGGACGCATGAGGTGGGCGTGCCCACGGCCTCATAGTTCGAGAGCCTCCAAAAATCACCTCATATATTTGTACTAAAAAGGTCATTAGGTGAAAATTTTCCTTTTAACGAGCTCTTGCATGATGACATTCTCGGGGTCAAATTTTTTATCATCCGGCTATTTTTTTCATTCTTTTCACTTGATTATCACTTTGTTGGATCATATCGTGTGCATTTATGAACTAAGCCATTTCAAAATATTTCAAACAAAAAGCATTACAGGTGTACAAGTTTAGGACAATCATATGAAATCAAAGATTCAAAGGTAACTTTTATCCTTATTATTTGAAAAAATTTCGTTATTTTTACGTAAAATATGGTATCCATTTTAGAGCAAATTGACTCGAAGATTAGATAATACAATAACAATGAAATTTTTTGCATACAAATCAGTTTTTATTGTATCTAAGAAATTGTTGAAACATTTATTTAGAATTGATCTTTTGAGGGCTCCCTTTCGCTGAGCGCCTTCAAATTCTTGGAGATGGCCCAGTTTGTTATTACATACCCGCTAGCTTTACATAATTCATATTTTACTTTATCTAGAAGAAAATGTGTATGTTCTGCTATTTAAAGCTTGAAACAAATAAGCTTATCGATCGAGTCATTGAAACTCAACCGACATGGAGCACTTAAAATTCAGTGCCATTTCAAGTATGACATACTAGTAACTAACACGAAACATTAGACAATAAGAAAGAACCAAATTACGACAAGGAATATGTTACTCGATCGCTATATTTATTCATGCATACGTACATCATACATTGTTAAACCCTTACACAAAACCGGATAGATTAAACAGTTGTGTAGCCACAATATTTATACAAAGTAAATACTTCATTTATTGATCATGAATACTAAATACATATAAGCTGACCGTGATCAGCTCAGAAATTGGTGACTATGGATGCTTAACCAATTGTAGGATGTCGAAGGACAATTCCACTAGAGTTTACCCACACCCACACACGATCACATCGGAAGTCCCTAGGCGTCGGAGTTCCGTCCAACAGCACGATCTCATCCACACGTGGATTCTCTCGCTCAATCCTAGCTTCTGCAGCTTCTCCTGTCGCCCCTACCAACTCGGGCCATGAACTCTTTCGTGTGTCACATATTCGAACACAAAATAGTATGAAAAAAAAATGCTCAAACAATCATGCTAAATATAAAATGCTAGAGGAGGTTTTTGAATTTTGTTACCTTGGCAGTCTGACATTCTTGTATTGTATGAGCATGGAACAACATGGAAAAGGTGGTGTTTAAATAGATGTAAAGAGGTAAGGAATCAATTGTCCTTTCGTATTCGTGACGTAACAAGGCTTAAACAAGGTGTAATATGAAGCATCCTAGACTACATTAATCATCATATATTTCTCTCTCTACAACCAATTTCATCACAAACTTAGTGTTATACTACAAGCAACTTCACCACTAATATATATGTACCCCACTTAATCACAAATATATACCCCACAAAAACCATTTAATAAAAACACTCACACACACAACAAACCTCACACAACTCATGACTGAGTCTTGCTTTCTTATCCAAAAGTGAGAAGTCTAACTTGCCAATTTTGTTGACTTTCTAAAGTCGAAGCGAAACCAACTTATATAATTTTACCCTGGCAGTCTGTCATTTCTTGTATGAACATTTATGTGGTGGTCACTATGCATCAAGGGTTGTACTGTCACCTTTGCATTTTATCAGCAGTTCCATTTGGGTTGGCAAAACCCAAAAGTCCAACCTATTTTAGCCAAAACCCAAAAGTCCAACCTTTTTTTTTTTTTTTTTTGATTTTCTAAATCTGGACTATCACTTCATCACAATGTTTTCAAACCCGGGTCGACCCGGCCGGGTCAACCGGTCGGACCGAAACCCGGTCAAAAAACGGGTCAAAAAAACCCGGGTCAACCAGTTAGACCCGCCGGGTTTTGAGTGACCCGGGTCAACCCGGGTTTTGAAACCCGGCCGGGTTTGGATTTTTTTTTAAATCTAAATTTTGACTCTTTTTTATTTATTTGCCTTTATTAAGGTGCTATTTTTGTTTGATATGACTTTCTTATGGTGTTTATTCACTCATATTCACTGGTACAAAAAAGTTGTATTGGTCACGCCAAAAATGTGGGACGATATGCCTATAGTCACACACGTTTTTTTCGTTGTGTGTCACTAAAAGTCCCGCCACCGTAGGTGGCATATGGTCACATTATTGAGTTGGTGGCCTTTTTCATCGAAAAAGAGTGACCAAAACCCTGAATATGTGTGACAAATTAGGCACAAGTTTTGTTGGATTAGTTATTATCAGTGACCGTAAACACCTTATAGTCACACGAATGTTTTTTGAGAGTGACTATCGTTCGTCCTTTGGCCACATAAATATATAATATATGTGACATTTGAGATGATATATTCAAGTAAATGTGTATTTTGTGTGACTATTGATAATCCAATGGTCACATGAATATACAATAAATGTGACGTTTGTGATGATTTAGTCACACAATGGGTGTTATTTTTTTGGAGTTAGTCACATACAATTTAACACAAAGTGGCTAAAAGTGTGAGTAAGTGTGACCATATGCTGTTTAAAGTGAGAAATGTGTATTTTGTGTGACTATTGATCATCCAATTGCCACGTGAATTTTATGTTTGTGTGGCCTTTTGTAATATTTAGTCACACAAAGCATGTTTGTTTTGGGTATTTAGTCACATACCATTAATCAAACAGTGGCCAAAAGTGTTAATAAGTGTGACCATATGCTGTTTAAAGTGAAGAAATGTGTATTTTGTGTGACTATTAATCATCCAATGGCCACGTGAATTTTATGTTTGTGTGGCCTTTTGTAATATTTAGTCATACAAAGCATGTTTGTTTTGGGTATTTAGTCACATACCATTAATCAAACAGTGGCCAAAAGTGTTAATAAGTGTGACCATATGCTGTTTAAAGTGAAGAAATGTGTATTTTGTGTGACTATTGATCATCCAATGGCTACATGAATTTTATGTTTGTGTGGTCTTTTGTAATATTTATTCACACAAAGCATGTTTGTTTTGGGTATTTAGTCACATACCATTAATCAAACAGTGGCCAAAAGTGTAAATAAGTGTGACCATATACTGTTTAAAGTGAAGAAATGTGTATTTTGTGTGACTATAGATCATCCAATGGCCACGTGAATTTTATGTTTGTGTGGCCTTCAGTAATATTTAGTCACACAACGACTAAAGCAAACAGTGACCAAAAGTGTTAATAAGTATGACTATATGCATCTTTTAGTCACATTTAAAAAATCAATATATATCAAAACAATTCAAGTATATATCAAAACAAATTCAAATACAATAAAATTGGAATGTATAACTGAACAAAATGTAAAATTGGACATCCTTTTATACACCAAGGAGTCCTAGTCGGCTTACAATAGTTTCTTTATAAGTATCTATAATCTTTTCCATAATTAAGCAAGTAGCAACTTCGAGCGGTCTTAATCTCTGAGCAGTACCAACTTTAACTAGCAGTAGTAACTTTTGTACTAGCAGTAGTAAATACTTGGCCACATTTTCTTTGAAGTTCATGAGCTGCACTAAATCCATCTAAGCAATATTAACACAAACATGATCAGCAGTAATTCAAACAACATCATGAAGACTTTTAATCCAAAACAATGAACATACTAATAAAATTTGCAGTTAAACTTACAAGTTTTTCTCCCATTGATCTAATCTCATCATCTGGATATAAAAGCCTTGAAAATGTAGGCTAATGCATATCAACACATCAAGATGAGAGCAGGACTAGAACATGTCAAAGCTCACAACATAACAGAACTAGATGAGCCACTGGTTCAACTATCTGCACAAACATGATAGGAGAGTTAATACTAGTACCACGTTAGTACTGCTGGAGTAGAGTTACTACCGCTAGTATATATATATATATATATATATATATATATATATATATATATATATATATATATATATATATATATATATATATATATATATATATATATATATATATATGAAGCAAATATATATAAAATTGTAATGTCGTATATAATCAAATTCTCAACTATCATAAGTTAAAACCTGTTGACTCTTCGCCGCCTTAGCTTGCTTTTGCAAGGTTTCACTAGAGACCAAATGTTTTCGCTTCGTTGCTACTAATTTTAGTCCTGTATTTTGTTCACTAATATTTGGTATCATAGTTGGTGGTGTAACCTGTAGAACCGGTTTGTCGTGGCTTAAGCGTTTTCGTATGTCCGATAGTTTTAACAGGTTCCTATATGTATATATAAAACACGGTACATTAGTCATGTACGTAAAATTAAAAAAATCAAAGGTGGATGTTTTATTACTTACCACTGTTTCCATTACTGGTACGTTTTCAAAAGTTTCAATAGCCATTGGAGTGGTCACCTGCAATATAAATTAAGAAATACAATGGTGTTATCATTAGAAAATGAAATTGTTAATAATATAAAAAGTGGCTTACATCTGAGTCTAATGCCAGTTTCTTTCTGCAAAAAAAATATGGGAAATGTAAGAAACTAAGGCACTAATAACGCTGCATAATATAACATCTGCCAACCATGAAACCGTAAAAATATATATGGGTTGGCTTTGGTGACTGAGATGGAGCATACCCACGCCTCGAAAATGAAGTGCAGAAAATCCATCTGAGGGGATTTTTAGCCAGGCATCCCATGTATCATCCTCACCCGTGAAAATAGCATGTAGCCCCTGCAAGAAACAAGTAACGTGATTAATGCTAACATAAAAGACGACAACATTAGATGTCCCAAATATAAGTTTAGCCTCAAAAACAAACATACGGGTTGCATATCGACTCGGGCAACAAATAATATACCATTGGTTGCAATTTTATGCAGTGCCAAACGTGGAACGAATAAATGTCAAACACATTACCAAGCAAGCAAATCACTAACATTTGGTACAAATGAAACAGTTTGACAAAAAGCAACCATATTTGAGTTAATTTCCTATATAACAGATGTTATGTTAATCTTTTGATAGATAACTTACGAAACTGCGATAAGCAAACTCCAACTGTTCAGCAACATCCTCCCGGAGTGGAAACCAATCAAGACTCCCTTTACGAGCAAAAAAGTGGCCTCTTAGAACACGTCGATTGTCTCCATTCCGATAAACAGGAAAACTATTTCGTCTTAATAAGTCTACCTGCAACGATTATCACAACACGAATTTATAATCAAAAACATGTTTTAGGCTAGTTTAATCCATGAAAATCAATTTAAATCATTTTATATTCGATTACACATTTAAGAAAATATAAATTAAATATGTGTTTGAGCATACCCATGAACAAAGTAGGATAGGTGAGATGAGGGTGATGGTGGCTCAACTGTGATGCTGGTGGTTATCTCAAACCAAACAACCGAAGCAAACAAAGTCTCCCATACAGTTCCCTTGGCTTGATGACGGTGATGGCGTGGAGCAGCGATGGTTGGTGGAACCACGGCGAGATAAGGCGGTGAAGTTTGGTGGTGGTGTGAGTCGGTTCTAGAGAGAAGGAGAAGAGATGAATAGAGAGAAGATAGATCTGACTAAGCTAGTAGTGTTAATGTTTTGATTTTGGGTGAAAAAGGGACGCCATATGAGCGGAGCGGGAGATTGAAATTTTGGGGAAAATTTAGGGGCGGGATGTTGAGCGCTATACTAAAAATTTGGAGATTGAAAGCCTATCAAATGAGCTTGAAATGTTAAATGAGTTGAGCTCAACCTTATATAAGTTCGACTCGAGTTATTGTTGAGTTCTCGAGCTTGTAAGTGATAAAATATGTGTTTTTTTTAATATGTAAGTGTACTAAGTGTAAATACTTATTTATGAATGTATCAAGCTTTTCGAGCTGAAGTCGAACCAAATTCAATTCTTAGGTTATATTTCAAATTTAATTTTTGTAATAAAACACATCTTTACAGATAAATCGAGCTTTTCGAGTCAAGCTCAATCCGAGTTCAAACTTTCTCGATCCCGGATAACATATGATCAGGAAGGTCCTTGGATACTTGCTTCTTAGTGTCTGTGACAAAAGGTATACACCTACCAAGCCGGTGTAACCCATGCATGACCAGTGATAATGGCTAATTCATATGGGTCATGGGTCATGTGCATTAATTAGGTTATCACTGGTCACATTCATTAATTAATGGGTATTTGACATCGATCTAGGGATGAGCATTTTGACCCGAATCCCGGAACCGAACCGGAACCGTACCGGTACCGTACCGAAACGGTACCGTTCCCGATATACGGTACGGTACCGGGACTACGAAATAAGGTGAAAAAAAATTGGGACCACTAATTCGGTACGGGACCGGTACCAAATCGGGAAATTCCCGAATAAAAACGGGAAAAACCCGATTTCCTGGTACTGGTACCGAAACCGGTACCGGTACCGGTATCCGAATCCCGTCTGGTACGGTACCGGTACCCCCTTTCATGCTCGGGAAAAAAATGGTGCCACCAATTCGGTACGGGTTCGGTACCATTCTGGTACCGTGCTCATCCCTACATCGATCATATAGGTCATATGCATTGGGTGGATAGTTGCTTAGAGTGTCATGTTACAACACATCCATGACTGTTGACAATTGGTAATTAACATGCATGGGTCATGGGTCATGTGCATTGGGTTAGAGTGGCTTTTAGTGTAATGGAAACCATGCATTACCAGTGATAATGGCTAATTCACATGGGTCATGGGTCATGTGCATTAGGTTATCACTAGTCACATTCATTAATTAATGGGTATTTGACATCGATCATATGGGTCATATGCATTAGGTGAATAGTTGCTTAGAGTGTCATGTTACGACACATCCATGACTGTTGACAATTGGTAATTAACATGGGTCATGGGTCATGTGCATTGGGTTATAGTGCCTTTTAGTGTAATGGAAACCATGCATTAGCGGTGATAATGGCTAATTCACATGGGTCATGGGTCATGTGCATTAGGTTATCACTGGTCACATTCATTAATTAATGGGTATTTGACATCGATCATATGGGTCATATGCATTGGGTGAATAGTTGCTTAGAGTGTCATGTTACGACACATCCATGACTGTTGACAATTGGTAATTAACATGGGTAATGGGTCATATGTATTGGGTTGTAGTGGCTTATAGTGTCATGTTATCAACCAATACATTCATGGTGATCAACAATATAATGAGTAATTAACATGGGTCGTGGGTCATCTGCATTGGGTTGTAGTCGCTTATAGTGTAATGGAAACTATGCATGACCGGTGATAATGGCTAATTCACATGGGCGACTTTTTAAATACAAAATACACTAAAGGCCAGGTGCGCTTGGTTCAAACTTGGGAAAGGGAAAGGGAAAATGTAAGCTAATGGTCGGGAAAGGGAAATATAAAGAAGATCTATCCCCCCAATTTATTGGGTAATGATCCATTACCCACTATTGGGTAATGGGTTATTGCATTATGCTTTGCCAAGCATATTTTTTCGCTACCTTTCCCATTCTTCACCCCCTACAACCCCCTACCAAGCATTAGGGGTGTTCAAAAACCCGAGAAACTAACAAACCAAGCATTCGGTTTTGGTTTTTACTTTTAGATATCCGTGGTTAACCGAACCGAACCGTATATAATATAAATAAATTACCCGGCCCGCGATTGATAGTTAAAATCTTCCAACTAACCGAACCGAACCGAACCGCCCCGTGAATACCCCTAGCAAGAGTATCAAACACACTTCATTTACACTTCTACAGTAATATATATATATATATATATATATATATATATATATATATATATATATATATATATATACAAACTTATCAAACACACTTCACACATTTCCATAATCATCTCTTTATCTCTCACACTCACAGTTACAACTCACTCGGATCTAGGTTTTGATCCCAAATCTCAAAAAGCTGATAAGATCACAAATGAATATAATCCAAATACTCCCTTAGAGCTATTTATTCTTAGGCTTAGGTTGATTATCTGTTATAAGAATTGCGTTGCATTTGTGTTGATAGAATAAGGAAGAACATGTTGTGTTGTTTTTGTGAATAATTAGAGCAAAAGAGATATTAAGGTTTGCTTGAATTAGCTTATTTTATCTTAGGATTAGGTTGACTATCTGTTATAAGAATTATGTTGCATTTGTATTGAAAGAATAAGGAAGAAAAGTGGCGGATGTGTGTGCGAATATTTAGGCTAAAACATCCAAGTGTCAAAGATGGAAGAAGTATCAATGATGGGTGTACAGACACCACTTTCAAGTATGAACATAAACTTGTTCTGGTGTTGTCCATCCATTATTGATTCATCTTTTCTCTTTGTCAAAATACAAAAATAATTATCAAGTATAATTTGTATTGATAGAATAAGGAATAACATGCTGTGTTGTTTTTGTGAATAATTAGAGCAAAAGAGATATTAAGGTTTGCTTGGATTAGCTTATTTTATCTTAGGATTAGGTTGAAGTACAATAAACATATCAAGAACTTAAAGAGTTTTTTCATGTATTTAGTTACAATGAAAATATTTTCATTGCATTGTTGATATAAATTTAATATGATTTCATTGATTCATGATTAGCTCTCTAATGTCGCAGGACCTACATAACTAATATGTATGTTCGTCACCTTTAAGTGAGCAATATAAATGATAGTAAGAATTTGGTTGCTAAGAACTTAAAGCTCAATAATCAAGCCAGATCTATCTAACGATGTAGATGGGTTCCATCGCTTTAATAGGACCCCATTTTCTAACGATGTTTAATGGTTCTTTCAATAATTAAGATTAAACATCATTAGAAAACGGGGTCCAATTAAAGCGATGGAACCCATCTACATCGTTAGATAGATCTGGCCTGATCATTGAGACGTCTTCAATGCGATAATGATATAGTGTGTATTGTTCATGACAGGCCACACTCCTTCATTATCGCATTCAAGATGAGTGATGTTACTTAGACTCTATTATTTACTCAACATTTGTAGATTGTTTGTATCACTCTGTTTGCTTTATATATATGTATGATGTATTTTTGATATAAGAATCATGTTGCATTTGTATTGAGAGAATAAGTAAAAAAAGTGATCATATGTGTGTGCGAATATTTAGGCTAAAACAACCAAGTATCAAAGATGGAAGAAGTATCAGCGATGGATGAAAAGCCACCAATTTCAAGTGTGAACATAAACTTGTTCTGGTGTTTCATCCATTACTGATTCATCTTTGATCTTTGCCAAAATACAGAAACAATTATCAAGTATATGTTCAACTTGCCAAAATACAGAAACAATTATCAAGTATTAGTTCCAAGAACAAAGGTTGTTTCAAACACACCCTGAATTGCAACATTATCTTTTATTTCATTTACACTATATTTTTTAAAATTTTAATATATTTTTTATTTTTATTTTTTTTGCAGCAAATCCATGGTTAGACTACTTTCCAAGGGGATATTTGGATCAGGTCAATCATGAAATTTTGCAGATTTCTTCAGGTCAATCATGTTCCATTGTGACTAGTCTTTGTTGGCGACTAATATGTATATAGTTCTGTCAAGAGTTATATATAAGCATTGATCCCTGGCAAACGCTCGTCCCAATGGATCATGGTTGGCCTGAAGATGTTGAAAAGGTTCAAGCCACATGTGGGAAACTTCAATCATTTCCTGCATTAAACATAGGTAGTTTGGTTTTCCCATATCCCCTTTTTATACTCGTTTCCATGTGTATCTCAAATCACAAATCCTAGTTTATCAAATCTCTAAACAAAAACCTGCAAGAAGTATTCATAAACAATGTCTGCAAACAACCAGAGATCAGCACAATGGGTTGAGGGAGAAGGTTCAAGCATGTCTGCTTCAAAAAATAAAGCGGCAAAAAGTGTAAAAAAAAATTGGATGGAAATGCGTGGTACAATTGATGGGATGCTGAAAGAAAGAAAGCAGGAAAAACACAATCTATCAAACAACATGCTGAGGATGAAAAGGAATACAAAGCAACAAAAAAACCATCTCTCAAACAACATCCCAAGGCGTACAAGACATTGGATGATGATGATTTGTCTGATGTGGAGTTTGATGGGTTGGATTACGAAGATGCACATGTGGCATTTGACCCGAAGAAATCTCCAAAATTAGATTAGTAGATTTTTAGAATGTGTAACTTTTATTTCTAGTATTTTGTAATTTTTCATTTCAAGTTATAAGGAAGAAATGTTTAATCTTAATTCCAGTACTTTTGTCATTGCTCAATTTTCTCATTACTTGTTGATATTAATATAATGATTCACCCTTTGCACTAAAAAAGATTCTGCTGCTAAGAAAATGTTACTGCAGCTGGTTTTGTACATTATTTTGTAATTTTTCATTTCAAGTTTTAATGGAAAATGTTTAATCTTAATTCCAGTACTTTTGTCATTGCTCAATTTTCTCATTACTTGTTGATATTAATATAATGATTCACCCTTTGCACTAAAAATAAATAAATAAATAAATAAATAAATAAACTGCTGCTAAGAAAACGTTATTTCAGGTGGGTTTGTACTGCTAGAACTGAGAGTGCAGGGGTGGATTGGTAACATTTACACTTAACGGTTTAAATCCCCAATCAAATCGATAATTCAGTTTCACGCACACATAATTTCTCTATAATCACAAACACTAACATCTTTTATCAATAATTTTCAAAATCCCCAAATCACAAAACCTTAATTCAAGATGGTGTTGCCAATTGAATCAAAACGCACATTTGTTGACAAACACAACATGGTCGCTTTTTTGAAGAAACCAGATGGTTCTGAAGGATTCACACAGATAATCGATTTCTTGAATGCTACCCCTATTAGGTATGCATTAACTGTGAATCCTCCTATATGCATTTCTTTTATTAAGCAGTTTTGGGCTACTGCTAAGGTCATAACTTTTAATGGAGAAAAACAGATTAAGGCTAAGGTAGATGTCCAACATATACTCATAACTGAGTCATCTATTAGGGAATCTCTTAACCTACCAGATAATGAAGTGATTGTGTGTCTTGAAAATGCCGCCATTTTCAAAGGTTTGAAAAAAATGGGGTATGAGAAGAAGAATGATAGATTAAAATTTTACAAAGGTCTCTTCTCATCTCAATGGAAATTCTTGATTCATACTCTCTTACATTGTTTGAGTCCTAAAACAACAGGTTGGAATGAGTTTGGTACCACCATGGCATCAGCAGTGATATGCCTTAGTAAAGGAAAACCTTTTAATTTTTCAAAAATGATTTTGGATGGTATGATCAAGACCTTGGATGATGATGGTAACTCTTATTATATCCAAGGTTTTTGCAACTTATTATTCCAAATCAATTGACTACTATTAAGACACATAGAGAAACATTTTATGCCACCTCACTACAAAATAAAGTATTTTGAAATCTGAAAAATAATGGCAAGGATTTTTCAGGAAGGGTTACACCACTTTTTCCATATATGGTGAACCTTCCACAAAAAAAGGGTGAGGATGTCATGGAAGGGGCTGCCACTTCTGCTGCTAGCTTAGAAGCAGAGCAGGCCAGTGGTAACATACATGAGACTGAGTATACAGTCGTTGATTCACCTCTCAGTGAAGGTAACACATCCCGAAGTGATGAGGGTAGATCTGAAACACATGAATTGATGCATACTGATGCACAAAATGTCAATTCCAATGATCCATCTCTCGGGCTAGGTAACACAAGCCGAAGTCGTGAGGCTAGAATGAAACTTATACAGGATTTGAAGGACAATTCTACCCAGTTAGAAAAGGATGTTCTTGGCCTCCAAAAGCGCTCAACAAAACAAGGTGAAAAGATCAAAAAGTTGAAAAAGAGACTTCGATATTTAGAAAGTCAACAGAGCTTAAGAAAAACTCAGTTCAGACGTTTGAAGAAGGTGGGCACAGCACACAGGATGAGTTCTTCTAAGGCTGCTAGTTTGGAGGATCCTCCCAAATAGGGGAGGAATGAAAGCAGAGTCTCAGGGGCGGAAACAACAAATGCTGAAGGTGCTTGTGCTGATATGCATGTGGATATTTATATTGGGATTGATAGTGGTGATAATATGGATGATGACTATGTAGTTGCTGACAATGAGGGTAATGAGGCGGTTTTGGAAGATGTAAATAAACAGCAGGTAGTGGAATTTCCAGGTGAAAATATTGTACAAGCTTCAAAGATCATGGTGGAGACTAATACTAGTTTGGTAGAAACTGCTGCTACTAGTAATGTTGAACAACTGGCCAAGGTGGTACAAGATGTTTCTACTGCTGAAGTTTCTATTGCTGAAGAGGTTGCAAAGAGAGTTGATGAAGCTGAAATAGCTAAATTTATGGATGAGAAAAGGAGATATAAAGTGTCTGAATTTGAAACAGAAGAGCAAGTAGCATTCATTCTTCAAGAAAAGGAGAAAAAAAGAGCTCATGCAGAAAAAATGCAAGCTTTTTTATTTTATTTTATTTTTTTTTTGGGTAAAGGGATTATCCCCGGTGAATATAAAATGCAAGCTTTTATTAATGAGGATGAAGTTCTATAGGCTAGAATTGCAGAACTTTACAAAGATAAGACTTTAACTGATGACAACAGAGTACAAAGACTTGTTGATTTGATAAATGAAAGAGGTGTAGAATTAGCTTTAAGTCAATGAAGTAAGTCAATGAAGCAAGGTCAAAGTCAGAAGAGGAAAAGAAATACCACAAAGTCTCACCTCATGAGTGTAATGAAAACATACTTAAAGAATCAAGGTTTTTATAAACCTCATCAACTCAGGGGAAAGTCATATGACGAAATTGCACATCTATACTACCACTGCAAGAGATATATTAAAGAAAAGTTTATCCCCATGGGTACAGAAGAAACAGCATCAAAGAAACAAAAGATCATTGAAGACAAGCATGCTGAGAAGAAGAATGATTCACAAAGAAATGAAGACAGCTCTTCTCTTGATCAGATGATGGTGATTGTTCCTGAAACATTATATGCTGATCCTATTCAATCTAGACATCCAATCATAGACTGGGAGATTTACACAGATAAATTTAGAAAGGCTTGGAAGATAATCAGGCTTGGTGGAGGATCAGAAGTGTGCAAAAGTTTTCAGGAATTGATAAGAAGAAGTGACAGAGAAGACTTAGACAGATTATGGGAGTTGGTTAAAAAAAACTCAAAACAATCCAGAAACCAGATGTGAAAGAGCAAGAGCTGTGGGTTGAGTTACACAGGTTATATGAACCTGATCCAGCTGATATCTATTGGAACTTCCCAATTTATGATCTCTTAACTTCATGGAAATTCAAAGGAACATAACATGGTTGATAAAAAAGCATTGAAAGAAACTCTAAAGTCCCTTAACAAATGCGTGCTTGTTGAAAATCTTGAGCTTCGCTTCGGCAATCTTCTTCTTCAATTCCAAAAGCTCGATAACGTCGGACTTTTGAAGCTTCTTAAAATACTCCAAGCACTTGAACATCTGCACCGAAGGACGCACAAGTTCCATTTCAGCCATGTACTTGTTCCTTTGAATAACAATATCAAGCAACATTAATTTATGCCTAGCAGCATTAAGTTATGCCAAGCAGCATTAACATAATTAAAGTAGATTACAACTACTTCATTTCGTTTAACTTGATGTTTTAACTTTATTTCGTTTGTAAATACAAGAATTTTAATTAGATTATAACTTTTACATTATAGTTTTAAATGATTGTTACAAACATTTAAAACTACAATATTAAAACAACAAATCTTTGCAAATTTTTAAAAAATAAAACAATCCTATCTAAATTCATTTTACAACTAACTAAATCTATTTTTAGGTAATGATTAACATAATTTAAGTAGAATACAACAACTTCATTTATGTTACAAGGATAAATGTGTACATGGTTAACGGTCACATATAATACCCTTATAACGTAGCCATAATCATGATTTAGATACACATTTGTGATATGGTGTGACTATTGTAAAGCCTATAGTCACATGATCGTGCTACAAATATATGTGACTATACACATTAGGATTTGGAAAGCAAACACACACTAAACTTTAGACACACATATTAACTTACGTGACCATATGTATTGAATTTTCGTTATGCTTAATCATGTTTGTATGGTTTAGTGTGACCATATATGACATTTGGTCACACTCTTCAAGTGTGTGACATATATTTGTCACTCTTAAATGCATATCATGACTAACGTTTCAAACTGAATTTTTAGTTGTCACACATTTCAAATTCATATGTGGCTAACTATTCAGCAAAGAATAGCAGTCACGTTTATATAATGTGTGACAAACTTGACTATATAATTTAGCCACATACGCACGTACTTCATGTGACCATATGTCTTTTTTAGTCACACTGTTCAATTGTGTGACATATATTTGTCACATATGTATATCTATAGTGTGACTGATGTTTCGAGCTGATTTTTATCAGTCACACGTCCTGAATTAAAAGTGACTAAAATGTCGAAAAATATTTACCAGTTACCCTCTAGTCACATATATACACCAATGTGTGACATATATTTTAGGAAATGGTCACAAAAGTCGGATCAAGTGTGGCTGTTTATTTAAGGCTGGTACATTTAGTCACGTAAATATGTTGTTGTGTGACCATTCGAAATACGCTATGTATGACGAAAGGCCAAATCTGTACTAGTGATTTGTGATTAGTTTTCACTTATTAGATTGAATTCGGGTTTTGATATCCAAAGCGCTTATTTTTGTCTTTAGTTTGAACTTTGAAAATTTATATGAAGGTTCTTTGCTTTTTTTTTCACAGCAGAGTAGTCTTTGAAGTTTGGACATTAAACTTTGAACAATAGAAAATTGATTTTTGGAAATGTGCATAAAACCGGGTCTAACTGGGTTGACCCGGTGACTCGGTCGGGTCGATCCCAAACCCGGGTTTCAAAACCTTGCTTCATTATTCTATGTTTGAGTTGCATTAGATAATCAATATTTTCTAATTGCAGTAATGAAATCAGATGATCAATGTACGGAAGGTGTATGCCAGTTAAACTAAATGTAACATTTTGAAGCTACACTTAGGCACACTTTATATTCTCAATTTCAAAAAGAAGAAATTTGTGCAGATACATCATACGCACAAGCGTGTATCATTCTATCATGACAGAAACCGCACTAATATCGGTGATAATTTGTGAAAAAAAAAAAAAAAAAAAAAAAAAAAAAAAAAAAAAAAAAGAGAGAAAAAAACCTAATTTTGGCACATTTATAAAAAGATTTGGGCACATTTAGCCCCCACCTTTTTTTGAAATGACATATATTACCCATTTAAAAGTTAAATGGGCATAAACAGGCACGTATATTATCTCAAATTGGAGAGCATTAGAATTGTTTTTAAAGAAAACCTTATAGATATAATATATTTAATTTTTTAAATAAAAATGAGGTGTTTTGTTTGAGGAATTTATTCAATCGTTTTGGGTATTTTCTAAAGCAATTTGAACAACATGCGCCCGTTTAACATGTGCCCGTTTGGGCCCTAACCCGTTTAAACCGTGACCCGTGCCCGCCCGTTTTGCCACCTAACACTTAAAGTAACAGAAAAATAAACTACTGAAAGAATATACAAACTAAAACAACATTAATCCAAGGTATGTATTTGTCGTTAATGTATATTAAATTTAATACAGAACTACTAATATGATATATAAATTTGATATAATCAAAGTACAAATCCGAATACAAGACGAAATAGGATTAGCTTCGTTTTGGTTATTCCAAAAAGGTATGCAAATTGATTGGCAAATCTCCTTGGTACCAAATATCAAAATGCAAAGAAGGTTAGAATCTCAAAACTTGACATGTTAAATGAAATATCAATATATCAATAGCCTATTTGACACTTTTATAACCATGAATAGGATTTAGAGTTGAATGTTATGATGAACAAACATTATGTTTTGAAGGTACAAGTTTTTAGATACAATTTGGAGAACAACTACCACATAAATACATGCATAGCTAACAAGATAACTGATGATGAACACATAATCAAGTTTGTCATTGCAAAACGCACAATTGATAACGTATGTATAAATTACAATAACTTTTTCATAGATTGATTTGAACGTTGATCATAAAAATTCGAATATCTATCAGGAGAAGCAGCCTATTTGTGATGATAAAAACACCAATTCAGAAGTTGAAAATATCTATCAGGAGAAGCATCCTATATGATACGATTAAAATACTTCTTGAGAAGTTGGAAAAAAATGATGGAAAAACAAAAATAACCAAGATCGCAAAGGCACCCTTTTACATGGTGTTTGGGTCTGTGTACAGAAAATTATTGGTTATGGTTGTTGCAACAACATTTTTATTGGTGTTTGGGTCTGTCAGATACAAACTTGCAGCTTTAAGGGGTGTTTGGCAATGGCTGCTGCAGCAGTTTAACTGGTGTTTGTGACTAGGTGCTGCAACAACATTTTAAGGGGCATGGGTCGTAAATGTGGGGCATGGGTCAAAATCGGGTAAGTTGCTTTAAGTATTATTTTTTTCAAGTATATGGGGAGTTTGGGATTGCATATCTTGTTTTGTTTTAAAAAAGCAGTAGCATTTATTATTGTTTGGGTTGTTTTTATATGCTTATTTTGGTGCGAATTAAGCACTTTTATCTGCTAATTTGAAGTTCTTTTAGGATGATTCCAGTAATGGGCTGGAAATGTGGGCCATGGGTTAAAACCGGATAAGAAAGATAGTTGCTTTTAGTATTTGTTTCAGGTCTATGGGGTGTTTGGGATTGCATATGTATTGTTTTTATAAAGCATTCAACTGTTTGGGTGATTTTTTTTTATCGTGACACAATGACCATCAATGGTGCTACTGAAATAGTGGTTATTCAACATAAGCTAATTGATATGATTGGCAAGGTTTGGAGGTTGGGTCAAAATGGGTCATTTATTAACCTGTGTTTCACATACTTTGCACCTATTAATAACGTTACTTTTCTGACCAGGATCCACTTTCAGAAAAGTCATACAATCATTTTAGAGTTGTGAATGACAATGAGGAAAAATGGTGCATGACTATGATGACAAGGGATCGTGTTAGCACTTAACACCAGTTGTAGTGGTTCCTATGTGACCCACTTGAACATCATTGAAATTTTAGAACCCAAGTATGCAGCAGCAACATATGTATGTATGTCACAGTGCTTAATGTTCCTGGCATACTATGTGCCTACATGAAATGGGTAAAATTTGGGTCATGTTTTATATGTAACCATTTTGACATGTTACCTGCATACTCAGCATTCCAGTTACATGAAAATGTGTTAACATGTTGGGCTACAATTTTATCTATAATAAGTTAACTGATGCATAACGGGATGCCAAAGGGGGTGAAAGCCAACAAGTTTTGATTTTTCCAAATTCTGTAATCTGCTGTTATGTGTGTATAATTCCAATAACAACCAATGTATGAAATGTATATTAAAAAAGCAAAAGTTTATGGACTAAAACAAGCCAGCTGGGGTGGGGGGGACCAAACGGATTACAAGATGAAGAATAATCATAACTGATTTTCTTTTGAAAGTTGTTAACTGAATTCTAACTAGCTCAAAAAACTGACACTAGTAAAGAGTATTTGGATAGCAGAGTGGCACGTGAGGTGCACATGACCAATCTTTGACTGTACATGTGAGGTGCGCGTGACAATCTCCCTCAGCTCACCCAAATACCATAACTGATTTTGGCGCCATTCGTCTCTTTTAAATACTTCTCACTTGTAATTCATTTACTAAGCTTTTGATGAATAATGTCTTTCTTCCTCTTGATTCTGTTATCTTCTACTTCCATAACTACCATCTAACTAACATTCCATTTTCCCGCCAAAACTAACAATAATCCTTTCGAGTTCATTTCTAATTTCATATGAATTCTGAGTTTGTTGTTGCCTTCTACCAATTCCATTTGTGAATTCTAGAAGTGTTGTATATCAATTGGTATCAGAGCTTGTCATTCTGGCAAACTCTTGATTTCCGGTCATCTTCTCCGGCGTAATTCCGATCAAAATAGAGATTTCCGGTCAAGAAATCAGCCACCACTGATTTCAATGTTCTGTTTACCTTTGGTTAGTGTCAATCATCTGTACGGCCACAAGATAAGCCGATATTCTCGTTAAATTTTCTTATCTTGAAAAAGCTGGCAAGCAGCAGTTGGATTGATTAACCCAGAACAAACCAGTAGTAATTACCCCAATTGGTCAGTGAGAAATCATTGTTGATGGGTGGTGATTTTACTGGTGAAATGGTGGAAACAAGAAATATATCAAGAAGTCAAGAAACAACAATGGAGTCACTTCAAAACACAATACTAGAGATGCAAAGAAGGATGGAACAAATGCATCAGGATATGCAAAGAATGAGATCTGGTGATAGTACTAGTCATGGTCAGAACAGTAATGGCAGAAATGGTAATGGAATGGCTCAGTATGGAAGGATGTCAAAGATTGAGTTTTCAAGATTCAATGGAGATGATGTTAAAAGTTGGTTGTTTAGATGCAAACATTTCTTCAAAATTGATGATGTTCAAGAAGATATGAAAGTGGAGTTGGCAGCAATGCATCTTTCTGATAGAGCACTAGTGTGGCATGAACAATTTTTGAAGAAATATGGTGATGGTTGTCCTTGGGAGATGTATGCAGAACAAGCTTTGAAGAGGTTTGGGAATGTGTTTGAAGATCCCATGGTGGAACTCAAGAATTTGAAGCAAACTAGTACAATACAAGTCTATCAAGATCAGTTTGAGGAGTTGTTGAATAGGTTGGAATTAACTGAATCTCTTGCAATAAGTTTGTTCATTGGAGGGTTAAAAGATGAGATTGGTATGCCTGTTAGGATGTTTAAACCCATTACACTGAGTGATCTGTTTACTATGGCAAAGATGCAAGAACGACCCCCTAAAAACGGATCATTTTTCGCCTCATCATATACCCTTACACTTGAGATTTGCTTGTCCTCAAGCAAATGCGCTTTTATTCTAATCAAAATACAAGTTAGGGGTCATTTAACACTAATATAAAAGTAATTACAACAAATAATCGTTCCACTAAAGACCAAAGACAAGCACGGAGGTCATACACTAGCACCTCACAAATAGTGTTTAGATACTCACATCTCTCGGGTGTAATAAAGTATATATCACAATATGGAAATGGAAAACATCTCTCACTACCTGTCACAGCAAAATAGATTACCATAGGCTTAGGAAAGGATCAAACCTCCAACACATGGCGTAAGCACCTAGGATAAACTATCAAAGCGGTCTTTTAAAGGGTTATAACGTTAGGTGTAGGGATATGGAATACACAGTTTTGTTGGATAAAGGCAATCTTACTGGTGGCGAGTTAATCATCTTGGTTAATTACATGTACAATATGGCGTTGCTAAGCCAAGACTAGACTTGACTTAAGCTAGTAAATCAAAAATAACAAAAACATAAAACAAACATAAAATGAAACGGGATGGTAGTCTGTATGTTTTTTTTCTCTTTTTCTTTTTCTATTTTTTTTTCTTCCTTTTTTTCTTTTTTCTATTTTTTTCGATTTTTTTTTTTTTTTTTTGCGTACACTCTTACCCTACCATCCAAAATAATGCATCATAGGGAATGAACATTCCCCTTATACTTGAATTTTTACATACTTTACAATAAACTAATCTAATGACTCGAATTAAGATAATCAAAACACTTTGAGTACTTTTAAGATTAATGCACATATGGGGGTAATAAATGATGTTCTTCCCCATTACTCCATGACATAAGTACTTTACCCATGAGTCTCAATCGTCCCAAAACAATATGTACAAGGATATGACTCGACTTAGCAACCATGTAATCAATTAGATAATTAACTAAGGGTTTAAACATGTAACAATAATGCACTAAAAATGAGTGCATACACGGAAGGCTAAGGCGATTTGGTTGTACATTTAAGTGGGTTGTAACAAATTCTTCCTTTAAGTAAGATGCTTAAAGTTAGAAATGAAAAGATAGGCTCGGAGGGGTGTACTAGGGGTTTCGTGTACTAAAAATGAGTACAACGCTAAGGTGTGGGAAAAATTAGTTGACTTTACTAGCCAAGTAATATGACTTAAATGGTCAAGTAATTATGATACGGGTTTAACACAAGGGTGATCCTAATGCCTCTTATCATTTAGTAAATCCTACTACACGAATGTAGTCTCACTAGCGGTCTCGGTACACTCATAAGCACTAATAATAAATGCTTTTCCTATCAAATATAAAGGCGAACCTCACATATTTGGGTGGAAAATTTTTCTGAATAGTACGGTTTTGTGCTAGTCATACAATCTCCTATCCATGAGACGCTTGCTATGGCTAAAGTTTCACTCCTAAATGTTGTAAAAAAATTTAAATTTGGCGCTAAAATTACACTAACAAGTATTTCTCATAGTTTTACTACACACCTACCATCAAACAAACAAACTCAAGTGAAAGTGTATCCTATAAGGTATCATCATTTACCCTCCCCTTACACTTAGGATGAACATTGTCCCCAATGTTCAATTAAAGAATGTAAAAGTAAAACAGGTAAAAGAATGAAATCAAATATTCCCCTGATTCGTTCAGGTTGGATAGTGCGGTAACAAGGTTAGATCTTCCTCCAAGAAAATGAACAATCAAAGCTTCCCTTCAAGAAATATAAATCATCTTCTTCTCATACATAACCTGTTAAACCTGAGAAAACAAACAAGGCAACCTCGCGTAAAATCGGCGGCAATCTATATATACTAATAAATCCTAGAAAACAAATTAAGATATAATGCTTGTGGAATGAATGTTTGCAGGTTTCCTAGAGTTTATAAAACTAAAGAATTAACAAAAACTTTAAGACTCCGGTATAAACAAAACTAGCAAAATTTCCAGAATTTTACACATGACGCCGTCAAGAGTAAACTCATGACGCTGTCAGAAGTGACTTGCAGAAATCTTTACGTTAAGTTTCCGGAAAATTTCTGGAAAAATTTATGTCCTACTTCCTGGAAAATCCAGCAAAACATCATTATGACTCGATACAAGCATTTGACTCTAACAAATACGAATATACATGTCCATTTAATATTGTGGAGAATCATGATCAATTTTGTTTCTTAAAAACATATTTGGGGTTTCCCTTTACACTTATCTTTTTTCGAAATACCTTTGTATGAAGTTAAGACGAAGTCAAACGACAAAATAAAGTATTTTCACCATTTTATTTTTGAAACATGATCTACCAACAATAAAAATAAAGCATGCATATGGAAATAAATAACAATCAAACAATTAAAAATCACACAAAGCATGGGTTGCCTCCCAAGAAGCGCTTGTTTTTGTTTGAGTCACGAGCCTGACTCTACCCTTATTTAACGGAAATAGGGGAGGTTTTCTCTACATTTAGGATTAAGTGCGGGTGGAAGTAGCGATACACACCCTTAGGGTAGAAATATGCCTCGTGAGGAAAGAGTGGTGGATGAATTATATGCTCAAAGGAGTATGCTCCTATCATCATGACCTTACCTAATTCAATCGGGTTAATGGGTGAATTTAGATTTTCTCCTAGAAAGGGATCATTTTCAATCAACTTCGAAAGACTCCTAGTTGGGGATCCATCTTGACCTAATAAACCCGGTTTAAACCCATAATGTGTAAAACCTCGCAAAAATTTGTATAATTAACTTCGGTTAATTAAATAAATAATCTCTGTCATTATTGTAATTACCATTTTTACGGGGAAATTTAAAATTTTCTTCGTATATTAAAATGGTCCCGATTACGATATTGCAAAACTCGTCAAACGACAAAACAAGTTCTCGACACGTTTAACGAAAACTAAATAATTTCACTAATCCTAATTAATCACTAATAATAATAAACGGGCCCTTAATAAAATCTCAGCCCAAACTCATCACACGTTCACTGTTCACAGGCCCAAGGCCACAAGCCCATTTTTTTTTCTTAATTCTTATTTGATCGACCCACTATGCTCCAAATCACCTCGTTTATTCTCAATTCGTACACACGACACCTATATATTTTTGCACCATCTCGTTCACCACCTAGCCAAATATTAGTGTGTCAAATCCCAAGTTCATTGGACGACGTTTGATACATTTTTAAATGGCAAAGTGTCGACATATAAATCGACCCAAACAAATTCATAAATTATTCAAAACTTAACCGTTTTAATCCCGGTTTGTTTCTAAATGATCCTAATAATATTTCTAAGATGATTTTATGTTTAAATGTCGATGATGATCAGTTATATACAAGTAATAAATGATTTAGTAAATCGTATGCTTATATATATATAGTTGGTTGACATAACCATGAATCACCCAAACATCTTCCATGTTTTGTGCACTCACATCTTATATTAAAACAATATATTTCGTCTTAGGAGTTCAAGTTACTGACATTGAATAGTCCATGTGTTTCCTTGAGTGAATTTTGCACCATACGATTCATTCAATTGAAATATATATATATGTTCCATGCATGCACTTGTTACATCTCATTCTCAAACTCTCTTACATATTCATTTCCTTCTAAAAATCACTCTTACAAGCCAAGAATCGATTGTACTATTGTTTAGAAGCAAGAAAAGGGAAATCGGGTTTAATATATACGTATAACGTTTGGGTTATACGATTAGACAAGATTTTCTTGTGTTTCATTCATTCCTACTCGACTCTCTACCACCTCTAAGGTGTTGTAAGTCCTTTACAACTCATTCAAATTCATATCACACGTTAAAAATAATCATACACTTTGTTATTCATTGTTTCGATCGTATATAGCTTTATATATATATATATATATATATATATATATATATATATATATATATATATATATATATTACGTACGTATACATTTGTAGCAACACAAACATGACTAGCCTCTATCTTGGAAGGCCTAGGAGTCACGTAACACACACACTTCACGTTTATTCTCACGTTACATGCATCAAATAAATCATTTTCGAACCATACTCCATCGTATGAAAATTTCTCATAACACTTAGTAATATTTCAAGTTTTTCAAATATATAAACGAGCCATGTAGCCAAGAAAACGCACGCATACATTGAAATTTAATTTAACGAGCACCATATATTATTACTCGACCTAATAGACCACCTAGAAAACTATTAATTTTGTTTACACAACTTGCAAAAATACTCACGTTTCGACACCCAAATCAATCTATTTTGAATCGGCAAACATAAGGTTTTCAAGTTCGAAAATTAGTTAATAAAACTAATTTTTGTCGTGTGGGCTCAATCAAGGCCCAACAAGAAATCATGAACCGTAAGCCCACTGGGCCCATATGAAATATTTTTGGAATCACAAAAGTAGCCCAAGTTCAGGCCCAAAACATTTTACATGCCCTCGCCTCTAAATTTTTAAATGGGCTTTGGTATTGTCTCGTTAAGGCCCATAAGCAAAAAAACTAAGCTTTTAATCAAATAAGCTGTTGAAATAAGCTTGGAATTAATAAAATAAGCTACGGAAATTTTTATAAAATTTTTATAATCATTTTTGTAAATTTGGACTAAAAATGTAACGCGACGACACCTAAAAGGACTAAAACTGCCAAACCTTAAAAACTTCGACTAAAACTGTCAAAACAGAAAGTTTAGGATAAAAATTGATATTATATGATGTTCCAAGCTTGGATTGTAATTTTGGACAAGTAGTGGACTATAAATGTAAATTAGATACGAAAAGGACTAACGGTGTGATGCTAACGCCGTTAGTGTAAAAAGTGTAAAAAGTGTAAAAATTGGAAAAGGACAAGGACTAAACATAATCTATTTGACATTCTTATTTTCTTTTCTATTTTACGGCAACCATCACGTCATATGCATTTTATTACGTTTTATATATATAATATTTATTTTTACGTTAATAATATATATAACGATAATTCCAAAGTTAATATTTTTACTTACGATTAAAAAGGTAAAACTACGATGGATATTTTAAATAAAGTATTTTATCATATCATGCATGGCATAATAATTACACTACACATCATCTATTCGTCATAACGAATAAATATTATTCGTTATTCGTTCGTATTAATCAAATAGTATTTGGATATATTCTCTGATAAATTTATTTATCAGGTTCCGTATCAAAGACGTTTCCATAATTGTTTCCATAAATCTCATCCTACTTTACTTTTCATCATTCCCGTATCAATCAAGGTGAGTCATAGCCCCATTTCCAATAATTGTTTTAAACTCATTGGGGGAGATACATGCTTACATATACTTTGATAAATTGATAAGTATATGAAATAAAATACATGATTCAAATCAATTTCCTAATTGATATTTATTAAATATGATCTGTGATTTAAAATGTGATATATACAATACTTGACAAAATACTTAATTGAAATACTGATACTCATATGATAATGCTTTCAATTTGATTATTGTGGTATGTGATATATATATTTTACTGATGAATTACTTGACTGAAATACTGATACTCATATGATAATGTTTTCAATTCGATTATTGTGGTATGTGATATACATGTGTTACTGGCGAAATACTTAAACTGAATTACTGATACTCAAACGATAATATTCCCAAACTGATTACTGTGGTATGATACTTGATTACATGATGTTATTCTGAATGAGCCCATTATTCCTTGATATTGCCTAAGTTACCTTATCGCCATAAAGTCCCTCAATCATGAGCCATTAATCACATGTAAAGTGGGCGCGAATATAGTGAACAGCTTCGAAACCTGTTAAGGATTGACCTCCTGTCCCACTAATACTTGACGGAATGCCAATTGCAATTGGTTAGTCGTATTAGTCGTGATACACTATATTTGTAGACAAATAGGAATTGGCAAATCACCTATTATTAGAGGGCAAAATTTATCATTGATTTGATAAAACACCTCTTTTGGTTAAGCTTGTGTGTCATGAGGCTTGGGGCAATATCTATAAAGGAAATGTATGTTTTCAACATATATTTAGATACAGCTGTATAGGAATTTGACCATACTTGAATTGTATACCTAATTGAATTAGTATCATGAGTTTCCAGCTCATGTTAGGATTATTGATCCCTTATTTGAATGTGATTGAATACTTATATGATTTATTTATGATTATAGTCAATATACTCAATACTTGTTTCATTACTGTTTGTATTTTATCAATACCAAATATTCCTTAAATCTATCAAAATAAATGGTTTTACATAAAACTCTATGAACTCACCAACCTTTGTGTTGACACTTTTAAGCATGTGTAGCTCAGGTAATTTAACGGAGCAGGACAAGACACGGAGTGGGCATTTATTACTCTGATAAATTAAAATGGTGTAAAAATCAAATTTGTCATTTTTACAAGCCTTATATCTTTTAATAAGATTTTAAATCAAATGGTTTATCTTTTTATCAAAAATATTATTTGAATGACAAATAACTTTCAAAACGTTTCTTTTAAGTCGTTTTATGAGATTTTAACTTCGATCCTCCCCGTAACACCCAAATTACTTTTCCGCTGCGACAAACTTAAATTTGGGGGTGTTACAGATTGGCATCAGAGCTACAGTTATAGAGAATTAAATGTTTTCAAACATTAAAACTATAACTACATTTTCAAAATAAATGATTTTACACCATACCATTTTATGCCCTCCGTGTCTGCAGACTGCCGTGCTCAATACTTTATCTGTTGAGATTATCTTACATGTTTAATAGTTACTCTTACACAATAATTTCATCTGTACTGTTATATTTTAATATACAAAATACTCATAAAATATTATTCTCGGTTACTACTGTAGCATGTCTTCAGGAACGCCCGTGAATATCAAAACTACTCTCCATAATACTAATATCTCATCTATCAATAAAAATTCTCCGAATACTGAAGATCCTTACGTACAAATATCAAAATCCCAACATAATATAGAACTCAATCCGATATCACCTCCATCGTCACCTATTCGTTCACCTTTACGTCAAAGAATCAGGAGAGCTACCGAATCATATGAAGATTTGATTGGTGGTCAGGCAACATTCGAAGTTGGACAAGGTTCAAGCCAAGAGATATCATGGACGAATGTTGAGCCAAATTCTCCGTTACCTTATACTTCAGATTCCACAATACCAGATTCTCCAAATAATTTATCCTCACCTAACTCTCCCGACTACGATATAAGCACTCCTGAAACAATATGGAATCTTATTTATCGACAAGCCGGCATATTGGATGCTCACACTGAACAGCTAAAAGGGTTACGACCAACTCAATTTGAATGGTACGACCGTAACCTTGACGCATTGTTCAAAAGGGCAGATGCTGAGAGGCGAACAATGTGCGAGTTTGGAATAAAGATTAATGAAATAAAGGACAACACCAACCAGTAACTTGGAAGTTTGAACTCCAGGGTTCGTTGTGCAAGAAGAGAACACGGTCATACACATGTAAGAATAGGAGATATTGAGAGAACCCTATGGATGGCCAGAGATGCAGCCAGAAACCAGGGTCAAAAGATTGCCGCATTAGAGAATATGTTGGCAAACCAAATGAACATGTGTCAAGAACGTTTCTCAAACATGGAAGCTGCACAACTTGAACTTGAGAAAGAAATTAGATATTTACGTCAGAGGCGTAACTAATCTTAATTTTACAAGTTTCCTTGTTGTTCCTAATAAACCAGATAGATTTGGTTAATATTTCATGTAATGTTCAATAAATCTGAAACTTCAGAACGTGTAATCAAAACATATTGTATAATAACATCCTTTCTGTTATATCTATATGTTATGAATCAATCTTTTCTTCCGTATCAATCGTGCATGTAATGAATCCTCATAACTTCATGCAAAAATCTCATCATTTGTTATTTCTTTGATAACCAAATGATTCTACATAGATCAATGGAAGATTAATAAAAGATCTTGTATCGTTTATCTTGCAAAAATAATCGGTCAAGTTATTAAAATTCTGTTTATCTCTGTAATATTATTCAAATCTACCGTAAGATTTCTTACAAAATTGTTAATATTTCTTAAAACTTACCATAGTTAACCTAAAACTTTAAGAATCGTCTAAATACCAATTTGTGAAAGGGGATTTAAAGAATGAAGAAAAGATAATTAAATTTTAGTTTTAATAGACAAGTCGGTTTGTTCCTTAGTAATCCCATATCAAGAGTTGATCATTGATAAATGATACAACAAAGACATATCTTGAAATTATATTACAGTAGGGAGTCAATTCAGTCTATCATCAATGAAATAATTAACTTCATTATTTAAATTTTTCTGATATTATATGGATTCTAATGTTGAGTTTCATTTATGTTTACAGAAAATGGACAACATGAACAATGCATATCAATCATCATCAGAAATCACCATGACTCCTGGAGCTATCCAGAAATTGGTAAAAGACATAGTGTCGGTGGTATTAGAAGGGACTACCGTAGTTTATCCAAGAAGAGAGACGGGTATACTTGGTAATCAACACCCTGCAAGTTTCATGAAGTATAGGCCACCTCACTTAAAGATTCAAGAAGGAATGATCAACCCTACCATCAACCATCATCAAGGAATTAGGCATGGGATTATACCAAATGGAAATAATCAAAAGAGGAAACTCCCCGAGACAGGAACCATCAATCCTATCTACTGCAACATCTTCAGTGCTCAAGACCGTTATCGCAAACATCTAGAAGACCGTATGGAGTATCAATGTCAGCTGGAACACAATCAGAAAGCTAATAGAAATTGTCTCGTCACACCTGTTACTGGAAGTGGTTATCGTGGAACTTTACCCTGGTGTCAAAAATGCAACCAGCATCACACCGGAATCTGTAGGGTTAAATGCACGAAATGTCAGAAAACATGTCACCAGGCAATTAGCTGCAGGACTAAGGACAGGAAAATACAACCAACAACAATTGTATGCCACGGATGTGGTGGACAAGGTCATCATGTGAAACGATGTCCAAATTACAATGTTAATTGGAAAGCCAAGACCTTTACAAGAAAATGAAGAATCTTTAAAGACCTTGATAGTATCAAGGGAATGGCAATTAGATTGGAACAGATGAATAAATTCATGTTGAAGATAAATAAAATCTAGTTTAAAATTTCCTAAGTTGTATCTTTTTCCTGTATTTCACTTCAAGTTACGATGGATGTAACTTAAGTAAAATAATAATCTTTCTACTGTATCGAAAAATCTCCATTGTAATATTTCCATAATAATGATAATATAAGTTAATTTCAATTTCTGTCTCATTTACCAAATGACAATATACAATAATTACTCCATAAATTTCTGATTTATAGTATGAATCCTAAAATTTTCCACTTTATTTCAAAAAGGAATTACGTGTTATATTATAAAAACAACACGTTGAACACCATCTAAAACAATTTATAGAAATATATGATTGAACCAAATATCACATCATTTGGTCCTCAATTATACATAGCCTGATCAACTATGTATAATTTAGAAAGAATTATGTTATGAAAGGAACAATGATATTTTCAAATTTTTAAATAACAATCTTCATTCAAAAGCAAAATATAAAGCTAAAATAAACTATTCATAAACAATACATTGAACAACCCACAATAAATACCTATCTTATCTCATCACCATCATGATAAGAAATCAACAAAAATACAAGCAAAAGATCACAAATAATTCACAAAAACTGATAAAAGACTCCAATAGAGAAAATTTTATTAATACATAAACAAATAATTAGCATCGGAAGTGCTATCGTTACAATTATTACAATACAAACAAAGGAATCTTCAATAGGTTGATCCGCTATGACAAATAAGACTCCCACCAACAAAACAATAGCAAGAGCCACCACAGGATGAATCACTTTAATTATGATGAAAAATAAATATAAACAAAATATTAAAAAATAAAATAAAATAAAATAATAATGAGACAAATTCTTAAAAACAAAACGAGTTTTATTCCTTATTCGTTACAAGTACATAGAAACATAACAAGAACTTAATCCAAAACAATCCTAGCTCAAGATATTACCCCCCAAATCTTGTCGACGGTAATGGCGAGGATAGTGAGAGGTACGACGAACATCAAGATCGCGACCAAGAATCCAAAGTCTTCATCCGGAACATACGCTAAGTAGATAGCGGCAAGGACGACATACACAATCGCTAAGATGGTTATGAGATGCGGCATTTTGAGATGGAAAATGAGAGGAAAATGGTTGATGGAAGAAGTGGAAATTGGAAGTGGTATATATAGGCTAGAATATAGCCGTTGGGTTACTATTCCCGACCGTTGGACACTATACACTAGCCGTTATTTCACTATTCATGACCACTATTTTCAATATTCACAACCCTTAAATACGTCAGTTACCTTGTCTTGTTTGGTACAAGTAAATCTAACTGAATCACGTTTCCGAAATTTTAGGAATAAAAATCTCTCGACAACCTCTGTTCAAAAATTCTTTACTCAAGTAATCACATTAAATTTGAATTTCGGGACGAAATTCAGAATGACATGTGGGTACCGTAAAACCTCGCAAAAATTTGTATAATTAACTTCGGTTAATTAAATAAATAATCTCTGTCATTATTGTAATTACCATTTTTACGGGGAAATTTAAAATTTTCTTCGTATATTAAAATGGTCACGATTAAGATATTGCAAAACTCGTCGAACGACAAAACAAGTTCTCGACACGTTTAACGAAAACTAGATAATTTCACTAATCCTAATTAATCACTAATAATAATAAACGGGCCCTTAATAAAATCTCAGCCCAAACTCATCACATGTTCACTGTTCACCGGCCCAAGGCCACAAGCCCATTTTTTTTTCTTAATTCTTATTTGATCGACCCACTATGCACCAAATCACCTCGTTTATTCTCAATTCGTACACACGACACCTATATATTTTTGCACCATCTCGTTCACCACCTAGCCAAATATTAGTGTGTCAAATCCCAAGTTCATTGGACGACGTTTGATACATTTTTAAATGGCAAAGTGTCGACATATAAATCGACCCAAACAAATTCATAAATTATTCAAAACTTAACCGTTTTAATCCCGATTTGTTTCTAAATGATCCTAATAATATTTCTAAGATGATTTTATGTTTAAATGTCGATGATGATCAGTTATATACAAGTAATAAACGATTTAGTAAATCGTATGCTTATATATATAGTTGGTCGACATAACCATGAATCACCCAAACATCTTCCATGTTTTGTGCACTCACATCTTATATTAAAACAATATATTTCGTCCTAGGAGTTCAAGTTACTGACATTGAATAGTCCATGTGTTTCCTTGAGTGAATTTTGCACCATACGATTCATTCAATTGAAATATATATATGTTCCATGCATGCACTTGTTACATCTCATTCTCAAACTCTCTTACATATTCATTTCCTTCTAAAAATCACTCTTACAAGCCAGGAATTGATTGTACTATTGTTTGGAAGCAAGAAAAGGGAAATCGGGTTTAATATATACGTATAACGTTTGGGTTATACGATTAGACAAGATTTTCTTGTGTTTCATTCGTTCCTACTCGACTCTCTACCACCTCTAAGGTGTTGTAAGTCCTTTACAACTCATTCAAATTCATATCACACGTTAAAAATAATCATGCACTTTGTTATTCATTGTTTCGATCGTATATAGCTTTATATATATATATATTTTACGTACGTATACATTTGTAGCAACACAAACGTGACTAGCCTCTATCTTGGAAGGTCTAGGAGTCACGTAACACACACACTTCACGTTTATTCTCACGTTACATGCATCAAATAAATCATTTTCGAACCATACTCCATCGTATGAAAATTTGTCATAACACTTAGTAATATTTCAAGTTTTTCAAATATATAAACGAGCCATGTAGCCAAGAAAACGCACGCATACATTGAAATTTAATTTAACGAGCACCATATATTATTACTCGACCTAATAGACCACCTAGAAAACTATTAATTTTGTTTACACAACTAGCAAAAATACTCACGTTTCGACACCCAAATCAATCTATTTTGAATCGGCAAACATAAGGTTTTCAAGTTCAAAAATTAGTTAATAAAACTAATTTTTGTCGTGTGGGCTAAATCAAGGCCCAACAAGAAATCATGAACCGTAAGCCCACTGGGCCCATATGAAATATTTTCGGAATCCCAAAAGTAGCCCAAGTTCAGGCCCAAAACATTTTACATGCCCTCGCCTCTAAATTTTTAAATGGGCTTTGGTATTGTCTCGTTAAGGCCCATAAGCTAAAAAAATAAGCTTTTAATCAAATAAGCTGTTGAAATAAGCTTGGAATTAATAAAATAAGCTACGGAAATTTTTATAAAATTTTTATAATCATTTTTGTAAATTTGGACTAAAAATGTAATGCGACGACACCTAAAAGGACTAAAACTGCCAAACCTAAAAAACTTGGACTAAAACTGTCAAAACAGAAAGTTTAGGATAAAAATTGATATTATATGATGTTCCAAGCTTGGATTGTAATTTTGGACAAGTAGTGGACTATAAATGTAAATTAGATACGAAAAGGACTAACAGTGTGACGCTAACACCGTTAGTGTAAAAAGTGTAAAAATTGAAAAAGGACAAGGACTAAACATAATCTATTTGGCATTCTTATTTTCTTTTCTATTTTACGGCAACCATCACGTCATATGCATTTTATTACGTTTTATATATATATTATTTATTTTTACGTTAATAATATATATAACGATAATTCCAAAGTTAATATTTTTACTTACGATTAAAAAGGTAAAACTACGATGGATATTTTAAATAAAGTATTTTATCATATCATGCATGGCATAATAATTACACTACACATCATCTATTCGTCATAACGAATAAATATTATTCGTTATTCGTTCGTATTAATCAAATAGTATTTGGTTATATTCTATGATAAATTTATTTATCAGGTTCCGTATCAAGGACGTTTCCATAATCGTTTCTATAAATCTCATCCTACTTTACTTTTCATCATTCCCGTATCAATCAAGATGAGTCATAGCCCCATTTCCAATAATTGTTTTAAACTCATTGGGGAGATACATGCTTACATATACTTTGATAAATTGATAAGTATATGAAATAAAATACATGATTCAAATCAATTTCCAAATTGATATTTATTAAATATGATCTGTGATTTAAAATGTGATATATACAATACTTGACAAAATATTTAATTGAAATACTGATACTCATATGATAATGTTTTCAATTTGATTATTGTGGTATGTGATAAATATATTTTACTGATGAATTACTTGACTGAAATATTGATACTCATATGATAATGTTTTCAATTCGATTATTGTGGTATGTGATATACATGTGTTACTGGCGAAATACTTAAACTGAATTACTGATACTCAAACGATAATATTCCCAAACTGATTACTGTGGTATGATACTTGATTACATGATGTTATTATGAATGAGCCCATTATTCCTTGATATTGCCTAAGTTACCTTATCGTCATAAAGTCCCTCAATCATGAGCCATTAATTACATGTAAAGTGGGCGCGAATATAGTGAACAGCTTCGAAACCTGTTAAGGATTGACCTCCTGTCCCACTAATACTTGACGGAATGCCAATTGCAATTGGTTAGTCGTATTAGTCGTGATACACTATATTTGTAGTCAAATAAGAATTGGCAAATCACCTATTATTAAAGGGCAAAATTTATCATTGATTTGATAAAACACCTCTTTTGGTTAAGCTTGTATGTCATGAGGCTTGGGGCAATATCTATAAAGGAAATGTATGTTTTCAACATATATTTAGATACAGCTGTATAGGAATTTGACCATACTTGAATTGTATATCTGATTGAATTAGTATCATGAGTTTCCAGCTCATGTTAGGATTATTGATCCCTTATTTGAATGTGATTGAATACTTATATGATTTATTTGTGATTATAGTCAATATACTCAATACTTGTTTCATTACTATTTGTATTTTATCAATACCAAATATTCCTGAAATCTATCAAAATAAATGGTTTTACATAAAACTCTATGAACTCACCAACCTTTGTGTTGACACTTTTAAGCATGTGTATCTCAGGTAATTTAACGGAGCAGGACAAGACACGGAGTGGGCATTTATTACTCTGATAAATTAAAATGGTGTAAAAATCAAATTTGTCATTTTTACAAGCCTTTATATCTTTTAATAAGATTTTAAATCAAATGGTTTATCTTTTTATCAAAAATATTATTTGAATGACAAATAACTTTCAAAACGTTTCTTTTAAGTCGTTTTATGAGATTTTAACTTCGATCCTCCCCGTAACACCCAAATTACTTTTCCGCTGCGACAAACTTAAATTTAGGGGTGTTACATAATGTTTCTTGAGATCAATCATAAATGGGTGATGTAAGCATGTAAGGTCATTTTACACTCCTATATTGGCTTCCTCTCTACAAGGCTTAGAGTCAACTACCTTTGTCCTAAGACTACCCGGACTATATGGGTTGATGGGTGGGTCGGCTCCTCTTTTGTCTCCTAGATGTATATCTAAGAATGGAAAGTTGTGTGAAGATTAAGGTTTTGGTTCATCAACACTAGGTAATTCCCTAGAACTAAGAGTAAGGTTATCACTAGAAGTATTCAAACCTATATCCTCTAGTGGTTTTTGGTACAAGGGCTCTACCTCTATTGGGGCTCCTATAGTCTCTTTTACATCTTTCGGGTAAGTCACGGGTGGTGTGTATTCCTCAAGTGATGATGGGAGTTGTGGGGTACTTTGTAGATTTGTGTTATTTACCTCATCCTTCCTTATCTCAATATCATCTATATCCTCATCATGTGTTCCTTGAGATTCCAAGTCATTGATCATAAAACCTAGGTCTTTTTGCTCAATATGATCATGCTCGGCTAAATCCTCCATAATTGTTTCTTCAAGTTGTGATGTATACAAACCAATCAATTCATTGAACTCATGGTTCACGGTTAGGAGGCTTTTCTCAAAATTTTTCCAAAGGGTCTTACTAAAAGGAATTGATCCTAACAATGATTGTTTAATATAGGCCACACATGCGCATAACTCATCAAACCTATCAAACTTTACACCCATCTCCTCTTGTATATATCTAAGATCACTTAAAAATTCATTGGAGCAACAGGAAGCAAATCTATACGAGTAAACTAATTGTTCCTCATTTGTTAATGATCTAAATGGAATTTCATCCGCCATCGAGACAAATGAAAATGGTTTTACAAACAAAGGCACAAAGAAGAAGATAGACTAAAGAAAACCTAAAAATAAAAATAAAAATCTTACTAGAAAGGAATCTAGCAAGTAGACTTAATAAAAAGAAATTATAACCTAGACAATAACTATTCCCCGGGCTGCGGCGCCAAAAATTTGATACGTGGGAATCGCACCAGGCTTTACCTCTTGAGGGATCTCGAGAAGCTTACAACCCCCACCAAGCAGTGTACCTGATTGTTGTAGTATAGTATAGTGACAAGTACCGGAGGATTGATCATTCAACTCAGGAATAGTGTCGCTAGGATTAGAAAGCCTAAAATCTAGGTCTAGAGGTGAGGGATGATTCTTTTTGTATTTTTATATTTTTATAAAAGTAATTAAAATCTCGGGTTTTTAGAAGAGTGGGCGGAATTAGTTGCTAGTCAACTAACCCAATAACTAAAGATGCAATCAAAATAAAATAACAAAAATGTAAATAAAACTAATTACTAATGTGGTGTGAACAATGAATGGGAAAATTGTGTTTACTTAGATTTCATTACTCCCTAGATATCTTTTACAGGTTGATAGTTTGTTACAATTGCGTGGATGACGGGTTATATTCCTTAATACCATTTGTGGGGTGGCGTACGTACTTCCCCAACTCTATAAGCTCCTACTTCACTCCTATGTCGATCCTGCAAGAAGCTCCTAACATGGGATCATTAGAATTCGCTCATGCATTAAATACAACCATAAAAACCTAGTACGCATTGGTTCATGTTTCTTAATACGTTCAAGCATGTTACCCTATGGAAGTCTGCCAGTTTTCTTAAGCCTAACATCGACCCATAATCAACATCTAGGTTTCACTACATCTGAGCAAACACACAAGAGATCTAGCCTAGCATGTTAAGATCAAGACAAGCGTAAGATATATTCAAACTAAGGGTGAGCATGGTCCAAAAACCGGACCGGACCGGACCGGACCGAGGACCGAGAACCGGAAAAACCATAGACCGAGACCGGACCGAATGTGGTCGGTCCGGTTCGGTCCAGTCCGGTCTTCAGTCGGTCCGGTCCAATTAGGCATATTTTGGCACGTTTTTTTCGGTTTTTTGGTCGGTCCGGACCGGACCGGACCGAGGACCGATTTAGCCAAAAAGCCTAGACCGAGGACCGGACCGAATGTGGTCGGTCCGGTCCGGTCCGGTCCAGTCCGGTCGGTTTTGTCGGTCCGGTCCATCCGGTCCGTTTGCTCACCCTTAATTCAAACAACACATAGACATATTGAATGAATTGAAAGGATACGTATCTTAATTGAACATGAAAGGTTTCAAAGGGTAAAAACCCTTGAAAGTACAGTGAAAATCGTGCTAGGGTTTCTTCAAGTTATCCCTCTAATTGTCCTCCCTTAATGAATGAAAATTACAAAATTATATATAGGTTTTCCATTGTGACGGCGTCAAGAAGAAATATCTGACGCCGTCAACTCGCCGCCTATAGTAATATCGGATTGCCTAGATCCAGATCTGACGCCGTCAAGTGCAAATTTTCTCTGGGCCATCACACGTAATGGGACCATGACGGCCTATGGTGACACCGTCATGTCTCTAGTGTAAAAACTCTCTGGATCGTCACGGACTCTATCCACTTCACCTCTTGTTTTACTCTTGACGCCGTCATGTAGAACTTTGTGACGCCGTCAGGTACTGTTCCCAGCAAGGAAAATTAAGACTTTGCCATTTTCTTCACTTTTATGCTCCAAAAATGTCCAAAATGCTTCGTTTTCCAGAATTCACCCCAAAAGTACCTAAAATCACAAAAGGAACGATTTAGGGCAATATTTGATCAAATAAATTCAATTCCGGGCTTAAATGACCCCCTAAAAACGGATCATTTTTCGCCTCATCAATTACCTATTCCACAAGGAGTATGGAAAAGCATCTCTATGGATTTCATTGAAGCATTACCTAAATCTCAGGGCAAAGATACTATTTTGGTGGTGGTGGATAGACTAAGTATGCTCATTTCATTGCTTTGTCTCATCCTTTCAATGCTGCACAAGTAGCTCAAGCATTTTTGGATTCAATTTATAGACTCCATGGATTACCTGAATGCATAGTATCTGACAGAGACAAGATCTTCATGAGCAGATTCTGGAAGGAAATTTTCAAGTTGTTGCAAGTCAAACTCACAATGTCAACCTCATATCATCCACAAACTGATGGGCAATCAGAGGTGGTGAATAGATGTTTGGAAGGTTATTTGAGGTGTATGGTAGGAGAACAACCAAAAGAGTGGTCTAGATGGTTGGCTATGGCAGAGTTGTGGTACAATACAAATTACCATACCTCAATCAAATCAACACAACACCTTTTGAAGTATTGTATGGACAAGCACCATCAATCCATGTGCCATATTTGGGTGGTGAAAGTAGGGTGGAAGCTGTGGATAGGACACTGAGAGCCAGGGAAGAGGCCATTAACATTCTCAAGTTTCATCTACAAAGGTCTCAAAACAGAATGAAACAACAAGCTGATAAGAATAGAACTGAGAGAAGTTTTGAGCAAGATGATTGGGTATTGCTTAAACTGCAACCTCACAGGAAAGTTACCATTAGACAAGGTAAGCAAAATAAGTTCTCTCCAAAATATTATGGTCCCTTTAAGGTGATTGAGAAGGTGGGAGAGGTAGCTTACAAGTTGTCACTGCCAGTTGAATCACAAATCCACAATGTCTTCCATGTGTCCCAGCTTAAGAAGTATAGAGGAATTGTACAAGATGACCAACCAGTTGTTTTGCCTCAGTGTGATGGTTCTCGAATGTTGGTCATACCACCTATAGCTGTGTTGGATAGAAAGATGGTGAAGAAAAATAATGTTGTGACAGTTTATGGCTTGATTCAGTGGGCTAATGGAGATAAGGATGATGCTACTTGGGAGCCATTGGAAGACTTAGTCAAACGTTTTCCAATGTTTGATATCAGTTCTTGAGGACAAGAACAGTTTAAAGGGAATGGATTGACACTAGTAAAGAGTATTTGGATAGCAGAGTGGCACGTGAGGTGCACATGACCAGTCTTTGACTGTACATGTGAGGTGCACGTGAAATCTCCCTCAGCTCACCCAAATACCATAACTGATTTTGGCGCCATTCCTCTCTTTTAAATACTTCTCACTTGTAATTCATTTACTAAGCTTTTGATGAATAATATCTTTCTTCCTCTTGATTCTGTTATCTTCTACTTCCATAACTACCATCTAACTAACAATCCATTTTCCCGCCAAAACTAACAATAATCCTTTCGAGTCCATTTCTAATTTCATATGAATTCTGAGTTTGTTGTTGCCTTCTACCAATTCCATTTGTGAATTCTAGAAGTGTTGTATATCAAAAACTTGATGGACGACAAATTCACAATGAACGGGTCATGTAAGAAACCCTAATATATTTTTATTAAGCAGTACTTCTCAAGTCATTCAAGTTGTATATTACAAGTTTGATATGGAGATACGATACCTGGATCTGCTAGTTTAAGAACTTGTATAACGTTGTTTATTCAAGCTCATATTCCTTAAGTTTATCCAGTCACTGGATCTTAACTGGCATAGCAAGTTGTTGTTTTGGGCTTATTGCTACAATTGGAACCAAACATTCGACAAGAAGCAAGAGCTGAGCAACTAACAAAACAACTAAATAGTTACATAACTTGCAATATGAAACACATATGTTACACATTTATTTATTTATGCTTTAACAAATCACACATTCTTCACATAAGTACATAACTTAAACTGTAGTAAGGCCAGAAAATCAACAAGAGGTACATCATTTATTTATCAAGAATATCATAAAACATGATTGCAAGTCTGCAACTCCTTGCCCATAGCGCGGTCATTGAACTTAGCCGATTGCAGGAACTTGAACGACGATCCCATGAGAGTTCACCCTGACCCGCACACGGTCACAACGGAAGTCGCCAATCACTGGAGCTCCGTTCAATATAACAATTGCATCTACAAGCGGATTCTCTCTCTCAATTGTAGCTGCAGCAGCTTCTCCTGTTGCCCCTACCAACTCAGGCCATGAACTCTTTCCTGTATCAGATATCCAAACACCAACATTGTATATAAAAATAGTCGAATAAAGTGGAAATTAAAAAGTGAAACTAACTAATATGATTTTACCTTGGCAGTCTGTCATTTCTTGTATGAGCATTTATGTACATGTAGAATCGGGGTATAAATACATGTGAAGATGTCCGGTGTGGGTTGTACATTATGCATCAAGGGTTGTACTTTGACCTTTGCGTTTTTCAGCAGTTCCATTTGGATTGGCAACCGCAAAACCCAAAGTCCAACCTTTTTTTGTCAAAATTGAAAAGTCAATATTGCCAATTTTGTTGACTTTCTAAATTTCAGCCATCACTTCATCATTCTACGTTTGAGTTGCATTAGATAATCAATAGTTTCTAATTACAGTAATGAAATCAGGTGATCAGTGTACGGAAGGTGTATGCGAGTTAAACTAAATCTTCGCTCTATCTTTTGTATATTGATTATCCGGAGTTAGCATTTCCAGCACATATCTGAGAAATCAATTAACAAGGCAATCAATGAGGAAGAGCCCTGTTAATTCTACAGAGTTCCTAAAGCATAAAAAGAAAAGGAGATTTAAGGGCAGTGTGGTCTAACAACGTCATCAGTCAAACGACTCATTATGGAAAACAGTATTGTTCCAAGATTGATTTTATTTATTAACTAACACCCGCATGCATGCATCAAAACAAGGCAAATGTGGGTAAACCACATGATACATGGCTGGTCAAACCATCTTGCAAGGGTATTCATGCCTTAGAAGAAAATTTCCAGGCAATGTAGTCATGGGCTTATGGTTTTGGTGAATTTTAAGGTGAATAATAGCTGTTAGGTGTTTGCAACAGCTGCAATTGTATTGCTTGCTCTGTATTGGTTCTGAATTTTAGTGCAGTCCCTGTATTGGAAGGATTGGGCATATCCATAGTCTTTTACATATTTGTTTGTAACATTGAGTTCATAATATTTAAATTCACCTTTTTCACAAAAAAAAAAAAAAAAAAAAAAAAAAAAAAAAAAAAATCTTTGTTTTATAGCATTTCCGTTTGGTTCTTAATTTTCCATTTCAGGCCAAATCCTTGTTTCACCAAGTAAATGGGGCTCTTATCATATCTTTCTCATCTCACATCATAGAAATGGGACCATCAAAATCAAAAGTTAAACAGCCTACACAATGGGCAGACACTGGTTCAAGGTAAGGTAGTTAGTTGATATAAACTATGAATTTGGGTCCTTTGCATGTGTTGTTGGGCTTGAATTCATGTGACCACTCACAAACAGGAACTTAGGTGGAATGAGTATGTGGGTTGGTGATGGGTCAAAATGAGTAGTCTTAAGTATGGATTGGGATGACCTAAAACAACACTTCTATCCATTTAAAGATATACAAACGATGTGTGTTGCCGTGTTGGTATGATTAGAGATTACATTATTTCAATAATACTAAGATACTTTGAATAAACAGATTTAGGAGGTTTTATGCATTAAAAATACTCATAGGGCGACTTTTGACCCATTTCCTTTTTTGATATTTCCTTTAATTTACCCTTCAGTGATATAACATAACCGGGATCAGCCCATTCATAAGTAAATGTGTCGACTTTATGAGATCTCGCCTTTTTTTTTTTTTTTTTTTTACCTTTGTAGCATGTGTAATGGCCCAAACCTTACATATTAACTATATACTAATGGTCTTGTTAAGAACTCTCATGCGTTTATAGTACTATTATCGGATGCATCCTCCTGGCCCCAAAAATGTAACATGTGTTAATGACTAGTTTCTCTTCTCATGATATAGTTCAATTATATTTACAAGTGTGATTGTCACGAAATTTAAAGGATAACTAAGGTCTAGGCTGTCCAAGAACAAATATTTTGGAGAAGATATCATCTTCCATCGGCTATAAAAATATGTATGTTATCGAACTTGGGCCACAGATGTTTAATGATCCAGATTAGCTGGGCAGGCCAGACTCCAGACCAGATCCTTTTTGGTTCCAGCTTGATTTAGTATATATATAGAATTGTAAGATCCGAAAAAATTCACATGCACTACAAAAAATTTGCCATTTGAGAGTGGACGTATGAGGTGGGCGACTGCCCACAGCCTCATATTTCGAGAGCCTCCAAAATTCACCTCATATATTAGTACTAAAAATGTCATTAGGTGAAAAAGTTCCTTTTAACAAGCTCTTGGATGCTGACATTCTCGGGGTCAAAGGTTTTATCATCCGGCTATTTTTTCATTATTCCTTTCACTTGATTTGTTGGATCATTTCGTATGCATTTGTGAGCTAAGCCATCTCAAAAAAATAAAAATAATAAAAAAAAATAAAAAAAAAATAATAAATAAATAAAAAGCATTACAGGTGTACAACAAGTTTAGGACAATCATATGAAATCAAAGATTAATGGTGCGTTTGGTATGCTGGGAGGAATGACAATGGGTATGAGTTTGATAGTACTCAACTATGAAAGTTCCATTCCCCACTCTCTAGCCATATATGGAGTATGGAAAATAATGGACTTTCATAGTCAAAGTTGTGGGCCCAGGCACCCTAAACAAACACCAACTATCACTTTCATAGTGATAGTTGATTCCCAGGAATGGGTACCAAACGCACCCTAAAAGGTAACTTTTTTCCTTATTATTTAAAAAAAATTTGTTATTTTTACGTAAAATTTGCTATCCATTTTAGAGCAAATTGACTCAAAGATTTGGTTATAGCTTTTACATCAGATAATACAATAACAATGAATTTTTTTACATACTAACCAGTTTTTATTGTATCTAACAAATAGTTGAAACATTTATTTAGAATTGATGGCTCACTTTCGCTCTGCATCTTCGAATTCTCAGAGATGTCCCTGTTTGTTATTACATATCCGGCAAGCTTTACATAATTTCATATTTTAGTTTATCTAGAAGAAAATGCGTATGTTCTGCTACTTAAAGCTTGAAACACAAAAGCTCATCGAGTCATTGAATCTCAACCGACATGGAGCACCTAAAATTCAGTACCATTTCAAGTATGTCATACTAGTAACTAACACCAAACATTAGACAATAATAAAGAACCAATTTACGACGAGGTATATGTTACTCGATCGATATATTTATTCATGCATACGTACATCGTACATTGTTAAACCCTTAAACAACACCGGATAGCTTAAACAGTTGTGTAGCCACAATATTGATAATTTGATATATAGGAAATACATCATTTATTGATCATGAATACTAAATACATACAAGCTGACCGTGGTCTGCTCAGAAATTGGTGACTATGCATGCTTAAGTAATTTTGGGAGATCGAAGGACAATTCCACTAGAGTTTACCCACACCCACACACGATCACATCGGAAGTCCCTAGTCGTCGGAGTTCCGTCCAGTAACACGATCGCATTCACAAGTGGATTCTCTCGCTCAATCGTAGCTGCTGCAGCTTCTCCGGTCGCCCCTACCAACTCGGGCCATGAACTCTTTCCTGTGTCATATATTCAAACACAAAATAATAAGGAAAAAATGCTCAAATTATCATGCAAAAATATAAAACGCTAGAGGAGGTTATTGAATTTTGTTACCTTGGCAGTCTGACATTCTTGCATGAGCATGGAAGAACATGGAAAACGTGGTGCTTAAATAGACGTGAAGAGGTCGAGTGTGGATTGTACATTATGCACCAAGGGTTGTACTTTCACCTTTGCGTTTTTTCAGCAATTCAATATAATTTGGGTTGGCAAAAGCCAAAAAGTCCAACCTTTTTTGTCAAAATTGAAAAGTCAATATCGCCACTTTTGTTGACTATCTAAATTTGGATAATCAATATTCAATAGTACGTTTCTAATTACAGCAATGAAATCAGGTGATCAGTGTACGGAAGGTGTATGCGAGTTAAACTAATGTAACATTTTGAAACTTCACTCACAAACACGTACTTTATATTCTCGATCTCAAAAAAGAGCAGATTTGTGCAGATACATCATATGCACAAGAGTGTATTATTCTGTTATGACAGAAGCCCGACACTAAAATATCAAAAACACTTAAAAGAAACGGAAAATAAACTACAACAAACACATATAATTTTCGAGTGTTGTGTAACGAATTCACTAAGCGGGTACGAAATTGCGAGAGAGTTAAATTAGCAATTCATTCATTATATTTCTATTATAACTATTTTTTTTCGCAATGCGCGGGTATCCAACTAGTTAAATTTAATACACAATTACTAATATGATATATAAATTTAATATAATCAAAGTACAAATCCGAATACAAGATGAAACAGGATTAGCTTCGTTTTGGTTATTCCAACAAGAGGTATGCAAATTGATTGGGAAATCCGCTGGGTACCTTATAGCAAAAGCAAAGAAGGTTAGAATCTCAAAACTTGATATGTTAAATGAAATATCAATATATGAATAGCCTATTTGACACTTTTATAACCATGAATAGGATTTAGATAATGCTTCGTATCCTGAATATCTGAATGTTATAATGAACAAAGATTATGTTTTGAAACTACGTACTAGTTTCTGGATACAATTTGGAGAACAACTACCACATGTTCACAGCTAATAAGATAACTGATGATGAAGATGTAATCAAGTTTGCCATTGCAAAACCAATTGATAAGGTATGTATAATACATGTAATCAAGTTTTATATCTTAATACCTTTTGTCCGACCATTGTAGCATGTGTAATCGCCCAAACCTTACATATTAACTACATACTAATGGTCTTGTTAAGAACTCTCATGAGTTTATAGTACTATTATCGGATGCATCCTCCCGGCCACAAAAATATAACATGTGTTAGTGTAATATAGATAAAAGTATATGGGTAATTTGTGAACTTTCCATTATCAACTCAGATGAAAGAAACCAAGTAAATCAGTTGCATTTCTCTTGTTATGTAATTATTTCTGCTCTAGTTTTGTAGTTTATCTCTTTAAGATCATTTGTATACATAAAGATTTATGTTTCAGCCCTCCCAATAAAAAAGTTCATGTTCCGTCTATGTTGCCCACGGCCTTAATTTTTGAGAGCCTCCAAAATTCACCTCATATATTTGTACTAAAAATGTCATTAGGTGAAAAAGTTCCTTTTAACGAGCTCTTGGATGCTGACATTCTCGGGGTCAAAGGTTTTATCATCCGGCTATTTATTTCATTCTTTTCACTTGATTATCACTTTGTTGGATCATTTCGTATGCATTTGTGAACTAAGCCATCTCAAAATATTTCAAACAAAAAGCATTATTACAGGTGTACAACAAGTTTTGGACAATCATATGAAATCAAAGATTCAAATGTAACTTTTTTACTTATTATTTGAAAAATAATCGTTATTTTTACATAAAATTTGCTATCCATTTTAGAGCAAATTGACTCGAGCATTTGGTTATAGCTTTTACATCAGCTAATACCATAACAATGAAATTTTTTACATACTAACCAGTTTTATTGTATCTAACAAATAGTTGTTGAAACATTATTTAGAAGTGATATTTGAGGAATCACCATCGCTCAACATCTTCAAATTCTCGGAGATGGCCCTGTTTGTTATTACATATCCGGCTAGCATTACATAATTTCATATTTTACTTTATCTAGAAGAAAATGCGTATGTTCTGCTATTTAAAGCTTGAAACACAAAAGCTTATCGAGTCATTGAATCTCAACCGACATGGAGCACCTAAAATTCAGAACCATTTCAAGTATGTCATACTAGTAACTAACAGCAAACATTAGACAATAATAAAGAACCAAATTACGACGAGGTATATGTTACTCGATCGATTTATTTATTCACGCATACGTACATCATACATTATCAAACCCTTAAACAACACAAGATAGCTTAAACAGTTGTACGTGTAGCCATAATATTGATGTATAGGAAATACATCGTTTATTGATCATGAATACTAAATACATACGAGCTGACCGTGCAGTGATCAGCTCAGAAATTGGTGACTATGCATGCTTAAGTAATTATGGGAGTTCGAATGACAATTCCACAAGAGTCTACCCACACCCACACACGATCACATCGGAAGTCCCTAGTCACCGGAGTTCCGTCCAATAGCACGATCGCATGCACAAGTGGATTCTCTCGCTCAATCGTAGCTGCTGCATCTTCTCTTTTTGCCCCTACCAACTCGGGCCATGAACTCTTTCCTGTGTCATATATTCAAACACAAAATAGTAAGAAAAAATGCTCAAATAATCATGCTAAATATAAAAGGGTAGAGGAGGTTATTGAATTTTGTTACCTTCGCAGATTGACATTCTTGTATGAGCATCGAAGAATATGGAAACGGGGTGTTTAAATAGACGTAACCAGGCTTAGACCACCACGTGTAATAAGAAGCACCCAAGGCCACATTCACCACCATAGCTTTTTCTCTCTACAACCAATTTTACTACTAACTTAGTGTAATAAGACAACGGACTTCACCATTATTATGTAACCCACTTAAACACAAGTATGCCACACATAAACCATTTAATAAAAACACTTACACACGCAACAAACCTCACACTACTCGATCGTCTGCACGACCGAGTCTTGCTTTCTTCCCATCCAAGATGCGTACTTAAGGGTGGCCGTGATAGTGATCGACGTGTCTTCGGGGTGCCACATTGGCAATGCACGCTTCTTCATTTTCACTATTACGGATGGTCTTAAAATTGAGTAGGTTCACAAATTAAGTTTTTTAAGCTACAATAATATAAAGGAAAAAAATGAAAAGAAAAGCGTGATTTTAATTAAAATGATTGAGTTTAATAAAAATTATGTCTATTTCACAAACTAACGGATCAAATAAGTAATTTTACAAACACAATCTTTTTACACTGAACGTATTTACGAAATTTGGTATTTTTTACAAAAAAGTTAGCACTACAAATCAAAATTTTATAAAGGTCTCGTGACTTCAGAGGACCCATTCCGTCATATTTGTATATTTTTGAATAGTGTTCGGTAGGCAAAAATGCAAAAGTCCAAATTTTTAGTCAAAGTGAAAAGTCTAAATTGCCATTACAATCTTATCTTCATTCTATGATTGAGTTGTATCTAATTATGATACTATTTTTTTTTTTTTTTTCAAAAGGCCAAAATAACATTAAAAGATTAGAAAATTACTGTTGGAAATTTTCTTAAGAGCAAGATGTTTCCGATTTGCACATTGCATTGGATGCAAAAACATTTAGTTTCTAGCCAAATGATACAAGTTTAACAATAACATGTTTTTCCTTATCAATAATAAAAAAGGTTGATGTAAAAGATAAAAATATAAAGTTTCATGTGTTTAAGTATTATTTATTATATTATTAATGTTGAAAAGGTATTAAGATATAAAACTGAATAGGTTTAAAGGATATTTTGTGCCATCAGTAACATTAATGGTGTAAATTAATAAGCATATAGTTTGATAAAATATGTATTAAAGTTTAACAAAATTGAAGGGGGTTAAAATCTAAAGTCTAATGAGGACTACTTTTGTCGTAGTGCTAATATCGTAATCTATTTATAAAATGTCATTGGAGAACACAAAATAATAAGAAAAAATGCTCAAATAATCATGCTAAATATAAAATGCTAGAGGAGGTTATTGAATTTTGTTACCTTGGCAGTCTGAATTTCTTGCATGAGCATAGAAGAACATGGAAAACGTGGTGTTTAAATTTATGTAAAGGGGTAACGAATAAATTGTACTTACGTGTTCAGTGATGTAGAATGGATTGGCATTAATAGTAATTGAGAACATACTGGACAACATTGATTAAAGAGATCTTATCAACAACTTTGCTTTCAAAAATGCAAGATCTGCATTATTCACAAAAAAATTTGCACCATACATAAAACTATTTGTGAAACTAATTTGTAGTTACTACTTTATCTTTTTTTCTGGGAATACCTGGCACGACTTCATCAATTTTAGTAATCTTTTTTACAAGTATTTCAACAATTCATGTTTAAGGGGTCTCATTTGCCTAGCCGAACATGACACCCAAAATCCACGGGACGGCTCTAAGATCTGTTAAAGTTTAGTTCAAAAGGATTGACAAAAATAATATTACACGTTTGTTATGATTAAAACATTTTGTAGCAATTGCTTAATCTGACGCATCTTACAAAACGTTGGTGTCTTTACAAAAGTCGATTTATTTCATTTTTCCAAAAACACTTTCGCTCAGTTCTCGAGTTTTATGTGAAGAGAAATGGAAAAGAATTGGAAAGGGACAAAAAGGGAAAAGGAAAGTAAGGGCATGTTTGGTACAAAGAGTCAATGATGAGGAAATGGAAATCAATTCATTTCTTATGTTTGGTACCTCAAAAGAATAAAAAGGTGGAGAATTGTAACTCATAAGATTTAGTTCTTTGTATTTTGTGGAGAGTTGGTTTCCCATCCTTCTGATAAAGAAATGAATTCTTTCCAAACTAAATAATAATAATAATAATAATAATAATAATAATAATATGATAAGAATATAATAATAATAATAATAATAATAATAATAATAATAATAATAATAATAATAACAAAGATTTCTTGAGTCAATTATCTGGTATTACCAAACACTGGAATTTATATTGAATTTATGTGAGAACTCATTTCTGTGATTTGATTTCTGCAGTTCATTTCATTTCTCTTAATTTCACTCTACCAAACTTTCCCTAAGTGTTAATTGTTATGTTCTTGAAATAGAGGAAAGAAAAAGGAAAATAATCATAATCATGTTCTTGAGTGGAGGAAAAAGGAAAATAACTTGGTAAAATTACATATATGCCCTTTAATTGTTAATACAAAATGTTTTAAAAAATGTATATTAGTTTTTATACAATAACAATTTCTCTTTCCTTTTTCTTTCCTCCCAAAAGTAGGAGGAAGATTTATTTAATAAAACTTCATCCCTATTTCCTTTTCACTTCCCTTTCCTTCCTTAAAGGAAAATTCAAGAACACAAAAACCTATCAATTTCTTTTCCTTCCTCTTCCTTTCCAACTCGAGAACTGAGCATTTGTGATTGAGCAGGTTGTTAATGATATCAAAATTACTTCAAACTAATCTTAGAATCTCGTGTTTAGATACATTTATAGTATATTCTTTTGGGCTTGTTAAAAAGGAGACTCATACTCAAGTTAAGCGTATGGTAGATAATTTGAAGCATCAAGATTTTTATGTGCTACAACCATGCGTTAAATGGCTAAAATGAGTGGCTAAGTTTAGTCCCTCAATCTCCATGTTTTTTTGTTTAAAAAATAACTCACCTCATAGATATAGCAAAAGATCTCGCACTTTCTCTTTTTGTACTGATGCGTGGGAATTACACCAGGCTTTACCTCTCGAGGGATCTCGAGAAGCTTACAACCCCCACCAGGCAGTGTACCTGATCGTTGTAGTATAGTATAGTGACAAGTACCAGGGGATTGATCGTTCAACTCATGAATAGTGTCGTTAGGATTGAAATTAATCTAACTAGGTCTAAAGGTGAAGGATAATTCTTTTTGTATTTTTATATTTTATGAAAAGCAAGTAAAAATCTCGGGTATTGGAAGGAGGGGCGGAATTAGTTGCTAATCAACTAACCCAAAAGCTACTAATCAAACTAATGAGCAAGAAAAATAAACTAAGGTCCTACAAGATAAGTGAAGCATGTCTACCTATGATATGTTACTCCTTGCTAGCTATCCAATTCTACCTATCGAATTGTCACACCTTGTTTTAATTGACGGGTTGTATTCCTTAATACCATTCGTGGGGTAGCGTACGTACTTCCCCAACTCTATAAGCTCCTACTTCACTCCTATGTCGAGCCTGCAAGAAGCTCCTAACATGGGATCATTAGAATTCGCTTATGCATTAAATACAACCATAATAACCTAGTACGCATTGGTTCATGTTTCTTAAGACGTTCAAGCATGTCACCATTGGAAGCCTGCCAGTTTTCTTAAGCCTAACATCGAATACAATCAACCAAACAAAAGACAATAGGAATCAAGAATTATAAGCTAAATCAATTAGACCTATCGAAGTGTCACACCCTAATTGATGAAGATAGACACAAACATCAACAAGGAATCAATAAGATCTAATCAATTATATACAAGTTTCACACAATCATGAGTAGACACAAGGTGAATTAGCCAAGCATAATTAATAAAGAACAAGCAACAATAATGATAATTGAAGACATGAATTAAGATAGAATCATCAAACCATTACAAGATGTTTATGGAGTGATTGAAACCCTCTAAATTGCTGGAAAAACACCTACCTAAACCCAGGAATCGACCTTAGGGTTTAGGGCTTACAAAAAGTGAAGTTATCATGTTATATTTATAGGCAATGTTTCTGTCGGCAAGGCTTGACGGCGTCATGACCAACTTTTCTTCACCAAATTGTAGATCTCTTCGTCCTCTTCGCGTGGGCTTTTGAATCACCTAAATCCGAGTCCGTATGCAAAAGTTATGACCAAAACAATATCAGCTACTCCGCGCGCAAGTTTTGACAAGTTAACACGTGACGGCCTACGTGACGCCTTCAGGAAATTTTCTAGGCCATCACTCTTTAATTTTACACATGACGGCCTTGGGTGACGCCGTCATCTCCAATGCACAAAACTTTCTGGACCGTCACGGACTCTATCCACTTTACCTCTTGTTTTACTCTTGACGCCGTCATGTAGAACCTTGTGACGCCGTCAGGTACTGTTCCCAGCAAGAAAATTAAGACTTTGCCATTTTCTTCACTTTTATGCTCCAAAAACGGCCAAAATGCTTTCTTTTCTAGAATTCACTCCAAAAGTACCTAAAATCACAAAAGGAACGATTTAGGGCAATATTTAATCAAATAAATTCAATTCCGGGCTTAAATGACCCCCTAAAAACGGATCATTTTCCGCCTCATCATATACCCTTACACTTTAGATTTGCTTGTCCTCAAGCAAATGCGCTTTTATTCTAATCAAAATACAAGTTATGGGTCATTTAACACTAATATAAAAGTAATTACAACAAATAATTGTTCAACTAAAGACCAAAAACAAGCACAGAGGTCATACACTAGCACCTCACAAATAGTGTTTAGATACTCACATCTCTCGGGTGTAATAAAGTATATATCACAATATGGAAATGGAAAACATCTCTCACTACCTGTCATAGCAAAATAGATTATCATAGGCTTGGGAAAGGATCAAACCTCCACCACATGGCGTAAGCACCTAGGATAAACTATCAAAGAGGTCTTTCAAATGGTTATAACGTTAGGTGTAGGGATATAGAATACACAGTTTTGTTGGATAAAGGCAATCTTTACTGGTGGCAAGTTAATCATCTTGGTTAATTACATGTACAATATGGCGTTGCTAAGCCAAGACTAGACTCGACTTAAGCTAATAAATCGAAAATAACAAAAACATAAAATAACATAGAATGAAACGGGATGGTAATCCGTATGTTTTTTTTTTTTTTTTTTTTTTCACTTTTCTCTTTTTCTATTTTTTTTTTCTTTTTCTTAATTTTTTTTTCGATTTTTTTTTTTTTTTTTTTACATACACTCTTACCCTACCATCCAAAATAATACATCATAGGAAATGAACATTCCCCTTACACCTGAATTTTTACATACTTTACAATAAATAATCTAATTACTCGAATTAAGATAATCAAAACATTTGGAGTACTTTTAAGATTAACTCACATATGGGGGTAATAAATGATGTTCTTCCCCATTACTCTATAACATAAGTACTTTACCCATGAGTCCCAATCGTCCCAAAACAATATGTACAAGATATGACTCGACTTAGCAACCATGTAATTAATTAGATAATTAACTAAGGGTTTAAATAAATAACAATAATGCACTAAAGATGAGTACATACACGGAAGGCTAAGGCGATTTGGGTGTACATTTAAGTGGGTTGTAACAAATTCTTTCTTTAAGTAAGATGCTTAAAGTTAGAAACGAAAAGATAGGCTCGGAGGGGTGTACTAGGGGTTTCGTGTATTAAAAATGAGTACAACGCTAAGGTGTGGGAAAAATTAGTTGACTTTACTAGCCAAGTAATATGACTTAAATGATTAAGTAATTATGATACGGGTTTAACACAATGGTGAACCTAATGCCTCTTATCATGTAGTAAATCCTACCACACAAATGTAGTCTCACTATCGGTCTTGGAATGTATCACTAACGCAAGTTCTAGAATCTAAATGCTACCGGTACACTCATAAGCACTAATAGTGAATGCTTTTCCTATCAAATCTAAAGGCGAACCTCACATATTTTGGTGGAAAATTTTTCTAAATGATACGGTTTTGTGCTAGTCATATGACTCCTATCCATGATACGCTAGCTAAGGCTAAAGTTTCACTCCTAAATATTGTAAAAAAAAAAAAAAAAAAAAAAAAAAAAATGGCGCTAAAATTACACTAACAAGTATTTCTCTTAGTTTTATTACACACCTACCATCAAACAAACAAACTCAAGTGCAAGTGTATCCTATAAGGTATCATCCTTTACCCTCCCCTTACACTTAGGATGAACATTGTGCCCAATGTTCAATTAAAGAATTTAAAAGTGAAATAGGTAAAAGAATGAAATCAAATACTCCCCTGATTCGTTCGGTGTGGATAGTGTGGTAACAAGGTTAGATCTTCCTCCAAGAAAATGAACATTCAAAGCTTCCCTTCCAGAAAAATAAATCATCTTCTTGTCCAATATAACCTGTTAAACCTGAGAAAACAAACACAAAAACCCAAAGCATCAAACCGAACAAAGGAAACTCACAACTAGATGTAATTCTAGACTTAGGAATAAAAACAAAACAATTAAAGATATAATACTTGTGGAATGAATGTTTGCAGATTTCCTGGAGTTTATAAAACTAAAGAATCAACAAAAACTTTAAGAGTCCGGTATAAACAAAACTCGCAAAATTTTTCAGAATTTTTGTACCTGACGCCGTCATGTTATAACTCCTGAGGCCGTCAGAATGTTCCTGCAAAAATCTCATGTTAAGTTTCCGGCAAATTTCTGGAAAAACTTGTGTCCTACTTCCTAGAAAATCCTGCAAAACATCATTATGACTCGATACAAGCATTTGACTCAAACAATTACTAATATACATGTTCATTTAATATTGTTGTGGATCATGCTCAATTTCGTTCTTGTAAACAAATTTGGGTCTCCCCTTACACTTAGCTTTTGCAAAATACCTTTATATGTAATTAAGACGAAGTTAAAAATAAAATAAAGCATTTTCACAATTTACTTTGAAACATGAACCACAAACAACAAAAATAAAACATGCATACAGAAACAAATAAAATCAAACAAATAAACAAACAAACAAATGAATAAAGCTTGAGTTGCCTCCCAATAAGCGCTTGTTTTTTTTCGAGTCACGAGCCTGATTCTACCCTTATTTAACGGAAATAGGGGAGGTTTTCCCTACACTTTGAATTAAGTGCGGGTGGAAGTAGCGATACACACCCTTAGGGTGGAAATATGCCACGTGAGGTGAAGGGGGTGAGTGAATGGCTTCCTTCATCCTAAAACTACCCGGATAATATTGGTTGATGGGTGGGTCGGTTCCTCTTTTGTCTCCTATAAATATATCTAAGGATGGAAAGGTGTGTAAAGATTGAGGTTCCGGTTCATCAACACTAGGAAATTCCCTAAAACTAGGAGTAAGGTTATCACTACAAGTATTCAAACCTATATCCTCAAGTGGTGCCTGGTCCAAGGGTTCTACTTCTATTGAGGTTCCTATAGTCTCTTCTACTTCTTCCGGGTAAGTCACGGGCGGTGTGTATGCCTCAAATGATGGTCGGACTTCTGGGGTACTTAGTGGGCTTGGGTTTTCTGCTATCTCTTCCATCACATCAATATCACCTATGTGTTTATGTTGTATTATGGTAGTGCCTAACCATGACATGCAACTAGGTGGCTCAACTCTAACCTCGTGTGTGTCGTATGTTTTGGTGAAATCTATCCCGCTCATGCAACTAGGTAGTTCAACACTAACCATCTCATAATCTTGGTTTGATTCTAAGTTCATGTTCTTAGAAACTAGGTCATCTTGCTCATACGAATCCACCAATTCGTCGAGCTTATGGGTCATGGTTAGGAAGTTTTTCTCAAAATTCATCCAACGGGTCTGACTAAAAGGAATTGATCCTGATAATGATCGTCTAATAGAAATCACACATGCAAATAATTCATCAAACCCATCTAACTTTACCCCTAACTCTTCTTGGATGTCATAAAGATCACACGAAAAATCATTGGAATGATAGGAAGCAAATCTATTAGTGAAATATAGTTGTTCCTCTATTGTCAGTGATCTAAATGGAATTTCATCTGCCATAGTGACAAGTGAAAATGGTTTTACAAACAAAGGGCACAAAGAAAAAGATAGACTACAAGAAAGCTAATAAAAAGAAAATAAAAATCTCACTAAAAAGGAATCTAATGAGTAAACCTAATCAAAATAAATTCCAACCTAAGCAATAACTATTCTCCGGGCTACAGCGCCAAAAACTTGATGCGTGGGAATTGCACCAGGCTTTACCTCTCGAGGGATCTCGAGAAGCTTACAACCCCCACCAGGCAGTGTACCTGATCATTGTAGTATAGTATAGTGACAAGTACCGGGGGATTGATCGTTCAACTCAGGAATAGTATCGTTAGGATTGAAATTAATCTAACTAGGTCTAAAGGTGAAGGATGATTCTTTTTGTATTTTTATATTTTATGAAAAGCAAGTAAAAATCTCGGGTATTGGACGGAGGGGCGGAATTAGTTGCTAATCAACTAACCCAAAAGCTACTAATCAAACTAATGTGCAAGAAAAATAAACTAAGGTACTACAAGATAAGTGAAGCATGTCTACCTATGATATGTTACTCCTTGCTAGCTATCCAATTCTACCTATTGAATTGTCACACCTTGTTTTAATTGACGGGTTGTATTCCTTAATACCATTCGTGGGGTGGCGTACGTACTTCCCCAACTCTATAAGCTCCTACTTCACTCCTATGTCGAGCCTGCAAGAAGCTCCTAACATGGGATCATTAGAATTCGCTCATGCATTAAATACAACCATAATAACCTAGTACACATTGGTTCATGTTTCTTAAGACGTTCAAGCATGTCACCATTGGAAGTCTGCCAGTTTTCTTAAGCCTAACATCGAATACAATCAACCAAACAAGAGACAATAGGAATCAAGAATTATAAGCTAAATCAATTAGACCTATCGAAGTGTCACACCCTAATTGATGAAGATAGACACAAACATAAACAAGGAATCAATAAGATCTAATCAATTATATACAAGTTTCACACAATTATGAGTAGACACAAGGTGAATTAGCCAAGCATAATTAATAAAGAACAAGCAACAATAATGATAATTGAAGACATGAATTAAGATAGAATAATCAAACCATTACAAGATATTCATGGAGTGATTGAAACCCTCTAAGTTGCTGGAAAAACACCTACCTAAACCCAGGAATCGACCTTAGGGTTTAGGACTTACAAAAAGTGAAGTTATCATGTTATATTTATAGGCAATGTTTCTGTCGGCAAGGCTTGACGGCGTCACCCCGTAAAGAGTGACGGATTCATGACCAACTTTTCTTCACCAAGTTTTAGATCTCTTCATCCTCTTCGCGTGGGCTTTTGAATCACCTAAATTCGAGTCTGTATGCAAAAGTTTTGACCAAAACAATATCAGCTACTCCGCGCGCAAGTTTTGACAAGTTAACACGTGACGCCTTCAGGAAATTTTCTAGGCCATCACTCTTTAATTTTACACATGACGGCCTTGGGTGATGCCGTCATCTCCAATGCACAAAACTTTCTGGACCGTCACGGACTCTATCCACTTTACCTCTTGTTTTACTCTTGACGCCGTCATGTAGAACCTTGTGACGCCGTCAGGTACTGTTCCCAGCAAGAAAAATTAAGACTTTGCCATTTTCTTCACTTTTATGCTCTAAAAATGTCCAAAATGCTTCCTTTTCCAGAATTCACTCCAAAAGTACCTAAAATCACAAAAGGAACGATTTGGGGCAATATTTAATCAAATAAATTCAATTCCGGGCTTAAATGACCCCCTAAAAACGGATCATTTTTCGCCTCATCATGTACACTCACCGAACACACTTTCCTGAGGTCATACTTTCGGGTTTATCCCGAGGTAGGGGGTATGATCTATCTACATTCTACCACCTTCTTACCTAGCCTCGGTGGGACTCGGTATTGGTGTTGTTGTTGATAGATATAACAAATGAGTGGTTTAAATTTTGTAGTAATGGATCATTTAAGTAACACTTCTAAAAAAGTAGAATACTATTTTATATAATTTTGAGTAAATTATGCGGAGTTTATCTAAAAATACAGATGGAGATCTTGAAACTATTTTGTAGCCCCTAAGGTTAACAAAAATAACACCAACGGTTCCTAACTATGAAAACGAATAACATAAGGCCACCAATAGTCCTTCGACTTTGGAAAGAAACATAACTATGAACCAAAAGATAATCTCGATGTTACTTTGTGGAAAACGTGAAGGACCAAACTTGTAGAAACGAAACTCTACAACCGTTAGTTAGTTAGTTATTATAGTTAGATTTCTGGAATTAGGCGAAGGGACATGTCGTTTGGCATGTGACTATTCGAATAGACATGATGGTTGGAACACAACCATTCGACTAGTATAAGTACTTATGAATTTGTAACTTTACATTGGTTAGACGAAATAAATAAGTTATCTTTGTTTTAGTATTGTTTGCAAATCATCATTTCGACTCACAAGATCCAAACACATATCAGAATATTGGGACCAACATTTGGCATCAAGAGCCTTGTTTTGAAATCCACTCTCGTTACATCACAAAACCCAAAAACTTGTTTAACGAGAACCAGAAATAAACAAACCAGAAAAATCCACACTAAAATTTTGCAATTTCATGAATATACGCAATACTCTTGAACCTTGTTAGCGTTAGAAGAGATTGCCTAGATAACTTATGAACACAATAAAGCGTGTACAACTTTCTTAGTGTTGGATTTTGCAAACGGGAAGGCAACCAAACGAAGTTGTGCCTTGTTTTGTTGTGATCATTGGTATGCGACAACAGAACCAAAGAAGAAGGAGAAACAATTGTTTTCAGGATTTCTTGTTGGAGTTATTACACACGACAACAAAGAAAGGGCTTGTTGGTTTACTACAACGCGACAAGGGAGAAAAAGACGTCGGAAGGTTTGTGTATTTACCGAGATACACAAGAAGAAAAGGAAGCGCAGAAATTTACAAGAAGCGTTGCTTGGGCATATTTTTGAAAGGTATACCGGTTACAAACAATCAAGGATTGTTTAGGAGCGTTGGCAACACGAGAACAACAACATATAACGAAGAAAGCGGACTGATCACTCGCTGCAAAAGGAATACCGAAAAGGTATTGGGGTTGTTGGAAGGAACACGGTGTGGACAAAAAAGAAAAAGGAACGAGAAGATTATTGTCGTACAACGCATAGGAAGGAGACAAGCAACAACAGTGAACGACAAACAAAACCATTTTTTTTGTTTAGAAGTTGGGATAATATCGTTGGATATTAGTAAAAAAAAGGGAAAAGCAATCGAATTGCTTTGGTAGAAAGAAATACCGAGAGGTATTGGCAAAGAACTTGGAGCAGGAAAACAACGGCAAACATATTTTGTACGTGGCCAAAAAACACTAAGGGTGGATTTGGAGAAGAAAGCCGAGGCATAACAAGGGTCTAGGGCACGAATTGGAACCAAGTCGAGACGAACAAAAGAAAAAATGTGACGTGTGGTAATAGAAGAAGACGAGGAAAGAAAGGAAACGTGGTTGGTAAAACTCTAGTTACCGATACACAAGTGGGAACTTAAACGAGGTCATAAATTCATCATTTGGATTTCAATTATATGTTCATAGTATAGATATTTATTTTTCATACTATTAGGAAATCCCGAGAACTATATATTGATCCCGTATTACTAGGATTCCCGGATAACTATTTATGTTCCCGTAGTAGTAGGATATACCATACTGGTTAGATTTCCCATACAAATTAAAAGGTGAGGATCGTAAACACATCTAAGATGTCGGGTGGAGATGATGACACCAATATCAATAACACTATAGTAAAACCCATTACACCCATTACACAATACCAATGCCCTAAACTCAAAACCACAAACTACACTGTTTGGGCTATACAAATTAAGGTTATATTAGAGGCACATGGTTTATCGGAGACTATAGAACCTAAGGAAAACACCCAATTAGATGATAAGAAGGATAAGGCAACTATTGCCCTCCTATATCAAGCGGTGACTGAAGATGTGATATTACAAGTAGCAAGTTGTAAAACTGCAAGAGAATTATGGGAATCGTTAAGAAAGTGACACGTTGGAGAAGAGAGAGTGCAACAGGCACGATTACAATCACTGATGATTGAATTTCATACTCGTCAAATGAAGGAGGATGAAACGGTGGATGCATTTACGAACAAACTAAATGGTTATGCCACGAAGGCTAAAGAATTAGGAAAAACCATGGATGAGTCACTTTTAGTACGAAAACTATTAGATTCCACACCCGATAGGTTCATTCAGATAGTCACATCCATAGAACAGACAAGTGATCTAGAAGATATCACCTTAGATGAGATCACTGGAAAGTTAAAAGCATTCGAGGAAAGGATAAAACTCTGAAAGGGAGGACAAGCAGAAAGCCAGGATGACTTATTATTCGCACAAGGCGAACACTCTAGAAATAAGAAACGGTTTAACAAGAATAGGGGTAGATCAAACTACTCACGTGGAAACTGGCAAAACAAAGGAAATAGAGATAACTCGAATGGGGAAAATTCAACTCACCATGATAAGCCCAATAAGAATAGAGGTGAGTGGAATAATAAGAACAGAGGAAAATGTTTCAATTGCGGGAAACATGGACATTTTAAAAGAGACTGTAGAAGCAAACCAACAACTCAGGAACAATCAAACCTTATCTTAGAAAACGATGAACCATCACTGTTAATGACTACACACGAAGAAGTATTGTTAAATGAAGGACAAATACAACCCGGGAAATATGCTACAAAAGACACTAGCATATGGTATTTAGATAATGGTGCAAGCAACCATATGACGGGAGTCAAGAGTCATTTTAAGGATATTGATGAAAGTATCACTAGACGCGTTCGTTTTGGAGATGGATCGTACGTAGATATAAAAGGTAGAGGTTCTATATTACTAGGATGTAGAAACAAAGAACAAAAGATAGTTTCAGATGTTTACTACATACCAAACCTCAAGAGCAACATACTTAGTCTAGGACAACTTACTGAGATAGGTTTTAAGATCATTATGGATGGAAACAAGCTAACTTTGTATGATAAGAATAGGAAGTTGTTAATGAAAGTAGAAAGATCCAAGAATAGACTATACAGTATTAGACTGCAGATAGAAGCACCCATATGTCTCTTAGCAAATGTGGATAACCAAGCATGGTTATGGCACGCTAGATTAGGTCATCTGAACTTTAACGATATCAACAAGATGACAAGAAAAGGTCTGGTAGAAGGAATACCAAGGATAAATCATGCAGGACAAGTATGTGATGCATGTTTATTAGGAAAACACAGCAGAACACCATTTCCCAATCAAGCTAAATTCATATCTAAGAACCCATTGGACTTAGTTTATGGAGATTGATCGGTGCTAAACAGTCAGATAATATTGACCAAGATAAATAGTCAATAAGTCAAATGGCTCAGACCAATGCTCCATGGAATATAGTGTATCCCCGGGTCGTTAAGTCCCAACGAGTCGTGCAATTGTATTTTGACGAATCTGTGATCGAGTGATTTTGAACAGGAAAAGGGTGTGAGTGTTTAAACTAAGGCTTTATAAATAAAATATCTTAAACAAGCTATAAGAACATTTATTGGAAACCAAATTATTTAAAAACGTATTTAAAACTAAAAACGTAAGTTTAAATTAAAAACTACGTCGATGCGCAAAATAAAAAGTGAAATTTTAACTACGCTAATCCTACGGATATGAAAATTATATTTCTAAGATCCTAATAATAAAAAAAAATATTGGAAAAAGAAAACTATTTTTTAGACTATTTATGTAATTATTATTAATTAAAAACTAATTATTAATTATTTTAAACTAATTTAAATTAAACTAAAATACAATTAAATATTGTTTTAAGCTAGAAAAATAAAAATTAAATCTTGAAAATTCTAAAATAACTTAAAACTAATTTTAAAACTGAAATTAATTTCTTTTGGGTTTTTATTTAATTTTTATGAATTTAAAATGATTTAAAAATACTTAAAAACTAATATTAATTAAGAAAAGTACTAAATGAGCTAGGAAAAATCTGGAAATTTTATGGAAAATCTAAAATATTATACTAAGCCCAGGAAAAATATAAAAAGTTAGATAAGCCCACTAATAAGCTGAATTGGGCAAATAAGCACTTTAAATAAGCACTTCAAATAAGCACTTCTACACCAAATTGCACCAAAAGCTCAGGGAAGGTGTAATATACTAAAACAAACTCAACTTAACTGAAAAAACTCAGATAAGCCCTGGCCGCAAGCCAAAACGAGTGCTCAGGCACATTGAACTATTTAGAAAGAAACAAGGCTAAATGACATACTTCGAGGCTGCAAACGGCTAATAAGAAAAAATCCTAAAAATAAGCTGAGAATGAATTTCAAAAGATTAGTCGGGGGACTATAACATGTAAAAAGATCAAGGCCTAACTCTAAACACAAAATTCATGAAAAATTTTGGAATTTTTGGATTTCTGAACATGTATACAAATTTTGACTTTTGAAAGTTTAAGCTATATTGACTTATTTGAGTTTCTAATGATCACTACTGACTGCAATGGTTATGTTATGCTACTTTAAGATGGAATTAAGCTATTATTACAACTAATGAACTAATTATGAGGGATAAGACACCTTACTGCTCAATAGTAAATGAACAAAAGAGATGAAACACGCATTTTGACTTTTTGATACATAAGACCTGTATTTTATGACTTACATGACCTATATGAAGCTAATGTGACCTGCTTAAGGTGTATGCAAGAACTATAACAACCAATAGCACACAGATACTCACTGAACCAAACACCCCTGATAGGACTAGTGCATAGATTACGGCACGTCATAAGCCAACTAAAAAAAATTCTAAAATTAAGATAAAAATACCACTAAGTAAAAAATCTATAAGAGTACATTATCCCAAAATTTTATCAGATTTGGTTGAAAATTGAGGAAATAAAAATTAAAAAACTAAATCTGCTGTTTGGGTACTTTTTGACTTTTTAAGTTTATGAACTAGGTTGACTTTATTGAACTTTGATCCTAATTTAATGACTGTAAATGTAATATTAAGCTTATATGAAACTAATTTAATCAACTATAAAAACTAATGAAATGATAAAATGAGATTATGACCTTTAAAACCTAACAGTGAACTAAAACAAGGAAATTAAATTGGATTTTGACTTTTTTAATGAACAAGCACTGGATTTTAAAGTTACTCTATGCTAATGTGACTTAATGAACCATGTTTCATCAAACAACAACAACAAAAACAGGCCTGAACCTAGCTAACTCAGCAAAACCAAACACCCCTTAATGATTCACTGTCTTGTGATTTTCAATACAAATGAAAGATTTGGGCCATGAAACTGATTCTAACTATTATAAAATGATAACATAAGATGATTTAAGCATAAAAAACACCACTTATAACAGTTTACACTCATTAATCATTATTAAGCTTAAAATGGCAATTAAACTAGGACATATTAGCATAAAGAGATATAGTGAACCAATGAGCAAACAATGACATACTACCAACTTACATACATTAAATAAGCATAAAATATCAAAGATAAGCAGATAATGAGCACTTGCACAGTAAATAGCAAAAATTGGAATTAAGGCTTACAATGGATTCCAAGCAGAGATCATGAACCAAGGTACAACAACTATCCTAACACCTCTCCTGAGGTTCTAAAACCATGGCCATCCAAATTTCACCATGCTCCATGAATCTTCTCATCATATAAACTAATCTTTTATTTTCTAACTATTTATTTGGTATTTTTGGTATTTTAATGATTTTTAATGAAACTTGAACTAAGCTGAGATTTCAAGATTCTAATGACTTAAATATGCTTAATGAAACTTGTTAGAACAGTAAACATATACTTTTAACAACATTTAATTAAAAACGAGAAACTTAGCATTTTCAAGTGAAAACTGGCACTTAGAGCTTAATTGATTGATTAAAACAACTTTAAATTACACTAATGAATCTGAAATTACACTTTTAAACTGAGATTGATACTTAACAAACTAAACTAAATTACAACGACATACTAAACTACACTAATTAACTGCTGCTTGAACTCTTCTGCTTCTTTCTCTTTTATAGATGACTAGTATGGTTCCTGGAAGTCCTCTGAATGTTTCCCACTTGTTTCTTGACCGTTGGATTGGCAAAATTCATCCTAACCATTTAAACCCACTTTGGCGCCAAAACTGACATAAGTTGCTTGGATCAGTTTTAGGAACAATTAATGGTTTTGGAAGGTTGTGTGAGGTGGAGGAGGAAAGTAGGGTTAATATGGGGTAGTGGATGGGATAGTTACAGGTTTAGGTGTGGCAGAGGTGTAGGTTTGATAAGTGGCATCCCCTGGTGCAAAACCAGGGGATTGGGTTTGGTTGAGAAGGTGACAGCTAAGGGAGTGAGGTGTATTGGTGAGGGTTAAAGGTGGAGGTGGATGGTGTGAATAGTGGTGGTAGCAGAGGTGAGGTGGAGTGAAGGTTGGGGATGAGGGTGGTCAACGAGGGTCGTTTGACCCTGGCTCAATATCTAAGGGAAATTGGGCTTTAAGGTTTGGGCTTGGGATATTTGGTTTAGACCAGGTTTATGTTTGGGTGGATTTATTGGTTGGATCAACTAACACTAAGGTCCATTTGGTTTATAATGGTAAAAATCACAAGGACTTTTCATGTAATTTTCTGTTTTTATAGGGACCGAAAGTGTAAGTTTTCCAAAGTTATCCAAGGGGTGTGTTTTGTCAAATGTGAATAGTACAAGGGCAATAGATGTAAATTTCCATTTTTGAATGCCCAAGGACTATTTTTGCCATTTTGGAAACTTTAGAGACTAATCATGTAATTTCTTAAAACTTTTCATCCAGGGGCTAATAGTGACACTTGTGAATTCCCAAGGACCATTTTTGATTTTTTATTCCAAAATAAACTTCCAGGGACTGATTCTGTCAATTTCTAATAGTTCAGGGACTGAAACTGTCAATTATGCAAACGTTGTTCGTTTTTCATCTGTTTTTACTCATTTTGCATCTGAAACATATGAAACACAATTTTGAGATATTTTCTGTATTTTGATGCATTTCTGAGTGTTTTTAAATATTTTTGCAGTTCAGATTGACCAAAAATGATTATTATTTACACACTCATCAGAGATCTCTGTGGTCCCATAAGTCCAACCACACACTCTGGAAAGAAGCTCATCTTCTTATTAGTAGATGACTGTACACGTTTCATGTGGGCCTATTTTCTAACATCGAAAGATCAGGCATTCAACACATTTAAGGAATTTAGACAGAAGATTGAAATGGAGTTAAGATTGAAGTTAAGAATGCTAAGAACAGATAGAGGTGGTGAATTTACATCAAATGAATTCACTAAATACTGTAAGGAGAATGAAATAGCAAGACAGTTAACAGCACCATACTCACCGCAACAGAATGGAGTAGTTGAAAGAAAGAATAGGACAGTGTTATCAACTACTAGGAGTATGATGAAAGCAATGAAGTTACCCTTAACTTTTTGGGCGGAAGCAGTCAAACATGCCATTTATATACTAAATAGAGTACCTACACGAGCACTGGAAGATAAAACACCGTATGAAGCACTATACAACAGAAAACCGAACCTAGAAAACCTAAGAATATTCGGATGTACATCTTATGCTAAGATAACGATAACTCACTTGAAGAAGTTAGATTATAGAAGCATACCGATGGTTTACTTAGGAGTAGAGGAAGGATCAAAAGCTTGTAGGTTATATGATCCAGTAAGAAAGAAAAGACATGTTAGTAGGGACGTAAAGTTTATGGAAACGA